>JAQMYG010000039.1:17365256-17393112 GCA_030014215.1 Clariallabes teugelsi
TCCAGCAGGACTTGGCACCTGCCCACACTGCCAAAAGCACCAAAACCTGGTTCAATGACCGTGGGATTATTGTGCTTGATTGGCCAGCAAACTCGCCTGACCTGAACCCCATAGAGAATCTATGAGGCATTTCCAAGAGAAAGACGAGAGACATGAGACCGAACAATGAAGAAGAGCTGAAGGCTGCTATTGAAGCATCCTGGTCTTCCATAACACCTCAGCAGTACCACAAGCTGACAGCTTCCATGCCAATTGCTGCAAATGGGGCCCAAACCAAATACTGAGTACATATGCATACTTATACTTTTCAGGTCCGATATATTCTATGCACAATCCTTGTTTTATTGACTGCATGTAATATTCTAATTTTCTGAGATTGTGGATTTGGGGTTTTCAAGAGCTGTAAGCCATAATCATCTCAATTATGTAAAATCACGGCTTGAACTATCTTGCTTTGCATCTAATGAGTCTATCTCATATATTAGTTTCACCTTTTAAGTTGCATTACTGAAATAAATGAACTTTTGCACAGTATTCTAATTTTTGGAGTTTTACCTGTGTAAAAAGAACTGGACAAACCCTCAGTGACGTCACCCATAAGTTTTCTGGAGAGCGGTTTTGGGTGCTCTTTTGGGGCAAATGGGTGGAGCGCATAGCAGCTAGCTATTGGTTGAAAAATGCCTACTTAGTTACGACAAGCTAGCTAGCTTAGCTAAAATGCTAAGATCACTCAAGTTAATTCATATGTTAATTTCATTTTGCATTTGATTGAACTCCACAATCTACACCCTATACGTTCTCCCATCAACTCCTATATTTCTTGTAACATCCCAGTTAGCGGGTTAGCTAACTAAATCTGTTATTTAAATCAGCTACAACCCTAATTAGTTATGTGTAATGTTATGGCTTAATATAATTTTACCCGAGCATTAGGTATTTAACATACTATTGTCATGAATTGAAAATTTATGTTATGTAGACCAATATAAATAGCATTTTTTTTTTATTTACTTTTTTGTAATAGGCTGTAATGTTTATTTTTGTTGTGATTTTGGGCATTTTAACATGGCTCTCTGGGGATCGACTCACTTTTGGAGACAGCTCCCACTGAAATTCATCAAACTGCACATTTTGGCAGTTCTGCACTGAACTCATTTTTCAGAACTGGAGGTGGCCCCTTGGTAAACCATTATAGCTAGCTAGCTATGACAGAGAGTGGCCGCTGTCCCCTATTCAGTGATCAAAATGGCACACAATATACAATGCGACATCTCATAAAACAGGAGTATTTTTTATAGATAGAATATAGGAAATGCTCTAGCATGGGGTACAGTACCACCAGCCCAAGCATCACAGATGTCCTTAGTCCATGCTGACACTGTTGGCCTTGACCGGTCCACTGCCAACACTAATAGACTGTGGAGCGATAATGAGGCGAATGGTTAGCTGATCTCATATCTGTTATCCTCACTGTGTATAATAAGGTGAATCTGGCATGGCCCCAACTCAGAAAATAGGACACAGCTTGCCTCTGTTTGGCAGGAGCCTTATTCAGTCAGTCTCTCTAACCAAAGACTCTATCAGGCCTGCAAGGTCAAACCTGTGGATTATCCTCCTCTCTTGCTTCACTCTCTTTATATCTTTATCAGCAGCAATCTCTCTTTCCCTGTCTGCCTGCGTTCTTACCCCCCTTGCTACTTCTGGCTGACTCTTGCATGCCTTCTCCCTGCTGCCTTGTTATGCCAAGACCCCTGCTTTACATTTCTCCCAGTCTCAGATATCAGGTTCATACTTGACCTTTTTTATCTGTCGTCATCCGCACATCCACCAGGTTATATGCATCTGTTCAAAAGCATTCCTTGTTAACAAAATCTCTGGCACTGTCACCATTGACCTCTACATGCATTGGAAAATGGAGACTTGTAAATCATAAAGTTTGGAATAAACTCTAAGGAGATTTGAAATGACTGGAACTGAGTTAAGGCTGCTTCAACACATGATCAGAACCTGGAAGGACAGTGCTAAACCATAAACATAAAGTGGAAGAAATGTGGTCAGAAATAAATTAAGAAATAAATAGAGGAGATATCTAAACACTTTTTGAAGTTGCATGGTAAAATAATCTACTAATAAAAAAAGAAAAACAAATGAAACTATATTAAGAGCATTTTCATACACATACAGGGTAATGAGAACTCACAGGATTGGGACTAAACAGCTAATTAAGAGACTAATCAGAAGAAAATGCTTTAATTTGTTAGGCAGCATAAAGATTGGACTTTGGAGCAATGGATAAAGGGTTGTGAGTCTAGATGGAGCATATTCCATCATGCATAGTGCCCAAGCAGTGTTATGATCTGGGGTTGCTTCAGTTGGTCAGGTCTAGGCTCAGCAACATTAAATTGTGGAAGTTCTGGAAGCATGAGGAATCATTTTCACCCATGACCTGGCCACCATAGTGTGTGCTATAATCAAAGCTAAAGGTAATTGATTGAAAAGTTAGCGTGAGCAATTATTTATTTATTATATTCATGTAGTGTGTATGTACTGTATGTTTGCTATTCCCTTATAATTTGACATGTATCTATAAACATATCTATCTGTGCAGTTGCCTGAAGCAGACCCTTTTCTAGCTGACTCTATAAACCTGGCTCTGTTGGCTGTTTGCTCCAATGGAGCACTGACAAACTGGCTTTTAGTGCTCAGAGCTATATTACATTTCTCTCCCTCCTGCACCGTCACCATCTCCAGTACTGCAACTATTCACTTGCATTCTTAAATGAGATTATCAGCTGGGCTGCAAGCCTCCGAAACACAGTCCATCACCCAGGATGATGATAGTTTCGCTACATAAACTGCACATGACTTGTGGAACAGAAGAGACAATTAAAAAAGCAAATAAATGAAGGAATACTGGGAGAGAATAAAAAATAAACAAGATTAAAGATGGTGAAAAAACATCTACAGCTAATCCGTAACTATCTAAAGGAACGTCGAGGAGTGCTTTTTAACTTAAAGAGCATATCTGCATGGATTGGAGTAAGCTTTTAATGAGAGATCTAAAACAGCACAGTGTGTGTCTTACTGCAGGTTTAGAGTTTCCACTTATGGATTTCTTGCCCCATGGTGGATTTGGTTTGGTGTCTATTAGTCTTAATTCCCATGATCCAGCAGGAAGCAGTGATGTTGAGATAAAGCACCACTGGATTTCCCAGTCAGAAAATTGCTCCTTAAGTCCCACCTGTCTTTACACAGAGGAGAGCTGAGGACAATCCCACTGAGCTCCCAAGCTGTCAGTCAAACCCCCAAATCTCTGGATCCACTTTCTAATTCCACCCACCAGGTCTGACCACAATGCACCTCTTCATCTGATTGTACTGTAGATATGGTAGCTTGGAGAAGCAAGGAGAAATAATATGACTTCCATTATTGGCAAGCTGGAAACAAACAGTACCATCATAATTTAAGTTTTTGATGAAGTGTATGGACAAATTAAATATGCATGCATTTTAGAGGGCAGGCTGATCCTCCTTCAATTGCTTTATAATGTCTCTAATTTAATCATTTGGGTCAGAGGCAATTTTCTAAGTGTTTTTTCTCAGTGTGCAAGTCTGCCGGGCAAACAGTCTTGGAAAGAGAAGTTGAAGGGGCCGAAGGAAAGGTCACTATGAAGAAACTTTCACAAGTGACACGAATTTGAAATGCCAGGTTGAGGCCTTTAGGCTATAGTCTTGTCCAAGGAGAATCAAGTAGGTCTGATATGTCAGTACATGAATGTGAAAAACAAATTAGAAATATGATCAAACTTTTTTCCCCCCCACTGCTGAAAACAGGTGTGTTCTCAGAGTCTTCCTGAAAAACCCTTATGGTATTCAGAAATCTACAGTGTAATTGACTACTAATCACGATAAGCATCAAAAAAGCTATTAGGACTGAAAAATTGAATGCATAAATATGTGATTTGCTTAAGATTGTACTGGATATTTACATAGAGATCTTAGTGAAAACATTGTGTCTGAAATCAGCATTCTGAAACATAGCTGGAGTTAGAGGTTCAGCAGCATGGCATTCTCATGATGTATAGTTTTCTTGCTTGTCATACTTTCTTTGTGAATGGAAATTTTGAAAGAAAATTTGTGACATTGCATCTGACTTGCAATTAACGGCTAATATAAATATTCAACTTAACTTGATTGCTCGTCAGTAGTAGATTGAGTTTTGTGGTAGGTTCTGTAATAATGTGCTTACAATATTGTAATTGTGAAAGGACTTGCCACAATCTATGCATCTATCTACAGTATGCTGCTTAAGCATAATGATAGTGGCATTATAGTCTAATATGTTAATGCATTGCTGATTTATTCGTTAAACAGTTATATACAAACCCATTGTAGCTTTTATACTGACGTGTTGGTGATTAATCTCAAAATCCTCAAACTCCTGAAGAGAGAATGAACTATCCTTTGCCCAGAACAGGTGAAACGGGACAGCAAGGACACGCTGTGTGATTCGATGTTAATTAAACAGCCATTCTGCTATTCCCATTTAACACCTCTGTAACCCCTTACATCAAGTTGACGCTGATTTCAGTGCATCCCTTTGACCTATCCATGACAGCTGTTTATGCTCTTGGCATTATCTGTGTGCCAGAGGAGCTCACATATCGAGTCACTCCCATGGCAGATGATGACAATGGCAATGATAAAGATGATTCTGCTGATAGCGGTGACCATGCAGGCGTGAAAAAGAAGCAGGAGGTAAAGGAGGCAGCAGTACAGCTAAAATATGGGATTCGGCTGCGATTCCCGAGCAGCCCCAAGCTGTTGGTGAATTAAAGTCGTGAAGGGCACGGCTGCAGGTTCCATCGGTGTAGAATTGCTACACAATTGACTGTGCTTCAAACTGAGACAGCTGGCACATTGTCCTCCATGGAAATAGCTTTTACTACCCCCCTCCATACACGATGATTGGAATATAAATACATAAAAAGGGTTTTGTGCGAAAGGAAAATAAGACTTGCTGAAAGCATCAGCTTGAGATGTGAAAGGTGATTGATGGGGTTAGCAGTGTTTTCAAACATACACACTTCAAGCTCATTAATTATTTGGACACAGTCACCGAGTTTAAAACCATCAGACGAACCAGTACTGTATTTGCAGATGCATTATCACCCATTAACCTCTTCTCGTTTATTACGATGCATTACGCAGGAAGACTCTGAAGAACACTCCTGATGAACAAATGGAACATTGCCCGAAGAAGATAACAACACTGACCATGAAAGACTGTCAGACAGCACTGTTGATGTAGCTGCAAATAGACGTACTATATGTATTAAGCTTACTGGAGTGCATAATTAAATTGATTTAATATATAAGCTAAAACACACACACACACAAAATGGTCTTCAATTTTCTTCCTGCAACAAAGGCCGTATTTTCCTGTTAAGCTGCTTTTCTATTACTTATATCAGACGTTGAGTCGTAGCCTAATGTGGGCTGCTTTTTCCTCTCCTGTCTGTTCGAACAGGAGAAATTTGCCAGATGAAGCATGTTGCTTATTAAAATAATGCATCTTTATTGAAACATGGTGGACAAAATGACCTCAGGCTCAGATCAATAGTTCTCCTCAGACAAAGATGAATCTATCGATTTCATTTTAACAAAAGTATGAGTCTGCATATATAAGGCACTTGTGGCACACAACAAGGATTTTTTTTTTTTTTTCAACGCCATGCTGAGCCGGTATAAAAGCAGGCCAGACTAAGTGTTCTGTGTATAGCAGTCACTGGGGACAGATGGTAGATGGCTGTCCTTTGAATCTAAAAAACACAAAGGAATCTTAGAAAGTGTGTTTGTATGTGTTTAAAAAAAAAAAAAAAAAAAAAGCAAGCCAGGTTGTGTGGTAAAGTGGGTTTAAACATGAGGACTTGCAAATGGTGGGTGCAATCAATGGTATGAAGGGTATTGACGAACCTGTTTAGGCAGGCAGGACCTTGATCAGAGAAGAGTGGGTCTACAGCAGACTCAGTAGAATGCAAAATATATACCGACAGCACACTGCTTTTGTTTTAGGTTTGATGAACATGTCTGCTTACAGGAAGCTGAATAGCAGAACAACAGAACAAAACAAAGGTTTGATGCTCGCTCGCTTCTTTATGGCACCTTGCCACTCCGAGTTGATTCTCTGACGTATGACTGAAAAGCCATAATGCCAACAGGTAATTTACAAAAACAACAACAATGGGAGAAAAAAGTACAATGCATATACCATTGTATATATATAACCACCTAGGTTTATGATTCCCCTTGTGCAACTGGGCCAGCTCTGGATGCTAGAAATGTGGCTCCACAGGGTTTCGGTGGATCACACTGGTTTGTCCAGGGGTACATTCACTGGTGCTCAATTGGATAGGCATCTGAAGGCCAGCATTGATGTTTTTCAGCAATTTGTGTTGCATTGGTTTTTCTGTACGCTTGATGATCTGGATTTTGGTACAGCCGGGCATGGGTGAGCCTTGGGTACCTACAGTATGATCCTGTCATTGGTATATAATTGATAATCAATAATAATATGTTAATGTTATGGCTGGTTAGTGTACAGTCTTTAAACTATACCATCTTTAATTCTGTGTTCAGGGAATAAATAACAGTTGTTACATCTTATGGACAAAATGATTAAGAGAGTAATTAGCAGCCAGGTGTTACTAAAGTAATGCACAAGATAAGATATTCATCCAGATGTGTGGCTACTTCTGTAAAAGTATAACTTTTCTCAGTTTAATATTCAGCTGTGTGCTTACATCATGCCAAGGAGAAAGAACGTGACTCAGGAAAACAATTGTTGCTACTCACCAGTCTGGGAAGAATTAAAAGGGTATATAATTTAAAATTCAGCATTCTGAAGTACAAAGAATTGAAAAGCGAGTCCGCCCAGGAGTCAGCCTCCCAGCCAATTCCCTCCAAGGTCAGACTGTTAAATACTCAAAGATATAAGGGCATAACCTAAGATAATGTAGGCACTGTAAGCACATTCACTGTTTATGTCCATGACGAGAACAATCAGAAAAGGGCTGAACAAACCAAGCTTTCATGGAAGGGTGGTTAGGAAAATGCTGTTCTCTCCAAAAACAATATGGGTGCATAATTGCATCTGAACAAACCACAAAAGGTCTGGAACAATACGCTTTGTATTGAATAGAGTAACATGGAGATGTTTGGACATCATACATAGTGACATGTTTGGTGAAAACCAAACACAGCGTATCACCACAAACACCTCATACCAACTGTCAGTCATGGGGTGGAGAACTAATGATCTGGACTTGTTTTGAAGCCACAGGACCTGGGAAAGTTACAGTCAACGAGCAACAATAATCCCCAGCGCACCAGCAAATCAACATCTGAATGGGTAAATAAAAAAATATATAAATCAAGGTGTTGGAATGTCAAATCCAGGTCGTAAACCTATTAAAATAATGTGGCTGGATCATACTGTAAGAGAGCTGTGTATAAACAAATGCCTTCAAACATCAATGAAGTTAAGCAATGTTGTGAAGAAGTGTGGGCCAAGTGTTTCTAAATGATGTGCGCGTCTGCCAAAATCCTACAGGAAAACATTTACAGTAACACTTACTCAACAGAAGAAACATGTTGGGTATTGTTTTGTTTATTTGAGTATCAGTACCTCAAGAAAAAAAAAACACATAAGTAGAAAATAAGTACCTTTGCAATATTGTATACTTAAATAAATGTGCCGTTAATTTAATCAGTGTTTTAACAGTACACATTTTTGAAAAATGATCAGCCTTACCATGTGCAGGACCTTCACTTATCTAATCTGTAACATAAAAAATGACAAAAATGTTACATTTTGAAAAGAAATATCAATCACAAAAATAAAAAAAGTCTTGGAAAAAACAACTTGATATAATTTATTTGTTTATATACAGTAAGTGTTTGAAGAAAACACACACACACACACACACACACAGAAGCAAAAAACACACACAAATTGCTATTTGTGCTCTGATAAATGAAATCAGAACTAAAGGAGGGTGGTTTTTTCCATGACTGTATTTCAAAATTGGTCACATTGTTGGATGTCTGGTAACAGATGATTAAATAACAGCCTTGAGGATATTGATGTACAGTACAGTGCAAAATAAAAGGGTGTGTGCCTTTCAGCTCACAAATGGGCTCCACCTTCAACTGTCTCTCGGTGGACAAACTGCACTTAATCAGCTTTACTGAAATAACGAATTTAACTGGATGATATTAGTAGTACTGTAAAGATTAGAATGTGTCTTAAGCATCATCCTTTAGAATTTCTGACCAGACAGCTCATGTTAGCTCACTGGCTGACTTTAGTGTTGTGCATTATGAACACGTATTTGTGACAAATAAAAGTGAATTAAATTAAATGAAAGCTGCTTGAAAAATCTCTCAGAAATCCGATTAAAAAAATGATCAAAAGCGTAGATAGAGCTTGAATGTAAACCAGGATTCCACATGATTTGTTACTTATTACATTTCCCATAGATGGTGTTAAATTACCCAGGTTCCTTCGTTCTTTGTTCTCTGTGAGTTCCTTCTCATTCCTTATTTGGAAATTCTTCCTATGGCCAGAATCCAGAACCGTTGCGCTTCCCCGGAACTTAACCGGAACATGTTAATGACTCATTGTTCTTTGATATGAGTGTGTGTGTGTGTGCATCCCAGCTGACATGTTAAAGCTAACCATAAGCTAAGCTTATCGAGGTGAACACAGGTGGACACTTAAAGCAATTCTCCCCTCATTTTAAATGTAACAATTTGGGGGCTCGAGACAATCTTTTTTCTCTGAAGAAGGTAATAAGTAATGAAATACGTTATGTTTGGTAACATTTTAAAGAAGGTTCCATCATGTTTTAAAAAAATGTAATTTAATTGGTACTTTTAAGGGGCCAATTGATATAAAGTATGATCCATTAGTTGTATAAGCTTAGGCTTGTATAAGCAGTTACAGTAGATACAATTTGATATCTAAACAATTATGCACCACTCGATATGTTTGCATTTAGTGTATAAGCATTTATTACTTTTGATGTGCAAGTATTTTTGATAAATGTGTTGATCTTCACCTTTATTTACTTCCCTTTAAAAAGAGTGAATGAAATGTGAGGAGGTCATTTAAACCCATCAGTGATTTGAGTTTTGTTGATCTTTTGATTAATCACTGTTTTATCCAGTTAGTTAGTTTGTGCATTAAATGTACATTTGGGCTTATGTGGCCCTCGGCTGGTGTTTATGGAATACTATGAATTTAAGCTAATGTCGCTAAAGTTGTTACAGTGGTTCATGCATTGAGCATCCATTTAGACTAATTTGGTTTTAGCTGTTGAAGAGTTTAAATCGCAGGAAGGTGGGAGACCGAGCCTACAGTGCATTCACAGTACGGCCACTCCAGCTGTTTGAAGAAGACACTGCTGACAGCTTTGACTACTTGAGAAAATCAACTGCTACCTTGCAAGATGTTCGAGTTCACACTGAGTGGAGCAACACGTCCTGAAAACACCTCAAAAACAGGGCACCTCTTCTCATCTTTACACATACAGGTTTGATTCTGTATTAGATTGATTTTTCACATTTGATTTCTGTGTAATTATTTGTGGCGAACATCTGAATGTTTCTGTACTGTTAATTTGCTCTTGATATCTCTCTCTCTCTCTTTCTCTCTCTCGGGGCATCCTGGGGATACTCTGTGGTGTCAGGCACCAGGTCATTGGTAGTGGATCCTTTGGATGCTATGGGTCGTTGCATCTGTGAACTTGTTTGTCTGGCACATCCAGTGAGTGCTCAACTGGACTAAAATTTGGAGAGTTTGGAGGCTGGGTTGGCAGCTTTGGGCTCTTTGGCTGCTGAGCCCCGTGCATGGTGGGCTTATGGTGCACTGGGTGTTCTGTGTCTGTTTATCATGGCCAGTGTCGACTTCTTTATCTATTTGTGCTACATTAGCTTTTCTGTTGGATCAGAACAGATGGGTTGTCCTTTGCTCCCCTGAGCCTTGAGCCAGTTTACCGGTATAAAATTAATTATCAATCAATTCACTTGGTGGTGGGTTAAAGTTATGGCTGATCAGTGTGTAATGATTTATGAGTCTTGGTGTAGAATAACCATTTTATGTTATTAAACATTTTAAAATATGATCTAACAATTTATACAACATATGATGAGATGAGATGCTTTTCTGCTCATCCTTGTTTTTAAAGAGTGATTAAGTTACCATAGCCTTTCTGTCACTCTAAAGCAACACTCTGGCTCATTCTCTCTTGGCTCCAGCCACTGTTTGTGGAAAAACTCAGAACATCAGCAGTTTCTGAAAGACTCAAACCAGTGTGTTTACGGTTTACACCCTAAACCATGCCAAGGTCACCGAGATTACATTTCACGGTTTCATAAGTTTGATATGAATACTAACCTAAGCTCTTGACTCCTATCTGCCTAATTTAACACTGGAAATCAAGTTAGGAGTGTAAGTAATGTTTATGGTTGGTTAAAAAAAAAAAAAAAACAGCCAATTTGGAGCTAATGAACAATGCACAGGCTGTGTGCAGACCTGTAGCTGATTAACACATTTAAGAGGAAATGACCAGTTAATGAAGACCAGAATATTTCTGTTTAACAACCGCTTCACTACAATCACTTAAATGTGCCTAAAATTATATATTTGCAATGCAGATGAAGTTATATAGTTCTATACAAAGCAACTAGCACATAAAGATAAAACGCACCGCCCGGTGTAAAAACATAATATACATAATAATATACATAATAATTCCAATATCTGTGGGTTACTCATTAAGGGATTAATTACGAAGCTTTTCTGGAGCTTTTATGTTTGATGGGTCCAATAATAATAATAATAATAATAATAATAATAATAACTGAAAGCAGCCTACAGTATATTTGATCAGAACACCATGAATATAATTATTTTAGCATATGAGGAATTTTCCCAGGCCTCCACACAATTATGTATTTTGCCACATACTGTAGTAATCCAGAGCAATTGTTAAACATATGAAATTCATTGGCTGTGAGCAGGAGTCATAACTGTCTAAGAAGAGAGGTTATTAATTTACTTGATTTATATCCTTTACCATGTGTGTTTTATTTTTGTACAGAGCAAAAGGTGGTATTTGGGCAAAAACCACACACTTCAACATCCAGGAATGCTCACCCTCCTCTTCTATCCACAGAACTGAACTCTAATATCTACATATGCTAACTCTCCTCTGAAAAACTGAACATATTATAGTATGAATATAATGACGGTCATGATGATGGTGGCATCATTACAAATTTAATCCTCTCTTCAGAGACATATGGCCCAATAATGTCCAAACCATTAACAGCCCATTAACGGAGCCCAAATTGTTAACATGCTCCTTCATTAAGGGCATGTTGTCTTTTCATAATAATGGACAATAAGTCATGGTGCACATACACGTGGTAGGAATGGATTTCAAACTCAATTTAGTCTATAAAACAATCGATCTTTCTGTGTCTGTAATCAAATTATTTCCTCTCAAAGGTCACTGGATTCAGTAATATCTGCCATGGCTGCTTGATGGTGAGAAACCTCATAAAAGGCCTCTGGTGTGCAGCAAATCACATTATGGGTTGGGGGAAGTTGAACTAAAACCAGCTATTGACTTGTAGCTTGTGTGGTGAAATGAAAAATAATGTCGAGCAGAAGAAGTAAAAGCACCCGCATACCTACATGCGCACTTCATCCAGCTACAGATGGAATTGAAAATAAAATTGAAAAAAACAAAACAAAAAAAAACAGAAGAGTAAATCCAAAAGATTTAAAACAATTCATTCTGGAACGGCCCAAGATGTCAAGTGAGGACTTAAGCAGCTTAAATAAAAATGATATGTTAACATCAATCAGTGAACAATAAAAGCAATGTTCCACCTACAAATGATTTTGGCATCTTTACGCAGTTCTCGATCCAATCATTCACAGCTAATATTTCAGTCACCAATCCACGTTCACAAAGGAAGCCCATTCTGTTTAACCTGAACCGCACTCACCTAATCATGCTCTCATATACGAGGAAGACGGGGAAATGAGGTACGGAAGCTGCTAATTCAATACGATGGCAACTACCGTAACATAAGTCTTAAAACCTGCCAGCAAAAAGTTCCTTACTGTCAAGTGCACAAATTATTTTCTATCTAGTGGCCTGTCACTGTTGATAGTAACATCAAGGCACGGAGAAAAAAATTGTCAAACGTTTCACACTGATATCTCTCACAGTTGTGCTTCTAACGTTACCACCGGCCGGGTGTAACAGGGCACCAACTTTCAATTCATCAAAATGGCCACATTCGAGTGTATTTTAATGACTAATAAAATGTATTTCTGTTTTTCTTTTTTAATGTTTGTAAACACTTATTATTACAAATATTATTATTTGTATAAATGAATTATTAATTTCGATATATTAATTAATATTTGTAATTTGGCTGGAGATATTCTTAGGCACTGTACTGTATCTGAAGGGGCTGATTAGGGGAAAACCAATTATACAGTAGGTTTATAGGTTTTGATCATGTAAGTGTTGTAGTCAAAAATACAATAAGAAATGTGAGCTGTTAAAAATACATATTCTCTGGAATATATTCGCAAATGACCAAAAGACTGTGAGTTCAAGTAATAAATGTAGAAACGTTTTATAAACAGCATGGGTTAAATAGGCTACCGTGAGTGATTTTGAAAAGGCAACACATTTTTTTCTGGAATTTATGTAAGGTTTAATTCAACGGCCAGGGAGAGATGTTACAAAGCTACACAGGTATTTTTTCTGAGAGCAAAAGCGGTGCAGACACGGACCTTGCACTTTCCCTCTGTGCCACTGAGGAACATTACACACATGCACACTCTCAGAATTATTGATTAATAACAAAGTCAGACCACTGAGTGTATAGCTAAAACCTTGGCACACAATCTTATAAACACACACTTTCAATACTCTGTATTGTGGGAAAATTGGTGCCGGTGTGTGCGGTGAAAGGGTGTGGGTTCGAGACATGTACACTCTTAAAACAACCTCAGTGTGTAGGCACATGGATCCCATAAGATGTCAAAAACATTCCTTTGAGATTCTACTCTGTGATGACATGGTTGCATCATGCAGTACCTGCCCATTTTCAGCTGCATTTTCATGCTGCAAATCTCCCCTTTTATCACATCCATCCCAAACGTGTTCTGTTGCATTGAGACTGAAGAACACTGAAATCAATGTCATGTTCTTGGAAGACTCTGCTTTGTGACATGGTGCATTATCATGTTGAAAGCCATTGAATGATGGGTAAACCGCACACGGTCAGCAGGAATACCCAAATAAGCTCTGGCTTTAATGCAATAACTGACAAACCCAAAATTGTGCCAAGAAAACATTGCCCACACTATTACAGCACCTCCACCAGTCAGGACCAGGCAGATTTGCTCCAAGGTTTAATGCTGCTGGCACCAAATTCCAAACCTTTCGTCTATGTTAAACCAGATAACTTTTTAAGTCCTCAGCAGTACAGTTTTGGTGTGTACTGTATGTGCATGATTTGATGCATTTCACTACCACCACAAATTTAGCTGATTAGTGAATTGCATGTATTATTAGGCATACAGGTGTTCCTAATAAAATGCTCTATAAATACAATATGACCATTGTCACTTGGTAGCCATTTTCTTTTAATTCGACCACAAACAGCATGAAACCTCATTAAGATCAACAAAATTCAACACTGAGGCAGCGCTGCATCAAATGAAATGAAAAATTAAAAGCAATCGAGCAAACGCTTACCATTTCGAAATCAATTCAGGTGTAACATTTTCATTTCAAGCTGATGATAATTATTTCTTTTTTCCTTATTGCTTCAATGTGTCCTTTTGTAAACCGATATTCATTAGTGCACCATTGCAGAGAAAGAAAAAAAATCCTTTCAGCTGTGATTACATTGTTCTCTAACCTATACAGTAGGTGGATCTTACAACAGAAATATAAACAGCTGCTTCACACCGAGTATGTATCTGTTCCATGGTGGATTAAAAATACATAAATCACAAATCACAAAGTCTTCATGAATCAGACTTGACAAGTACATTATGTACTCCACTCATCTATTATCTCTTACCATCTTTACTCAGGGGATCAGGATCACTTTGAGACCATTACATTTGCACATATCTCATGCTTCTTTAAACGGCGCTATGATGGTATAGACTGGTGAAATATTAAATAGTACTCTTTTTGTTTAGCTCAAATGATAAACCGGCTTTCATCCCCAGACCTTTCACATTTAAAGCAATACTTAGTCACTTTTAAATGTCAGAGAGCCTCAAAGGTCTGCAGCCGGCATAAAAATCACATACGTAGACGGATGACACATTAAAGGAAATTTGTCGCTCAACTAGAAGCATAACGTGCAGCCAGAGACCGGCATACAACATGATACAATTATGCAATTATGAAAATGAAATCACCTGCTATGGCCTTCTGTCATCATTCTTAACGCAGCTGAACACTGATGGGAGATTTGGGACTGATGCGTTAGATAGCGCTCTCAATCACTATCAACTGAGGGAATATCTTCTGGGAGAACAGTGTTTATTTCACCAGCACAGTTCCACAGATGTGTAGTGTTTTATGCTGAGTACTTTCTTCAACTGAAATCATTTACGTAAAGGTTACAAAGATCATTCATTCATTCATTCATCTTCTATACCGCTTTATCCTCTATTCAGGGTCGCGGGGACCTGGAGCCTATCCCAGGAGACTTGGGGCACGAGGCAGGGTACACCCTGGACAGGGTGCCAATCGTTACAAAGATCAATGTATTGTAAAAGAGTTACAATTTCCAGACATTATTAACATCAATTTCTCCGAGTTGAGATCAGGATGACAATCAATATTTAATGGAACTTGCATTCTTTGTCTATAAATGTCTAATGTCAATTTAGCTAAAGCTTACATTTTTATAAGTTATTCATGTTAGTGTATTTTGGCACCATGTTTGGTTAGCATTGTCGCCTCGCAGTTCTAAGGTTGGAGGTTTGAATCTTACTTTTTGTTTGCATTTGCATTCTGGTTCTCCTCGATAGTCCAACACACACAGGGTAAGTGAGTAGACCCTGTAGTAGTAGTGTTATGTATGATTAGATGTGAATGAATGGATGAGTTGGCACCCCATTCAGGGTGTTCCCCACCATGTTCCTGGGACCCTCTGAGACCCTACACCAGATACAGGGCATATGGATGGATGGATAGTTCCCATTTATTAAGTTTAATAAATAAAAATTAAAAATATTCTGGAATTCATGTTAATTGAGTCTACACAATGTATCCAACGTGCAGCATCACCATTGTGATGCACAGTTCACTTAAATGGTGGGCAATTTTTGTAGACAGCAACAGAGACCTTCACACAAACTTCCTCCCAACAAACTGAACAAAGTCACTGCCAGGTAATTCCTTTGTCAGAAATGGTGCATGACTTTAAAAAGGTTAAGTAAGATGCCAATGTCAGGTGGACTGACTTGGAAAATTGGACCTTCAATATCATCTTACTATACCAAATGCAATATTTGCTGCTGGTATAGAGTTGCATTGATGAATTCATTTACTGCGCTTCACATTTAAGCTGCCAGAAATGATTCTGATGGCATGGCTTCCACTTCACCAGTCATTACAAGTTAAAAGCAGCGCTGACGAGGGAAGAGAGCCTTTCTAAATGCTTCATCCTCATCCGACATTCAAAGTAAAGAGGCGGAGTGCCGCATGCTCTTCAGTTAATGAGTGTAGGTGAGCAGGATTTGAAAGTCAAGACTCGGAGCACATACAGAAAATGATTTGTGGCTAATGAGCACAGAAGTGCAGCACCTCTTAATTCAGATTCCCAAAGTCCACGCACCAAGTAGCAGGTACACACTTTTGCTGTGCGCTCACTGTGCCTTATGAAGATCTTCACCTAAAAATTTTTTTTGGAAATTATTCAATACATTTTTTTTAGGCTGCAAAATTTTCATTTAGGTTTATAGCCCCTAGTAATGATTCTGGTTTTCAAAGAGGAATAGTAATCATCCATAGACTAGACAGGATTTCCAAAGTTATATAGGTTTATATAGATAATAAAAGCATTTGAGAAAACGCTGGTCAGAGAGTAAGCAGCGTTGATGGAGGAAAAGTAAGATATACATGGACATACTTTCAGGCGAGTGACAAATTGAAGGAAGTAACTGTGTTGTGGGAGGTGATTGTGCTGGCATAGTTAGAGCGAGGGGTCCAAGTTATTCCGACTGCCCACATTTATCCTACATGAAAAATGTCTTTCCTCTTCCAGTATGACTCTGCCTCTGTCCCATGGAATGACGCCTCACTGAATGGGTGGATGAGTTATAAAAATGATGAAAATCATATGCTTTGGCCTTCACACTCAACAGATCTCAATCCAGCTCAACACCTTGGAACAATTTTGGAGTGGTGTGTTAGACAGAGCTATTTTTGTTGCATATTGCATAGTCCAAGTGGTCTTGAATCGTGTTAGAATCATCAAGATGTTTTGCTATTAGATGCAGTTTCATTTGTTTCATAGTTTGTTTAGTAATAAAGCAACACATTACTATTCCGTCCCACACAGGCAAACTCCTGCGTCCTATAATCATAAGAAAAATGATCGATATGATAATTATCCAAACAACTCATAATACCAACAGGCATTCCAGCTGGTATTATTAAAGCTAAAATGGTTTATGGGTTGACTGTCTATTGTAGAACTGTTTGTTGAATTATAATCCTTAACAAAAGCCCACTGAATTGATTATACTCTGGATTGTTCAAGAAGAAATATATGATTCGAGATGGTTTTATACACTTAACTCCCTCTATGCATCAAAACAATAGCTGAGTGAAATCATAACAGGGATGACACTGCTGAATGTTAAAGCCTTGAAGATGTTGAAAGAGAGCTTGAACTCTGAAGAGTGCATCTGCTCTTGTACTGTATGTTTAATTGTGAAAGACTAAAGCTGACATTCTACTTAAAAAATGTCTAAATAGATGCGAGACAGAACTTTGGGGAATTTAGATGAAGAACTACTATATGCCTTGTTTAACTACATACTTAACAGCAGGACGGTGGTGCTTATTGTTCCAGCTCACAGCTCTAGGATTCAGTGGGTTGTGTTTGTGCAGTTACAGTACAGTATGTGACTACCTTGAATTTGTTCATTTACCCTCACAAAACCATGCTGGTAGAGAGACTGGGAACTCTAAAGTGCCACTAGGAGTGAATGCGCTCTACAATGCAGCGGTGTCCCATGAGAGGTGTGTTCCTGTGATTCGCTCTAGGATCCTGACCAGGATAAAGCGCTTACTCACTTATGGTGAAAATTTTTTGACTTGATTACCATCCTTATATTTACACCATCATTTGACAAATGATTCCCAAAGGTCAACAAATCCGCTCAGACTGCCAGAGTGGTTAAAAAAAAAAAAAGACCAAAAAGGTCAGGATTGGAAATGCCAAGACCGTCTGTGAAACATAATGACAAAAAGAAGTCTCAGACAAGACACAGGACAAAAGCAAAATACACAAGGAAAGGGTTTTATTCCTTATTTCATTCAACTCATTCAATAACTCATTCAAATCTGGCTTCACACACACTCATGAAGAGAACATACACACTTAGATTCGAACAGTCCAGGAGCCTATGCTGGATTAAAAATAATTGACTCTAATCCCTAAAAACAGCAAAGGAAAACAGTAACTAAGACCTGTGGTTCTCCTTAGAACGTGATGCAGTGCAACAGCTACAAGAACTGGCCGCAGCTATTTCTTACACAATAGGAAAATACCCTGGTGTTTTTTTTTTTTTTTTTGCATAAGAGTATATCACAGGCTAACTATAGAAATGGGTGGTGGTGGGGGGGGTGGGGGTTAATAAATCCTAATCTCTCTACTTTTACATGGAAGGGTTTTATCATTCCACATATCTCAGTCAGGTAGCAGGCAAATACAGGAGCCTGGCAGCACTATAATTAATAAAAGGTTATGCAAAATTCCATACTGAGAAACTCCCTGCTCCCCCCTCAATGTTCTCAAATAACAGCCAAAACAAACTTCAAACCACAGTTTACAATATCACAAGGTTTAAACAAATTATATTCGAAAAGAAAGAAGAATAAAAAGTTTTAACATAACACATAGAATCGTTTCCATAACACTCCTGATAATCCTGGATATATCATAAATCCAATATTCTGCTTTAACTATGACGGCTGAGTCAGATTTATATGTGACGAGGTTGCCTACTTCACTCGACTGAAACACTCTGAAACATGTACCATAAAAGGTACCATATTCATAATGAGTGAAGTCCACAATAAAGAACCTGGTTTCTTCTAGAATAACAGAAAAAAGTGTTCAACATATTATATATATATATAAAAAAAAAACAATCTGTTTAGTCAAGTAATGATTTGATTACTGTTAGTAAACTTCAAGGTGACATTTCTATGAATTATGGGCTAAATCTCTGGAAGAATATGGTAGGTGTTAAACAGTACACGAGTTGTTGTGATGAACACAACCAGAACTCTCAAAAGATGAACTATTTATCTATTTGATACTATTCATCTAATGCTGGGATTGCACAGAGCTGCATGAAAAAGGATGAGCATGTGCTAGCAAGATGTTCGTTTTGGATGACTGAAGTCTGGAAATATTAACATCTGCTTATGATAATAGTTTTCCAAAGAAAAAAAGAAAACTTTGTATAATAAAGTAAAACACAGAAATTGATACTAGCGCCAATTAAACTGTACCTGTACAATGTTAATGCTCTGAAAACCAACCAGCTGTGCTGACAAAGAAGGCAACCAGCAGTTCATCTTTATTGATATGACTGTATAGGTGTGTGTGTGTGTCTGTGTGTGTGTTAGCTAGGATGCAGTGGAAGTGTTGGGGCTCCAGCCCATCTGATAGGCCCGCTCCAGAGTTCGCTTACAGTCCTGCATCACTGTGCTGAACACGATGTGCGGGTACTGCAGGACCAGTCTCTCCACTGTCTCCTCGCTCACCTAGTGAAACACAGAAACACGGGAAAAAAAGTTGTTTTGAATGCCAGTGTAAACGTGTGTGTTTTTGTGTTTGCCTCTGTGACTGACTATGTCAATCTGGAGAAACCTTGTTTGTGTTTGACATTTAACTGAAATTTAAAAGCAATCACCACTTTTAGTCTGTGAACAGAAACAGAGAAATGAATGAATAACTAAATGGAAGGATAAATAAATGATTAAATATCTAGGCCATGACGTGACCGACTGCTTCAATGTCATGCATGAAAGAAACAGGGTTCTCTGTGCATTACCATTCCGTTCACATAGCATCAACAGTGCTACAAACCTACATCTTCTGAATAACAGCACGTGTAATGCGGGACCTGGAGAGAACACAGACGCTTGGGCTGTTCGGTGAGATAATTACCCTCGTCCTCTGAGGCAATGAGTCGAAACAACTTTCCACCCTTTAACTTTCATCTTGTACAATGTCAACAGTGTGGCATTTGGATTACAAATGAACAGCACAATCCCCAGCGGAGACTCTGGAGTTGTTCTTCATCATAGGCAATCATAAATCTTTTCAGAAAGAAAATGAATATCGCAAACATTTCTTTCCAGAGAAAGATTAGACAAAAGGGCCGAACTCTGCATAGAGGTTTAAAATACTTGCGACTGTGAGAAGATTAAGAAAAAATATATATTTCGCATACAGAGATGAGAACTTGCCTGTTACATGACATCAAAATATCATAACACCTTGCACTGGTGAAGAAAGTCCTTGTGCATAAGTCAAAATTGACTAGAGCTGTTATTGGTCAAGATCACTCTGAAAAGTGCACACTGTCAAGGAAAATCACACAAGACTGCATTTAAGTCTAACATCAAAATTATAAGAAATTAAATCTTATTCCAAATGTGGCAAAAAACAAATCACGAATTTACATTGTGTGTTTTCTATTACACCATGTCCAATATATTCATGAATGTTAATTCATGCACCAATATAAAATGTCCTCCAACCTATAACTATAAGGACCATTTAAGTCAAACCGGGACTTGTGATAAATTATCCTGTCACCAATATGTAGAGGCTACTATACGAATAATTGTGAAAGAATTATCATTAAAAAACAAGAACGTATTACAGTATGTAAATTTCTACTATTGAAAGAAGAAGTGGTCTCACGCCACAGTATCTGAGTGAACTGCTAGTGTCTTACTATCCGCCACGCCTACTTCGATCAAAGGATGCAGGCTGCTTGTCAGTACCGCATATTATGAAAACTACAGCAGGGAGCAATGCTTTTTCTTATAACGGACTAGCCTTGCAATTAATGCTCGGGACTCAGACACAGTTCCCAGTGTTTAAGTCTAGACTAAAAACCTATTTATTTAGCCAAGTATTAGCTAATACTTGCATATACTTACATTAGTGTATACGTCCATTCATAAGCATTGTGAGTAGATTTGCCTGGGGTAAAGGAGTAGATCTGGGGGACTACTAGATGTAGAGTATTTTGGTGATCTAGTATGTTTAGATGCTGTCTTCCCCACTTTCATTGATCACTCAAGTTTGTTGATGGTGGAGTGACTGGTCGCTTTACTTCCCACAGAGCTCTCATGTCTGCTCCCCCTTTTAGTTACGCTGTCATAGTTAGTCCCTGCTGGAGTCCCTGCTTGCACTTTGCACTAAATATGCACTCACCTTATACATTATGTGACTGTGACCATATCTAACTGTTATCTCTCCTTCTCTTCTCTCTCCCTCTGTTTGTTGAGCTACACATGTCGCTCCTGAGCTGCCAGTGATCCAGATCCCCCTCTGCCTTCTGGACCTGTCTGACTCGTCCTGGTGCCCTGCTTCTGGTTGCAAATGTCATTGCATGGATGCCCTGTGTTGTCATCCTGGGATGCATGTAGTAACTGGGGACGATTCAACTTCAACTTAAAGACGGTCCTAGCCCTGGCTGAAGGAGACAGCTGTTCTTTGAGGACCCGTGAACGCAATCGGTCAATATTTCATTAATGGATTTAAAATTATTATTATTTTTTTTTTTACAATTTTGTACCTGAACCTCTAATAACGAACTCGACTCCATATTAACTTAAACATATCTCCTGTAAGAGTGAACTTCCAGCCTCCTAACACACAGTTAGCCGCAGTAAATCATTTGGAAGTTATCGATGGATAACGTTTCACTCAATTGCAGAAGAGGCGCATCTGTCTGTGTGAACTGTACACACAATCATTTACCAACACCACTTGCACGTTACCACATTCCCCTGAACAATCCTGACCTCGCTCAAAGCCATTTCCACATGTTTGGGCCGTTAAAGGAGCTCCTGTGAGGCCAGTGTTTCAGATGTGAAACAAACTGAAATCATCACGGCTCCAACATACTGAGGAAATTTTCTACCTTGATGGTATCGAAGCAGCACTAGTGAAACGCTGGGATAGGTGGATTAGTGTAGCAGATGATTATATAGAGAAATAAAGGTAGTTTCAGAATCTCATAACTGTATTCTGTTATTCAGCACAATCAAAAGTCCCGGTTTTATGTGAACACACCTCATAGATACCATTAAAAAAACAAACAAAGAAACAAACAAACAAACAAAAAAAAACAGCAGTTCAGTTGAGCATACTGTATGCATTGTTTAGAATAGAGAAGATCTATAAGAAGCACTGTTTCAACAGAGATTGATGTTTTTAATCTTTCACATATCTGAAGTTGGGGTTCCTGATTTGCTGAGACTCTTTTTATTATACTTGTTCATTTTTTATCTTCAAAGACTTTAATCTCAGGATCAGAGGGCTTCTTAATCTTGTTTGACAGGCAGTGCATGGCTGGGACCAAGGACAAAGTGAAATCTAATATCCACTCCCAACTGTGGCACCTTATTCCACCATACCCACCATACATGTGCTATTGTAGAGAAGCTAGTATTTCCCCACATTATTTATTCAGTCTTGTGCTGAGCCAGGTCATACAGTACCTGATTGATAAATTATATTCCTCAATATCCATATTCTGTTGTTATTTTCCTTGCCCATCTACGAGACTTCAAAGTGCTTAAATTTGCAAAGTTTGAGCCATACACAATGTCAATTTTACACTGCAATAATAAGCACTGTGCACATATCACAACTTTTATAAGAGACATCACCAGGGTCTTAAGACCCACTTTAGTAATAAAAAAAAATACTAGAGTCTGAATTTACTTTTTACCAACAACTTTGCCAAGCTTCTAGCTCACTAAAACGCTTCATAAAACTGACAGATCCCTGTAAGTTTTGCAGGGCAAATGTAGCTTCTCTAACACTAAACGAGATTATACGAAAAGGGAATAAAAAAGATCAAGCTATTGTTACAAGAGCTTTGAATGAAATATTTATGCCTATGCTTTTGGATAAGATCTAACAAATCCAACAGATTATTTCTTTATGCGGAATAAACTGCGCTTAGAGCTTCGGCAAGTTGTAACAAAAATAAATGAGCGGAGCTAAATGAAGAAAGTGTTCAGCTTCTATTGCAACAATCGTCCCATAAAAAAACAAAAAAACAGATGTACAGATGGACACTCATACTATGGGTGCAGCTAAAGGCTATTGCCAAACAGACCCTGGTTGAAAGTGTTTTGGCATATGCAGGGATCACACAGTGCTGGATCTCCCGAACAGCCTGCATCAACACAAGGATTTACAGGGCTCTAAAGCTGCCTGTGCTCTATCCACAGCAGTAAAATGTTGAAATGTGCGAGTGTGGCTTTGATAAAGGCAGAGAGAAAGCTCAGCATTTGTCTGGGACGAAGTCTGGAAGGTTTGAATCGTGATTGAATTTGAGACTTTAAACTATGAAGTAAGAGGAACTTTTTTTTTTTCTTTAAACAGCGACTGTATTTTATGCTGTCGTAACATTTTAGTCGTAAATGATCACTTAAATCACCGCGCAACGTAAGACAGTCTGAAGGGAATGAAATGTGGCTATTTCTGTTGGAAACCTGGACAGGCATTACCCTGCAGAATACAGAGAGCTGACATCACATTCTGGGAAATGTGCTCGATGCGTTTTGCTGGGAAGAAAGCCGAGTGAGCGTGATAGACGTGCCCATGCGCAAGTGATTTTTGGCTTCTGACATTTCGTCTGTATTTGTACAAACGAAAAGCAGGCTCGAGTCCGAGTCATGGCTGCATGGTGGACAGGGTGGTTGTTTGTGGCTGATAAAATAACAAATTTCAAGTCGAATGAAGAAATATAATTCATTATTACACATTTGTGTAAACCCACCATCCCTCAGGAACTACATTCCTAGATCGAGGAAAGCTTGAGTGCTTCTATTGCATTTACACAGTGAATTTAAATCCATGAACAATATTAATTCTCTTATGGCTCTTTATCATCGTGTGGATTTGCTGCCACTACAGAATTTTCCACCAGTTTTATTAAACTATCAGTGCTAAATTGTAATGCTCCATTTTCATTTTATTACAATTCAAATAATTTTTATAACCATCCCATACAGATCAAACAGCATTCCTACATGTTATCGGCAAACAACAGATCTACGCATGGAATTTCATGCAGTATCTGTTACGAAGAACATGTTTAAAGCTTTGAGTGATTACAGCGGCCTCTTTTTTCATTTCTTTGACTCTCTTTTCTCCTCTGAATATTGGCTCCCTTGTCTGGTTACACATTACTCATCTCTAAGGAGAGTCTAAAATAAATGATGTACTAAAGTGGATGCACACATCCACACAGAAAAAAAAACCCTATCTGATGTTTAGAGGAGAAATTATATTTAAGTTATACTTAAATATCAGACTTTCACTGGGTGTGTGTGTGTGTGTTGAAAGCATTGTACAATTACCATAGACACGGACGAATGCCCTTCTGTTCAGGAAAAAAAAAAAATCACTGAACATATGAAAATATGCAACTTCAATTTCTGTACAACAAGAATGAGTGAAGTATTTTACAGAGTCAAAAATGTTGGCACATACAAAGAAAGATTGTTAAATTGGACAAATTTCTCTTTGATAAATACGAAGGAGCTTTCACTCAGCTCCTCCATGCTTCACATCAAAGCCTTGGAGGGAGCTGAAAAACTGGCTGGAGCCTGAAATGAATTGATTTGATTATTTTGGCTGGCCTCAATTAACGGCATTCTTTCATATCTCATGTCTTCCTATATTTCGCCCAAGGGCAGAAAAGAAATCAGCAATGTAAAGAGCATGCGCACAATTCCTTTCTGCACTAGTGCGAACCAAACAGAAAGAAAACAGAACAAATTCCACTGAAAATAAAACTTACACTTACATAGCTCTTTTCAGTTATAAAGGATGGAGTTCTGTCAATACTGTTATTTTCTGTATTACATAGATTTATAGTCTAAAAAAATTCTATTACAAAATTTTTAACCACAGTTGCACGTTTAGCATTTGTTATACCAACCCGTTTCACAAAAGCACTTAAGGCCAACACAAGCAGTCTCTTTTTATTAATTTAATTGTTTTGTTGTTGTTTTTTCTTTCTAAACTGGGCAGATGAACAAGCCTGAAGCAGAATGTTAATCACCCTATTTTGTCACACACGAACAAACAGGTGACACTCAGAAACAGCGGAGACAGGAATGGAGACTGATTATACTCCCAGGCACAGAGGGATTGAGCAAACCTCGGGAATCCTCAGAACTCCTGACAACAGGATGAGCCGTTGGGCATTTGCACCGCACCATCTAAACAATAACCTACAAATTATAAATCAACAGTGGTAGGAAACATTTCCATGTTTGTCCTATTAAAAAGTTAATACAAATTTCTTTACTAATGCCAGTACTCATTCTGGTATAGTGCCTCAGTGGTTAGCATTGTCTAGCATTCGGGGTTCACATCTCGCTTGTGGTCTGTGTGTATGGAGTTTGTTTGTGCTCCCCAAAGACGTGATGTAGGTTAGTTGGTGTTTCCAAGTTGCCTATAGTGTACAGTAAGTGTGTGCTTTTGCCCTGTGATGCTTTGCCACCCCACACAGGGTGTATTCTGCTTTGTGCCCTACTGTAAGTTCTGGGATAGACGCCAAACCTCTGCAACCCTACACAGAGTAAGTGTTATTGATAATGGATGAATGGATACCACACCATTGTTCAGGTGTTAATTGATTTTCTGTGACAGGGAGGGATGCACTGTACTACTAGCGGTAATTGTAATGATAAGTTAAAGTATAATGGGGGATGGTAAAGTCAAACTTGATTGTGCAAAATAACATGATGCAGTTATGAGAGCATAACTACCATTTCTCGACATAATGCCCTGCATGAGAGCATTTCTCGACATAATGCCCTGCTACACTAATGCACTTATCCTAGTTTTTCACTAGTGCCTGGATACCAACAAGACAGAAAGTTTTCTCAGAATGCCAACGCCTGATAGAACTGCCTGCTTCAGGTCTAATATGCTAGCCTGCCAGGAACTCCTTTAATGGCTTAGAGGGAGGCCCACAAACGTTCAAAACGTTCCGCTTGCAGTGGGCTTCGAGGCACCTTACCCGAGATCGTCATTGACTGAAGTACAGTCTTTTTTAAAACATTTGCACCATTCAAATGTTTTACTGTGGCTAAGAGTCTAATCACGGTATTGTGCTGGAATTATAGTAAAAGTATGGTATTGTGCTTGTTGTAATATGTTTTCTATAGCACAAATTATTTTACAATGACTAATTTGTTAAACTCTACATATTGTGAGGCTAATAATAAACATAATGTTAAAACATGTATAACAGTGAAAAACATATCATTGCTAGTCCAGTAAAGGTTTCTCTAAGGAGGTATGTAATTAATGTCCCAGGTGTCAGTGCTTTGAAACAGTCAGTACATTTTCCTCCACGTTGCTGTAATCGATACAGAGAACTTTACTTTGCTACAGCTTCCTTTTTTATTATTAACTTGAATAAAAAGATTATAAAATAAGGAAATAAAACAAAATGAAATAGAACAAAATAAAAAAATATCGTCGGTCATTAATTAATAAATTAAGTACTATAATCATTGGAAAATGCTGAAATATAAGAAAAATAGCATTCTGTTATTGGAAAATAATCTACTCTGGTATGGTAACATCCAGGTAGGTGGCATCACACTATCCTGTCTTATTTTTTCAAAATTATTTTTCTAATATTTTTGCATCAGCTACAGTATTAGTGCTGGCGGAAAAAAAAAACCAGTCAAACAAATAAAATTAAAATTCTAAACTGCAGACTATGTGAAGGTTTAGGGATTTTTTTTGTGTGTCTGCTCTGTTTCAAAACATTACCTCATTTGCAGCTAATAGAATTAAAGTCAATGAATTACATCAATCTGACCAAGCAGATTTGGAAACTGCAAAGCTGAAACTGCGTGTGTTTTATTTCATTGAGCTTATGCCAGTCATTTGGGAATTGTACATGGAAATGACCTCAGTACTACAGACACTGCATCATTCCAGCCCTGACATTCCATTCAAAGAACGTTAATAAAGACTAGAAGTCATGAAGTGACCTAAAACTGTAGTGATGCTCTGACTGCACGTCACTGAGTTTGTATTTATTTATTCACTGTGCTGCCTTTTAAACAATGAATAATAATATGAATCGGCAGCTGATACACATGTAATGGTTTCTTCAATCACTTAAAATAATTGGATATGTCCCATGAAAAAAAAATTCTTTTCAAGAAACACAATACAGTATAACAATCAATGTATGCTCTCCACAGTAAATACTACAATCATGTTTGCACTAAGCTCTATACAAGTGTTAAACAGCTTGAGCATTCTTAGTTAAATCAAAATAATTGATCCAATTAGGCCTTATATATACACAGTGCTCAGCATAAATGAGTACACCCCAGCAGATTTGTCAAAAAACCTTTACTTTCCTCTCAGAATCAGTATTTTCTATTGGACACTAAACTAAGAAAATACTCCCACAAATGCGGGCCATTGATTGCAAACAAAATTTGTTAATTTGCAAACAGCAATTTTTTTTTCTTCCCCCTAACAAATTCATTCAAGACCATGTTGCAAAAATGAATATACCACAATGAAATTCTTAGGAGAACAGCTATATTTTAGATAACAAAATCCTAATTAACAAGAATTCAATTACAGGTGAGTCTAATTATTCATTAAGCAATTGTCTAGCAGTTGATAAAAAGGAGCATCACCTAACAAAGAATATCCTTCCCATTTCATGCAGTCAGCAATGGCACCACATGGAAGAGAAATGTCACAAGATCTGAGAAGGACAATAATTTCTTTACACACTAAAGGTGAAGGCTACCAGAAGATATGCAAAGCTTTACTTATCAGTCAGAACACTGTAGCAAAAGTCATACAAAAACTTAACAAAAATAGAACCATCTCTCAGAGACGTCCAGGCCATCCAGGGAAGTTAACATTTCAGCAGGAGCATCTTCTGATGAGAAAGGTGGAAGAACATCGCCATGCAAGTTCACTGCAGTTAGCCAAAGAAGTAGAAAGCCAAACTGGGGTGATCGTTTCCCGTGACACAATACAGCACACACTGCAGAGGAATGGCATGCATGGGTGTCGTCCACGATGAAAACCTCTCCTGAAGGCCAGGCATAAGTCGCCTTCAGAACTGACTTAATTCTACTTGGCATTGATTCAACAAGATGCTGAAAGCATTCTTTAGAAATGTTGGCCCATATTGATAGGATAGCATCTTGCAGTTGATGGAGATTTGTGGGATG
>JAQMYG010000039.1:17431073-17460052 GCA_030014215.1 Clariallabes teugelsi
CCCCCCCCCGAAGGGTTATTCCAAGTTGAATTACTCTGAATTAACTGAATTATCATTATCAGTGTGATCTCTAGTGTGAATAAAACTTCACCTGAAAGAATAAAAGCATTAAATTAGCTCATCAAAACAACTGCAGGATACAGACTGACAAAATTGTGAAATGCATAGATAGAATAATAGCGGTAGGTGTGCCTGAAGCCACTGGAAATGAAATCTCTGTTGTGATGAAGCTGCAACAAGATAACAATCAAGATTACAAAACACCATTTACTGTATCTTTTTTTTTTTTTTTTTTTTTAATATAGTTTCTATCACATCTCGTCTATCCTTATGCGAAACCTTTTGATGCATTAAAAAAACATTTTTTTTCATTTCTGATATGTCCATTAAGGGCATTCATTCAAAATTTGGACAAAAACAGGTAGATGTATAAAATCCTTTAAAAGCCAGTCCATGGACGCTTTTAGGAGGTAATTTACAGCAGTCTGCCCATTTGATCATGTGAGCTTGGCGAGCTGTAAGTGCATGTTAAAAAAAAAGAGGTTTGATTTACAAAGTGCCAGAGGCGAATGACGGATGTTCAGAGCCACAACTTTAAAAGTCAGATCATTAAAACCAAGTTTAAAAACCGCCAATCTATAGCCAGCGGCATGAGCGTGGACTCTGAGCCAGGAATCTGCTCCTCATGCATCGGTAGTTCTCAACTCTTACCAAAAAATTAAACATTTCAGGGTTACTTGAGCTTAGGCATGGGAAATCAGCATGTTCTGCACGCGTTTGCATTTTGCATTGAATAACTCACACTAAGGGGCAAAAGGCACACAAAATATCATCAAAATAATAATAAAGTAATAAGTAAGCCCCCATGACTAATACCTCACCAGTGTCCATCATACATGAGAGGTTCTTTCCAGTGGCAATGTGTCTGCATGTCTTTATTGAGAGTGACAAAACAAACCTTCACACATACTGTACCAGAAAAGAGTGCGGCTAAATGGAAAGTGGCTGAGTCACGATGCTTTAGAGGACAAGACGTTCTTCTGAAACAATAATTATTCATCACATGCAGAAGCTCAGGTCTGATGGAAAAGGACAAACTGAGTTTAAGTGTTTTGAATCCATTTATTTGAGCTGAGGACTTTATGCGACCACAATACACTACCAACCAGTCAAAAGGACAAACCTACAGTAGATTCCTTCATTTTGACTATTTTCTTCTACTACGATTTGATGAAAGCTATGGATTCATGAAATACCATGGATGAAGTTATGCCACGACAATACGGCTGTGAAACCATTCAGAATTTCTCCATTATTTTTTAATGCAAACCGTATTAATTGAAAGCTTTGCACACTTTCAGTATCTTCTCAACCATGTAGATGCTTCACTTTTCTTCCCAAGGAGATAAAGCCTCCAGCTTTAAAGGAGACCTAGTATACAAAGTTCATTTCAAATCATTTTTAGATAGATGTGAAGAGTCATCAGTGTGTGTGTACAAACAAACAAAAAACAAAACAGGATAAAGTCTTTTTGCTCTTATTCGTGATCTATAAATTCCCTCAGCTCTGCTGTTGTCTGGCAGGGCGTGGCTCAGCAGGAGCTCATTTACACAGATACTGAAATGGTGCATTTGGAGAAGGTGTGAAAAAAGGTAGTGTGTGTTATGAAAAAATGCTTTAATGGAATGGTATTTTAGCTGGAGCAATAAAACACACACTTTGAGGGAGCTCTCAGACCGGTGTTAATTTGCTAAAGAAATTGTGAAATATGAGACCTTGAGTTCTGAACTAAATAATCAAATTTACTTGTTTGAAAAAAAAATCACAGGATAAAGTGGCAATTCCTTGTTTAAAAAAATAAAATATCTAAAAATATATATAGATATATTTTACAGATCTGATTAATCAAAATGACTAAGACAAATACTTAACTACTTAAATTTGTTGTATCCATTCTGAATTATGTATTTTTGATTTATAAATCTTTATTCCTTCAATATTCCAACTTCCCCAAAACCAAAATTTTGTAGTAAATCAAAAACAAAACAAAACAAAAAAATAGCCTAAAGCTTGCAGTGAACTCTCAGCACACAGAGGGAGTCAGTTTCACTGTCCAGTCACCCGGATGCCCTGGACGCTTCATGTACTGTATGCTAATTAGACAGACGTCTGATTACTTTGTTCAGATAAACCAGGCTTGACAACACGACAGGCCCGATTATAAACACTTTGGGGCGCATTTCCAAGAAGCAACACACGTGTGTCACTGAGGGCTGGTACCTGCGAAACAGATTTGCGAGCAGAAGGGAAACAGCTCAGTTAATGATGATGAATGAACAGCAGCTCAGTGGCAGGCTGCACTCTGCAGAGTTCTCGTCACCGTAAAGTGGAGCAAGGCTCGGCTGCCTCCCACCAAGTTTCCCTCCCACTCATGCTTCTTCTACACAGATGCTCTGCTTCTCATGTGGCTGTTATCAAACCACTGGGTACATAATTGAGAGCTTAGACTGCATTCATGTTTTATGGGAGAATAGGAAGAGTGTGCACTTCTCCCACTTATAAGTGTTTATGCATTGTACTCGCCGGGAAACTTAAAATGCCAGTCATTATTCCTGTTTGCATTCCTTGGATCAGCAACAGATTCTGCTCGGTCAAAACAGAACAATTAGTCATATCAGACATGTTGGAAAAAGTTTCACTCAGAGGTCGACATCAACACTTCTCAAGCATCAAACTCGTAATTACACTAATTCAGATTTGTTATGAGCATGCAGCATGCCGCTGCAGTTCTCCTGCTAACTCACGCTAGCCGCTGCGTGCTACTCATCTCCACATCTGATTAAAGCGGCTTTGTGGAAGTCAGGTCTTTGTTATTGTGCCACAGTAATAAGGTAGCACTGGCTACTGCTGGAGAGGTGACAGCACATGCTGAGTCACTCTCTGCACAGCGAGCACCAACTGACCTGAAAGTTTTTAATGACATTAATTTCCCTGTCACTAATTCAGAGTGAAAAGAAATCCCGGAAAAAAAGATCATTAGTTAAAGCCTGTAGTAATTATACACAGATTTGTGTTTTTGTTTATTAGCCACTGTGTAAATAATACATTGTAAATTACCTGTATGTATGTTTATTACTTAGCAATGGATGTAGCTAATATAACTGTGTGAAGGAGCAGAAGAAAATGATGACCTTATTTTTTTCATCTGCATCTAAATCATCTATTATTAAATGGACTGTAAGAAAAAAGTGAAGGAAAAAAAAACAGTAAATTAAAAGGCAGGTAAAACCCATGCTAATGTTGAGAACTTGTATATATGACAAGTAATTAAAAAGTTATTATGCAGGCACTTTTGATAGACTTCCTGCCCCTGCTAATGCAATGTAATTGTGGGAAGTAATTATTCTTTAAAGATTTTTTTAACACACAGAAATACATACAGTGTACATCACTATGCACCTTAATAGAAAAGATCAAAATGATGACAAAAGTTCCAAGATGTGAACTTTTATAGTTGTTTAAGATTTATATACAGTATCAACCAGGTGTACAATTACTTACATTACTTGGAAATACCAGAAGTGTGAATACTAGATATACTGAAATCACATTACATAACTACAAACAACCAAAAAACAAACACAAACAAAATAAAAAAATATTTAAACTTTGCAAAAATCCTACTCTTTTGTATGTCCTGAAGTAACTATATAAAAAACCTTGTTTAGTTATTTAGGACCCATATATTAACTAGTAAATTAAATGAAGCAATGTCCATGTTATAAGTTAAAGTATAAAAAAAAATCTTATAACAGAATACAGGCTGCATGATGTATATCATGATATTTATATAGGTCTAATAAAAAAAAGTTTCTTACTTTTTAATTTAAAAAATTTACATTCTACAGGTTTCCGTCCATCCATATAGGAACCTCTATAGTCCAACTAGGGACCGTGTAGGCCATTTATTCCAATTTTTACAACCGTGGTAGGACCTCTGGTCAACATTCACACATCTATCACACATTACAAGCAATTTAAAAACGCTAATTAGCCTAATCAGCATGTCTTTGGACTGTGGGAGGGAACCGGAATACCCGGAGGAAACCCACCAAGTACGGGGAGAACATGCAAACTCCATGCAGACAGACCCCAAGGCGGGAACTGAACCCAGACTCTTGACATGCGAGGCAACACTGCTAACCACTTAGCCATCATGCTGCCATTCTACAGGTTTAAAATTTATTCGAAAATGCTAAATACAGTATAGCTGCTTTCATTCAGAGCTTAAAATAGTTTTTTTTTTTATTGGTAATAAAAAATAAATAAATAAAGCTGTTACAACTGATCCCATAAAAGTAAACCTTGTGTGACATTACTTCTGGTGATAGCAATATTATATTATCATATTGACCAGACCTACTCATAAGCAACACCAATTATATCTGGTAAACTCAACAAAATATCACTTGCAGGATACTTTCAAATGACCATAATAAAAAATACATAACATAAATAAATAAATAAATAAATAAATAAAAAAAGATCTTGTTTTGGGATGCAAGTTCTTGATAATCTTTGCACATCTGAAGTGCAGTGAATGACCATCATGAGCAATATCTACTGGTATCAGTATGGTTTCATTACCATGCTCATTTACAGTATATGCTTGTGTTCCTAAACAAATGCACCAATACTAACATCCAATATCTGTATATTGCAACCATAATGAACAGCTTACGTAACATGCCAGCAATGCGGATGTATTTCCTCATTAATGATGGGGAAAAAGCCTGCAAACTGCACTTTGTGAAAGTACCAAGAGGAGGAATTATATGTTTGTAATACAACAGAAGTAATGTGATAAAACATCATAAGCATAAAACTCTGCATAAAGACTCTGGTGCTAACACATCGGTGAAATCAACACTGCAGCAAACACTCGTCAGAAAAAAAATCTACAGACAACCAATGGATGAGTGAAACCATCAGCCTTTAGCTAGTTAAAGTTAGGGGTGAGGGATTCTAAGCAACTGAAGATAAGTACTGCACGTTTTACTTACGTCTGTTTAGAAACTTTTTCTTTCATTCATTTAAACTCATCTGAAACTAAACCACATTACAAAGAACCAGCACAGCAGCTTGTATCAGTATTAAGAAATATCAAAAACATACTGGTGCATGCTTAATGGAAATGAATGACATCCCAGGTGTCAAACTTAGGGCAAATAATATCAAACTGTGAAGAAACATACATCATCATTTGCAAATGTTCTGTCACATGTTGACTGAAGAATGCCGTTACTTGATATTCTACTTCTTCACTCAAAGTCAGAGTTGACATCCTTGCATCATGTCCCCTGCTAGGACAAACACAGTGGCGAGGACATGTTTTGTACTTAAGATTGAAACTCCACAATTCATCAGTTGTATGCCATAATTCCTTTAAAAAAATATATTTTTTAACATATTCTTTCATGATAGTGGAAAAGCTAAAAAAAAAAAAAGATCTCTTACATCTCAAGCAGGACATGACCGGCTCATGTTTCAGATGTATTGTTTGTTCAAACGATGAAAAGACAACACGAGTATTGTCTAACACAAAAAGAGACGAGGGGAAAAAAAAAAAAAAAAAGTGCCCTAAAGTCAAAATTTTCATCAAATCCTCTGACATGCGCATCAGGGAAAAAAGGCTCCTGTTCAGTTGAATGTGGTGTTTAAATAGGAAAAGCTCAGCGGGAGTATTTTTACATCACCGCAGCTCTGTATTCCCACAGTGCACAGCAGGGTTCCTCACCATTAAGCACCTCCACCTACTCTGTCACAACCAGCCATCAACAAGAGCTCTGGAGGAAAGCGCTCTCGTTTGCACTGTGTATAAGACAGCCAAGGAGAAACGGGGAACAGAGTGGTGGAAAAAAAGCTTGAAAAACAAGCACCTAATTTGATTAAAGTGATCCTCTTTGGCTCGGATTTCTCGGAGCTTAGCTCCAGCTTATACTTACACCTGTTAAAAGGCCGTAAAAAAATATCAGCGATGCAAGGGGTGTCACGCAGATATCCACATCCATGAAATATCTGTGCAATTTTCTCCTTATACTAGGCTCCTGGGTTGCTCATGAGAGAGACAAGGGGTGGGTATAAAAACGAATTGCCCACATTAGTCACACGAGGTGTAATAAGAGCCTCGTCTCTTTTAAAAAGTGACAAGCATGGCCGGCAATAAAGGAAAAAAAGTGCATAGCATAGCGCTGGTGTTATTGCTTCCTGTGAGTGCTATAAGAGCATGTTGCTCAGTAACGCAGTATTAACCAGATGCCAGAGATATTACCTGAAACATGACTGGACGATTATGACCTGTGTGCAGCAGCGCATCCTCCTCTCCAGAAGCCTTAAAAAATGTATAAACCTGTCCATTCAATACAGATTTAGGCACAGAACCGTGAAGGCTATTACATTATTGCCAGCATGGGCCTCACCTGTCAATCTTTTAGTAAAGTTGTAAGGAAAACCTAACTTTCCAACATGTTTACAAAAGTTCTGGAAAGTGATTACCTGTGTGTGCTGAGTGATCACCCATAACATACAAAGTCAATAGAAATTCAAGTGCATAGACAGCTGGGAGTATAGAATAAACGATAAATGACAAGAGTCAAGGCAGAACAAACGAACTCCTTACCATAAAATAATAATAATAACAATAATAATAATGCTATGCACGGACAGGCTGTCCCATCAGACTTTTACATAGTAACATTTATTTTGTAATAATTAAATGATTAGTTGTCTACTTGTCTTCATTTTTTGGGTTGTTATTGGCTCCCTTTTATTTCATTACTTTTCATATTCCTGCGTTAAATTAAATAATACAAAAAAAAAAAAGCTTCTCCTAGAATTTTCCAGATGGTACTTTTAGTACCCAGTTCACTACCATGAGCGAGGGGCGAGTGATGTGGATAAAAAAATTATATCTCTGTATTTGTAGGCTAAACATCAATGTATTTTTTTTCTATGGAATTTTACAGGATGACATAAGCACTTTTATTTAGAACGACTGTGATCAAAATAAAATGCAATCACGAGGTTTCGTTTCTCATTGAAGCATGCTGCAGAATATAAAAATATCAGCCAAATAATTAACAGCCAATATTAAATTAAATAGGCATATCTATAAGAACGCTCCCCCCCCCCCCTTTATATATATAAAATGAGCTTCATACAGTATATAAACAATTGAGTTATAGATTGAGTAGAATAGATGAGAATCAATTAGCACAATAAAACAACAAAAGGTAAACAGAAAAGAATATAGCAGGGGTATTTGCTCTGATGTAGTTTTATAATGAGATAGACTGCTGAACTCCTGAAGTTGTCATGAAGAGAGAGAAATAAATACATATGGAGCGCATGCTGAACAGGCTTTTTTCTGGGCAGGATACTCATTTTCTGTACTGCAGTTTAGGCTGATAATGTTGAGTTGAAGAATATTTCACGCATTGTACTGCCATTGCGACTTTTGACTTTTAAACGTACTGTACCACTGCAAAGTAGCAAGATAGCATATTCAACACGGTGTCACACATTGTAAACTCCGGGTTTATGAGCAGGCACAGAGAGACGCAGACATGTGAAGGGAGAGTGTGGATGGGACTGCATGGACATGCAGGGGAGACTGGGGTGGGGCTAAGCAGAATGTGGGAGAGGAGAGATGCAAAAGCATCTCTATATATCGATATATATATTGTATCGTCTCATCCTATATTGCATTGCAAAATTTATTAAATCATTTTTAAGAAAGACTCTCCAAAGCGTTTCTGTAAGTCAGTCTGGATAAGTGCATATATATACATATGTATATATATATATATATATATATATATATATATATATACATATGTATATATATATAGCATGTGCTGTAAATCATAAATAAAAGCAATTTATTTTTGACTTTACATGGCATATACAGTATAAAAGTGCAGTACTCAATCCAAATTATAATCAATCAACATAAAGTTTACATCTCCTTATGTCTAAATTTACACACACTCAGGAGAACTAGAATATACAACATTTTTTAGGACCCTTTTCCATCTTAGCAATGAGTGTAATGACTTATAGCTTGTAAATCATGACAAGAAGAAAATTCTTTTATGTTGATGTTTAAGAAGTGCGGTTTAAACAGGAGTTATATAAAACAGTTAGGGAAAAAATGTTGTGAACAAGATGAAGTTTCATTTCTAACATATAACTTTAATAACATGTCAGTCTACATCTAGAACATCTGGATGGAATCATCTCCTCATATCCACATACACAACACATTGGATATACTGTACTAGAACTATCCAGAAACAGGGTACACGGCTACTGTGCCTGACCTGAGACGAAGCGTTCGTTGATGTATTAACCTGCAGGACATACAGTAGGTGGAGGCCATTACATCCAGGCACTGTGATGAGCTTTCAGTGCTACACCCTATGTTTGTGAATGTCTGGAGGGTTTATGAGAAAAATAACAGAATTTATGACCATCTACTATCCAGGGTACAGTTGCTTAGCAAATACAACACTCATTTTTATTTGTCCTTCAGGACCGCGGAGGAAAGTTATGAATTTTTCAGTGCAGTAAAAGATATTGCGCTATCGTTTTATAGCTATTGGGAAATAATGAATTTCCCCAAGTCAATTTCTACATAGAGAGACCCATAACGCAGTCATTAAACTACACGGTTGAAGCTAACACCAGTCCACCCACTCCCTCTGAGCGTCCATCAATTATCTCAGGTTGTATTGCTAGAGACAGCATGAAAATATTTCCAGTATTCATTAAGCTACGAAATCTGATCCTAGGTAAAACCGGGAATAAGGTGGTTGCCGTAAGTATTTCAAAATGTGTGTATATGATCTGGAAATGATAATTAATCATAATAATAGTTTAGTATGTATTATATATTTCATTTGGACACCACCACATACTGTAGTAGTATTTCACCAGACCAACTGTAGTATTTATACTTGTATCCATTTCTTTGCATGAGCAAGGACTTCGATTTTATTCGTATAAATGTCCCGTATAGACGTCGACCAAAAACTGCACACACTCGGGCCGCAGCATCACTGTTAACAGAAACATATGATAGAATGATTTCCTAATGACGCACAAGGCTGTGGGCGGTGAGATTTTTAATACAATACGCTTTCTTGCATGCATTACTGCATAAACCTGAATTACTTAAATGTAATGATTAATTACAGATTAGCGATGAGGTTGCACTATTTAAAGGCAGGAAACCGAGTGGCACTAGTTAAAAGGAATGTGCTTCATTATAGCCTGTAGCACAGTAGCTGATGCTTGACTGCGCTGTAGATTTATGAGACAATCGTCTGTTGCTGCTGCAATGTCTTTAGCAGAGGACTAAAGACTTAAAAGTGTCCTGTGTCTACACAATGCCTCCTAGACTTGGCTCTTCGTTGCACATTCCTGAAAGTACAGTACTACATTTTAAGACCGACAGACGCCAAGCTTGCACTCACATCAACTCGAGTGTGACAGAAACTGGACTGAAACTGAACAACGTGTTTAAGTAACAGGCTGTCATATTCACTCAGAATGGATATATAAACTACTCAAATTTCTACTCAGAAAGCTTTCACAGGTTGAAATGATGCGTGAAATGTTTCCACTGCGCATATCATCACAAAACGAAATTCCTGTAAAAAAGATAAACAAGATCCCCAAACAAGATAAGATGGTAACGTATCCAATTTGGCAGGAATGCATTTGCAGTGATGAAAAATTGACCTAAAAATAGAGTGCGTAACTGGGGGAAATTAACATGCCTGCGGTTATTAGCTGACAATACGGTCAGTAACTTAGTAAAGTTGAGGAATGCTCTATAATTAAATTTTTACTAACTTAATTTAGATTATTTTTAGTAATAAATTTAGTCAATGTAGCTTTATTTCCATATCATTTAAATAATTCCTGTTAATACATGTGCTGATCCTGATGAACAATATTTATTCTGAGGTTTATGACTTGTTTACTGTAGTACCTTACATTTAACAATTTATGTTAAGGAAATGTTAATTTAATGCCTTACTGAATAATTTTCACAGCAAACATAAAAGCCGGTATTTTTTTTCCCCTTGCATAAGACTTTCCTTTTAAAGATTAATCTGGCACAAAAAGGCTGATTGTGCCTGATTGCACATTGAGCTGTTCTTTCATTTTATACAGTAAAACTGATGGAAAAACGTGTCATATTAGTGTCTCTCAGTAAACAAACAAACAAACAATTAAATGAGGGAAGAAAAACTCCATTGATGCGATACTCTGGTCATTCAGTACCACTCAGGTGGTCAGCTGACTTCATTTTATTGCCACATCCCCATGAGTGTAGACCTGACCAACTGAATCAACCCCAGATCATAACACTGCCTCCAGAACCTTGTACAGTGGCCACAGTGCATGATGGGTGCATCGCTTCATGTGTCCCCTTCATGACGGTGTTCCATTGTTCCAAAGTCAATCTTTATGCAACAACCCCTAATAACTGAAGCCTTGTTTTACGAACAAGTCATTTTCTTATGGTCAGGCAGCTGTTTAGTCCCAATCCTGTGAGTTCTCATCACATTGTACTGTACTGTATATGTAGAAATGCTCTTAATTGCACTATTAAACATAGCTATGATATTTTCTGTCGATTATTTGAAGCAACTTCACCAAGCATTTAAGTAAGCTTTGATCAGGGTATGGTTTTTTTTTTCGGGCCACAGTTTTTCTGCCAAGTGCATTATCCTTCCAAGTTTTAATAATGTGTTGGACTGTTCATAACCTAATTCCAGTCATTTCAAATCTTCCAGGTTGTCTTTTTTGCTTAATACAGGTCCATAATTTGATGTGTCTGAAATATGACTATTTAAGGGGGCCAAGCAGTGTATTATAGATATGTAAGCACCGTAAGAATTATTGATTAAGAAACTACGTGCATCATATTCCAGAGTGTAAATATGTATATTTACAGCATAAGTTAAAATTAATGGGTAAAAAAAAAAGATTTGCTTACATTCCACCCCGCTGAACAGAAAGCAATCAGTCTCCCTACAGCAAGGGGCTAGCATGTCTTACAGGCAGCAGTGGTGAGGAAGTGAAAAGTAATCAATCATGCTCTTTTACACTCAGTGTGACCACCTCCGACAAGAGAGGAGGGAAAGAGAAATGAATAAAGAGAGGTAAATACAAAAGCAGATAAAGAATAAAGGTGGAAGAGTGGAAGAGAGAGAGAGGGAAAGAGAAATTCTTGTGTGTTGCATCTTCGCAGACAGAGAACAGTGCTCCTCCTTTCATTCACCAAGAGTGCTGAGCACCTCTTATCGGACTCTACTAAGACGGCCAGATTACATGTCCAGCCTGCAGCCTTTTCTCTTTTCTGCACTCACAATGCTGATGGCTCACACACACACACACTGCAATTTTACCCACTATTTACACACTCATTCTCACACACACACACACACACACACACACACACACACACACACACACACTCATTCTCACACACACACACACACACACACACACACACACACACACACACACACAGTCCAGTGAGAGAGTGCAGTAGAACACTGGGGAGAATAAACCTGGATGCAATATTGGCTGGTAGCAAAAAGATTAAGACTCTCATAAAAGGGGGCATGAAGGAGCAGCACAGGGTTGTGTGGAAATGATATTCTCATTCTAATTAATCTGGCAGATCCAGGGGAAGCACAAAGCCAAGTATGATGTCAGTATTGCTGTGGTACCACATCTTTCCAACTACAGAGCCATGCTGCCTTGAACTGTCTGAGCTTTTAACAGGGACACACACTAGGCTCTTATATGGATTAATTACAACGATATTTAGGAACCAGTGAAGAACTCTGGCTATCAACAGTCTGCTCAAATATAACGGAGTGTTTGTTAGAGTTGGAAGACTCGAATTTGTCACAGTCTGAGAAAAAGTCAGTACTGTTAGATATCAGTACAGGGAGTGACCAACATTCCCACCAGAGATGTCAGTTAATATCATTTTAGCATGTCTGTAAAGTTTGTATTTATTCTAGATTCATGTATTACCTGGCTTTTTAAAAAAAAATTTATTCCACTGGCAGATCTTTTACACATAATTCCTATAGCTTGGCATGTCTACAGAGACTGATAGATGATTCTGATCATTAAAGTGATTTCCCACTGTAAACTGCTATACAGCTTATAAATAAGGAAGGAAGCTGTGGTTTTCTGAGATCATGTGCAATACGCTGTTGTCCCGTCATGTCCCCTAACTATCACTGATTAATGACAACATGGCTCGCGGCGTTGGAGAAGCGAAGGCCGTAGTGAAACCAAAGAAGGAAAACAGGGTGTGGCCAGAAAAATGAAATACCAGAACCTGTCGAAAAGTAGGCTAAAAACAAATTTGTGACTGTAAGAAAAAAAAAAGTTATTCAACCTAAAATGTAAAAAAAAATGTAATGCATCTGAACTACGGCTGAACTGTGATGAACAGCAGCAGAGTGATATATACAGTATGGAGTTCTGGCAGAGTAAAGTATCCCTAATAAACAACATGTTGTTTCACTTGCTTAATTTCAGACCCTGTTCATGTACTTGTGCGTGTGAAGACATTCATGGCTCTATCTGTCTGGCAAACAGAGAGGAGGAAAGCTAAGATATATCAGATAAAGACTGATGTTTTTTGTTGCTCTGCTCAAAATCAGACAGCGTACACCATGAATGTTCACACAGAATCATAAAACTGTAGATGAGGCATTCTATAATTTTGGATACATTCCATGTCCACTGATAATATGTATGGAGTATATTTATTGTAAATATTTTCTTCAAAAATATCATACTTTACTTATTAAAGAAAAGCATGTTATAATATTGCACAAAAATGATGTGCATCCTGCGCTTCACTTAGCTTGAAAATTGTGATAATGTTGACAAATTGACCATTTTTGCTTTGCCTGCTGTTCAACTGAGGGCTCCTTGGTTTCAAAATAATGAATAAAAATTAAGCTAACAACAACTATTTTTATTTATTTATTTTTACATTTTTAAATAATAAAAAAAAAACTATAGATTTTTTTATTTAAATAAATTGACTATCAATATCAATTTATTAACTCTGTCAGGTAACTTAAAAATTGTGTCATAATGCCGAGTGACCAGCATCAAACACTGGCAATTAAAATATATACAGTACATATATATTTTATCTATAATAACTCATAGTCATTGACTATATTAATTGACTGTCAATAATCTATATAAATAAAAGAAAATTGGTCAGAACTTGCTCTTTAAATGGTATTTTTACATCTCATACGTTGGAGGACCCAAAACTAGTCTCAGAAAGATGTTCGTCTGTATGTCTGTCCACCCAGATTTTGTCACGGCATCACGTAAAACTAGCTGGACAGAATTTAATGAAACATTGGGAGTCCTTCGCTATTTGCCTCAAGTTAAATCTGTCGAAAAGATTTTATCAGAATGTTGAGTAAAAGGGAAGTTATGAGCAGTTTTGTTCCAGATTAGAAACTACAAGTTTCGGCAGTGTACTGCGAGGGTATGTGGTATAAGTGAATTTTAATGCACTGGAGTTGTTTTAAGACAAAACATAATCTTTATTCAATCTACTTTTTCGATTTCTCATCTGTGATTTACTTCTTGATAACTGACCGTGTAACTGTAACTGTATTTGTCTGACACCGAAAGAAGCACAACTTAGCATAAACAACGCATACGATACTCATTCTTTCAATATTTTATTTCTTTGTATTAATAGGTTAGGCAGAGAGTTCTGCTGTACAGAAAGACAGGCAGACATGTACATGGGCTTTAACCTGAAATAATAATATCACTGATTACATTAAAGCTGATCAGCTTATTTATAGCTTTAACCTTTTTACTATTTATACAAACTCTTTACCCGTCACCGATGGGTATTCATGCTAGTGTTAAATTAACTGTTACACACATATATGTTTATAAGAACAGGTTTTGAACCAATATCAGACACGACTGAATTCTTACAACCAATCACAACACAAAGGGTGGATTTTCTTATCTTCACACAAGATTGCCAAAGAAAAAAAAATGGTTAAAAGTTTATTAAAGTTATTAAAATATCTATAATCTATAAATCACTTAATTATACATACATGTCATTTAGACTGAAATATTACAGTTTTATAATGATTTTATTTATTTTGTTATTTATGTTATAGAGAAATAAACAAAAACAAAGACTACTTGTCAGGCATTGACTCGGTTTGCTTTGGCATGGACATACTCTCATCCATCTCGGCTGAAATGTTTTTTTTTTTTTTCTGTGTGTATACTGTATGTTTTTTCTTCTATCATGCGCCTTAACGGTCTCAGTATTTTTCTGCCACCACACACAAACACACAACCTATGTGAAGTTACACAGTGTAGTAATAATAGGGTTTGGCACAGTAATAATACCAAAACAGGATGCATGCCCCTCTGATTACAGAGTCCCTGGATGTTTACCAGGCATGTGAAACTATTTTTATTTTTTTTATATATATTACAGAAGCTTTTCCTTTTTCTTTACTATCACTGCTACAGTAAAGCAAAGCTTACAAATGTACTTTGCATTTATATGCAGATTGCTCTTCACACAGCTTCCTGCACATGTGACAGTTTGATTAATTTCTCGTGAGCTTTATGTACTTAAGTTTGCTGTAGAGTTTCACAACATCTGTGTTGATACATTAACGTCATTAAATGTGATTTAACACTCACTGCTGAAACCAGATCAGCAGGGAGTCACGGCAACAACAACAAATAAAGGAAAAAAAGGTGAAAAGAAATATAACAATAATAATAATAATAAATAAATTCTAAGGAAGCATGTTTAGATGGCATTTTATTTAAATTTTATCTGAAACAGATCATAAGATTTCAGGTAAACTTGTGGAGTCTTTGCCGTTACTGCAAAAATGAGACAAAGGAAACATTAAGGAATACTAAAATATATTTTTTAAAAAGACTGCAAAATAGAAGCATTTTTACTAGAGGTTTTGGGAGACTATTGTAGTTTCTGGTAAAACACATGCCTTCAAAAAGACAGCAAATGTCTTAGTCTTTAGTTGAACTGACAGTGTTCTGTAGGCAAAACAAGTTTATCACACATGCTAAAAGAAGTTCAGATATCATGGCTTCTTGCCATTTGCTTAAAGATGCTTGAGAAACGTATTAAATGCTAAAAATAATGCTGAAATAGAGAGAACTGCAACTGGGTATAACAGCACAAGCCAGTTCATTTCCTTCCATCAATGCTTCAATACCACAATGACATTTTGTCACTACAGTGAAATTCCTTTTGTTGCTACATTTAGAAAAGAAGACCAATAAAAAGAGAATGTCTAAAAAGATTGTGTAGCATCTCGATATACTTCCTGGTCTAAGAATGAATGACAAACCATTTTTTAATTTAGGTTTTTTTTTTTTTTTTTGCAAATGCATCTCAGGACGCTTAGTTTAATTCCAGTCATTTATTCAGAAAACAGAATGGTCAACCAGTGTAACCATCATTATTTAGAAAATGGTACACTACTGTCTAGTGATGGAACAAATGTCCTTCTTCTCTCTCCATTAGCAAGACAAGTAGACCAGCTACCATCAAAAAGAGGCTGTAATCTTTTGTTGGCAGTCTTTTTTTTGTCTCTCAGACTCTTTTGTTTGCCTTTCAAAGAAAAGGGACTCCCTTCGTGCTCACAAAGAGAACGGCAATTTTCTGTTTCAGTCACGAGTACAGTAAAATCAAAGCCTTGTACCCAGGCAGGAGTCCTTTTAGCACTGTCATCAAAATATTGCTGTAGTCTGCAATCCTCTCTTGTTATCCTCCTGAAGCTAGTTTGGAGTAGAGATGGGAGAAGAGGTCTTTAAGGAGCACAGGAAACCAGCTACGCCTTCTCGGGAGAGAACAAAGAGTAGAAATGGTTGGGACCTGAAACCGAGTGTGATGCTGATGTGCAGAGTAAGGTGCCGTGTAAATGGATCTGTTTCGGCATATGCCAGAACGCGACAGAATGCCCCGTGAAAATCGGTTATTTAACCCTAGCTGAGCACCAGTGCATTAAACATGCGGAAAGTAAAAGTGAAAGTGAGATGCCTTTATGTGATCCACCAAAGAATAGTCAAATGTGTAAAAGTGATTTGTACTATGCCATGCAACACCAAATAGTTTATCAAGAAGAAGAAGAAAAATACAATATGGTCATGTAGACAATGTACTCGTGTTAAAATATAGATTTGCTTCCCACTGTGAATTTAGCATTCTTCAGATACAAGGGAAAAATTGTGATCTGCATATGGTTTACAAATGCATGTGTTATCACCAGTAGATGAATCGTTGTTCTCCCAATAACTGTTATCTCAAGGTCAGTGCAATTAGTTCCGATACGGTACACTTTTTCAGCTCATCTCCAACAGGTTGTACTGCAGATCCACATAAGGGGCTTATGGAAAACAGCTCAGACTCACTTGAAGTCACTTGAGACTCATGAATACTTACCAAGAGCTTCACGTCTAGCAGTAGACCGCAAAAGAGCGCAGCAGCTCGGCTAAGCTCTCAGGCTCTTTCATGGGAACTCGGTGAAGGAAGGAGGCAAAAAAGAAAATATTCAAACCTTTGGAGCCTAATGGTCATACTGCTGTGGAGGATGACGTGTTATGTTGGCGTAAACTGTAAATTCAGCCAAAGTCATGAAATCTTGAGTGTGTTGTCAGTATAAGTACCATCACACCCTTCTTTAAATAAGCACTCAAAACTACGACTTGGCACCTTGTGAGATGTTCTTGCCAGTTCCTTTGAGAAATTTCATTGAAGTTAGTACATTTTATGGTCAATTTATAGCAAGCAGGTCAATGACTCATCTTTACATAATGGCAAAAGAAGAAAAAAATCATGTGAATCTCACACAGCCAGAAAATGACACAGAAACAACAAAAAAGCTAACTTATAAAAAGCAATATAGGAATGTGCCAATTTGAGGAGAAAGAGGAAAATTTGTATTTTGGTTAAATAGTTTATCACAGCAGTGTAGGAAATTCAAGTATCACTCAATAAAGGAAACAAACATATTTACTAGGCATTCTTAAAAGGTGCTCACCAAAAGTCTAAGCTCTGAAAGAAAAAGGGTTCTTCTTAAAAGCCTATATCATGTATCCTCGATTAATCATGCATAAGTGGTCAAAAGGCTAAACTAAGAGGTATTTAATATACATTCCAGGATGTCGTTAGTGTACTGTTTTGATCTTGTGGCCATTCATCAACATGTGGAACTGTGGGCTTGCGGCAGTCTCGGATGCAGGGGTCGATGGTGGACTGAAGCGATTATAGTCAGGATTAGTTCTGCTGAGATAAAACAAATGGCTAAGAGGCCCTGGAGCGAGTCTACACATTAGCGTGGTGCTTATATATAATTACCTTAAGTGGGCTGAAAATACATTAGGTCAGGTATCTGAGCTTACTCAAGGGAGATGCGAGGAAGTTCAGCCATTTATAGCCTTGTATTTTGTTATAAAAGCCTTAAACTACATTGAGTATACAGTAAACCAGCATCTTCTTGCGGACACTACGTTCCGATGACGATACTGTTAAGGGCTATAATCTGTGCACCATCAGCGATACTAAAAGAAACATACAATTAATAAATTCTGATTGTAACTTTAACTGCAAAGGATAGTAGGTGTGTTTACATTGACAATAATATTCCAATAATATTTGGAATAATAGCCCAATCATAATAAAACTCATTATGTTAGCACCTCAGTCGGAGCTGTCTGACATGATCAGGGCCGATCAGAATTAATTTAAAATCAGAATGAGAGGGGTGGGGAAAATCTTTAATAATCTGTTTGATGAGGAAGATACTAGCCAGAAAAATTTTCTGATCATTTTTCTCTACATGGAATATCTGATACATGATCTGATCATTTTTCTCTACATGGAATAAATATATTCTTTCTGTGCATGTTTGCCCCATGTGGGAGTAACATTAGGTGACGTGACTAGGGCTGCATGATCCTTGATAAAATGTGAATCACGATTTTTCTCCATTGGAATTGAGATCACGATTCTCTCTCTTTGTTTTTCAAAAAAAACATTGATTGCACTTAAGAAAAAAGTGTCAAAAGTTCTTAAACATAAACAGAATATGTTAATATTAGGTTATAAATAATACATAAAAATAACTAATTAGTAGAACTTGTGCATTTTGTACTCTTTGATTACTACAGAACTTCATCAGTGTGTTAGTTTATATCATTATCATTATTATTATTATTATTATTATTATTTTATCAGCATAAGCTAAATGTAATGTCAGATTTAATTATCTAATATTTTAAGTTATAGCCCAATTAGAACTGCATTAACAGTGCCTGTCTCTGATTAGAGAGTAGTATGCATTTGAGTTTTTAGCATGTGTATGTAAGAGGCATTTACTATATGCTGATGGAAAAAAAAAAAAAAAAAACTCCACTCTTTCCGTTTAATTTTTTTCGTTTAAACGTTAATTTTTTTTCGGCCCTTGCGGAAGCTCGCAGAACGTCGAGCGGTCACTCGCGGTGCCTAACACCACATCTCACGTCAAACCGCGCAGGTGAGATACTGTTTGACATAACTATACGCATTAAGTGGACACATAAAGCATTAAAAAGAGATATCTCATAAGCTGCCAATCAGAAAAAAAGAAAACAATGGAAAAGTACTCTAACTAGTTACTTTTATCAGAAGGTCATGCTGTAATGTAACTGATCATTTTTTAATGAAAGTAATTTTGTAATGTAATTAGTTACTTTAAAAAGTAATGTCCTCCAACACTGTTGCTTCCATTCCTGTTCCATTCCATTAAACTCTGTGAGAGGTCTTTGGTTTAGGAAGGAGCACTGTTTGACTCTCCATATCACACGTCGTAAAGCATTTATTAACCAATCACAGATAAGACTGATTCCTTATAACCAATCACAAAACAGAAGGCGAGACTTACATTATTGGAAAAGGATGGGAAGCCTAACATGACCCCACTTTTCGCATGTCAAAAAAATGTATATTCTGATTAAAAGCTTTGAGTATGTAAAAATACAACAGATCAGCATCCATGTAAACAGTTAAATGAGATGTTCTAATGGGAATGATTTCAATCAGATTTTACTTGTACAGTATATACAGTACATACACTATATGGCCATATGTTTGTGGACAACTGACCATAACATGCATATATCAGCCATCACAACTGTTCCCATAAAGGTGGAAGCACACAATTGTACTTCAGTATGTCTTTATACTGTATGCTGCAGCAAAAACAATTTCCTTTAACTGGAAATAAGAGGCCTAAACATTTTCCATCAGCGCCCCTGTGCACAAAGCAAGACCCATGAGGAGTTGATTTGAAAGAACTTAAGTGTCCTGCACAGAGCCCTGAGCTCAACCACACTAAACACATTTTGAGATGATCTGGAACACTGACTGCACCCAGTCCTCACCTGACATCAGTACCTGACCTCACTAATGCTCTTATGGCTAAATGAAGCACAAATGCTACAAAATCTATTGGAAAGTCTTCGTAGAAGAATGGAGGTTGTTATAAGAGGAAAAGAAGGACAGAATGTAGAATGAAATGTTCAGCAAGACCATATAGCTGGGTTTGATGATCAGGTGTCCCTTCTAATTAGGGTCCCAGTCTAAAAATCTATATTTTTAAGTGTATGTGTGTGTGTGTGTGTGTGTGTGTGTGTGTGTGTGTGTGTGTGTGTGTGTGTGTGTGTGTGTTTCTAAGGGCATTTACATATTTGATGCAGTGGAGAATACTCTTAAGGACAGCTTCAAGATCCCCTGGTGTAGTAACTATTAAACACTCACTCTCCCATGTAATAAAACCAGAAAAAAGCAGCTTGTTGCTAAGAAACCGTGAAGCACAATGTGCTCTGCACTTAAGACTTTTCAGGTGGAAAACTGAACAGCATCAACTGACTATTACAAAGTGCTGACACTGGAGACTCCATCCAAAAATGGTAAATAAATATATTTAAAGAAAGAGTCATCACATCAACAATTACTGTACGTTTTTCTTTGAAAAATAAATAAATATCTATTAAAATTTGTTGAACATAAACTGTAAGTTAGGGAAAAATAATGATTTAGATAACGAGTTCTTAGAAAAGGAATTATAAATGCATATATTTACACCTTAGATATTGTATGAACTGGAGCCAGAACCATAATCAGAGCTGCACTTACAGAAAATGCTAAACAAAAAAAGCTGACCTTCTATACTAGCTTAGAGAATTTAAGCTTGCAGTAGTAGCAGACTAAGAATATTATATAATACATAATACTGTATGAATGCTCTGTATTGTGGCTGGGCACGGCTCAGTATAACTTGAGAAGATGGTCTCGAGCTGGTTAAGGCGTACTCTGGCACGGCTCAACTATAAAAGCAAACCGTTCATAAACATGGAATTGGACAACTGTTTAGAAAATGATGTAATGCGCTTATCTCCTCCGAAATCTCTGTGTGCATAGCACATGCCAATTTCATCCCCTGAACTATAGCCATAGCCGGTTGCTTAGTGTAAAAACAGCCAAATGTAGCTACCAGGCACATAAACTAAAATAATAATTTATTTTAGTTTATGTGCGTCCTATGATGAATTATTTTAAAGCAGAAAAACATTTATGTCTAGTATTGTTTAGGTTCCCCTTGTGGCACCTCAGCAATTCTGGCTCCTCGGGTCATGCATGACTCCACAAGACCACTAGAGGTGTGCTGTCATGTCTGGTACCAGGACATTGGCAGTGGATCCTTTGGGTGCTGTGAGCTACAGATTGTGGATCGGAATTGTTTCCACATCACTTAACTGGATTGGGATCTGGGGAGTTTGAAGGACTGGTTGATGGCCTTCCGCTCTTTGCCTGCTGGGCCCCATGCGTGGTAAGCTGTGATGCACTTGGTGTTCTGGTGCCATTCTATCATTGGCAGCACTTTTTTGGCTAGTTGTGCTGCATTCTCTTTTCTGTGTGCTTAGACCGAATGAGCTGGCCATAGGTCACGTGGGCGTGGGTGAGCCTTTGGTGCCCATGATCCCATCGCCAGCCATTTCACACTATCTCTATTATTAGATTATATAATCCAGATTACATACAGTCTATTACAGTACTAATAAAGTCTTGTCTGTCCTCTCAAAAAGCCTGTGTATGTGGGTGTGATAAATTACACAGCTGTGTGTGAACACATACAGCTCCTTAATAGTCCATTTCAGAGGCTTGCCACTAGTCATGTGCATGCACAATGGGCAGGAGGATAAATACAGCAGTGGGGGAGGTGGCCATTAATCGTTAAACCCTCTGGCATGTACCCAAAGCCTACAAATGCCCTCATTTCACTGTAAAGTTAGTGAAGTTAAAATATAGGTAGTGAACACAAAATAGAAAAGTACAATGAATCAGCAATGACATGCAGTCATATATTCAAGTGTACATACTGTATTTATTGACTTTCTACTTTTACCCAAAAATTCCGCCTGTCTGTCTTTGTTTTCCCGAGTTCACCTCAGCTTTAATAGGCAGGACCTACCTAAAGTGAGCTGTCAAGAGAAATAGCAATGAGAGCTTCTGCATTTAAGTGCCAATAAAAACCAACTGCGTCTTTCCATTACTTCAGGACAGACACAAGCCCTCTGCACTTGTCAGCACATTTCCATACACAACATTAGCAAGACATTCCAGTCAAAACATTGATACATGTGTTGAAAACGTGTTCACTCAGTACTATTCGGTACGATGGCACAGTAGACTTTACAGTGAGATTTCCCAGGTTGAAGGAAAAAAAAAAAAACTCCTTATGACAACTTCAAAGGGGATATTATATGATTGTGATATGGCTGCAATCGCTTTGAATGGAAACCGTACTTTTGTTAGCCAACAGCACTGGGCTGAGTGAAGCTGGTTAGTCATTGCTAGAAAGCAGCATGCAAATGATCAGATAAAATGGAGATCATTGTTTACTCCTGGGACAGACATGGCTTGTCGAGATGAAGAACTGTTGCTATACTGATGTCTAACAATATACAGCTGTATGTGCTTAAGTCAAACTGACATTATTACAGAAAACACTGTACCAATGACAAAGCACACGACAATGACAAACTGCAAAGAAACCTGAAATTTCAGGAAAAAAATCCCTACTAAAGTAAACAATAAAAGTCTAAGTTCTTCCTTCATAAAAAAAAAATGCGGGACACACACACACACACACACACACACACACACACACACACACACACACACACACACACACACACACACACAGCATGCCATGTTTTTTTTTTGTCTTTCAGTATTTGACAGGACAAAACAAAACATACGTTTGCGAAAATGTAAAAGAGCCAGCATGGGTTTACTCACGTGGCATATGTGCATTTAATGGGGCATTTAATGATGGCTGATTAGACAAAGATCTGTCGCACTTACCATAGTCTGTGATCTTGCAGGAAACCAAGTACAGCTCTTTCAGACTTTTTCCTTCTTTGGCAATGATTTCCACACATCTGCAAGTAAGCATATGAGAAAGAATAGGGGTCAAATAATAGTACAAGTCTTTAAAGGAGCACAATAAAAAAAAATTAAAAAAAAGAACAATTATAAAATCACAACAGTGAGAAATTTCTCAGCTGCATATTAGATAGCAACAGCAGATTAAAGTCCTACACCATCAAAATAAGTGATGATAACCAATACACACTCTGTTGATTAAAAGTAACCACTGGACAAGCTTCTTTTTCATTAGTTCAATATCTGTTACTCAAAAATGATTCAGTAGAAAATGAAAAATGTAACCGAATCCACACTGATTAGAAGCTGAGAAGATTAATGCAGACTTCAATTGGAATGTTAGCTCTGACCATGTTCATCTCGCTCATATATTCAACAGCCTCTGTCATGTCCAGAGGAAAGCAGAAGCACACTGGGAAAAAAACAGAATTGATAAAAAAAAAAAATATCCCTTTAAACACTTCTAATGAGTTGTGTTAGCAAAAATAAATGAAATTCTATCTCAGGAATAAATGTAGCACTTGCTCACATGAGCCTTGTGTTCATGATCATTCATAACACCTGATTGCAGAGGAATAAAGTCTATTCTTAAAGTTTAAAATCAAACCTGGTGGATCTCGGAGACAATGAAGGAAAACACAGAGTTGGAGCAATAATGTAATGTTACACGGACATTGATTTATTATTTTTTGGGTCAAAACAATCCAGGTCTTTTCATTGTGGTTTGAACCAAAAAATGTTTTGGACATAAATGCTGAACATGTACAGTCCTCTCTGAAAGTATTGGAACGGCAGGGTCCATTCTTTAGTCTTTTCTATACCCCCGAAAACATCTGGATATGAAATCAAAAGATGAACATGCTTTTTTAGTCTTCTCTTCAGGATGAGAAATTCAGGCTCCTTTGGGTTAAGTTCTGCTGATTGATTTGGACAGTCTGAAATCTTCCAATTTTCCCCGATCATGTTTCTTTGTTGTGTTTGCAGCATGTTTTGAGTCATTGTCTAGTTGCATGGTTCCTTTCAATTCGAGGCAATTTCTCTCGAATTGTCACCCTGCTTGACCAATGAGCTGGTATGTTTTAAATAATGTGTATGTTTTGAATCTTTTCGTTCTCCACAATTTCACCTTTCCATCACTTTGGTAGAACTTCACCTTGGTTCCAGGACTTTTATGGCTCATCTTTCTTTGTGAATACCAATATGGCCTTTTGATTCTTATTGATGAAAGATTTGCATTTTAGCTCTCAAAGTCTTGTGGAAAAACTGGATTGTGATACTTGGAAGTTGTTGGTGAGGTCACTGAATATTGCTTTTAAGTTTTTCTTCACAGTACTGTCACAGTAATGTCTTTGACATCATACTGCTGTTTTTTCTTTTTTTTTTTTTGGTTAACCAGTTTGATGTCTGGTTGTTACAGTACAACCAGTGGTTGTTTTCTGTCTATGTTTTTAATGATTCCAAACTCTTATATAACTGTAACTCTATATATACAGTTTGTATATAACTGTTTTATGCCCAATGCTTGTATATCCAGTATTGTAGATCATTTGAAAATGGGTACTGTAAGTTCAAACAAAAAATGCCATGTTTGTTATTTAAAACATCTAAATATGTGTTAATATTAATTAATATGTGGAAATAAATGCTGGATTCTGAACTATCATCTAATATTCATCATTCGATCTAAAACCTTTACTGCATAACAAACATAAAAGAAGTGGCCTTGCCCTTTCAGTAGTTTAAGGGTTTAGGATGACTGTACAGTATATCTGAAAACCTGATCGCCACTGTATGAGATACATTTTAAAATGTTGCAATGGCGGTAAATTGCGCATTACAAGAATTAGAAGCAGCATGATCTGCTTCCCTTCAAGTAAAGATCATGTTATAAGCTTCAGTTCGCTGATCTGGATAGTCCCATTTCAAGGAGGACAATTGAATTTGAGCTCATGCATTGCGAAAGGGCAGACCACTCGGCGCTCCAACCTTCAACCACACGGCTCATCATTTTCCATTTCCATCTCAAATGATATTTTAAACGTGCTGAATGGGAGAACAAAAAAAAAAAAATATATATATATATATCTACAAAGTACCTCACAGTTGATCCTGTTTTACAACTGTGGTAAAAGTGCAGTGACAAAGCCATTATTTCTCCATTAATTCACGAAAATCAGGGTTTTTTGAAGCTTTCGACCTAACGTACAGTATGGACGCCATTTTGACAGACTAATTCAGTTTCCGCAGCTTTGAAGAGGCACTTTACCTCAGCGAAAGTGCAGGTCCACTGGCGCCAGGGAGGTCATTCTGCCCAAGCAAACCAATCTGACAGCAACCTTCTAGTATGATCCTGCTAATGATCCAGCATCATAATTTTCCATTGTGGTATCGGGGTTCTGACGTTAACGACAATCAGTGGCTTCCAAATGAGCACATCTATCCTTGGCAGAAAGAAGAGAGGAAGACAAGCAGTCCTCATTCTCCTCTGAGAGCTTGTTATGGAGTGGCCTGCACTCAGGGGTTATGACAATGCTAATTAGGATTGACATCAATAAGGAACACTGGCGATTTTATGGACAACCTGGAGCTGATTTAGGGGGTATGAGAAATAGATCTGCAAGGCCAAGCTTTACTAAAGAAAACTATGTGACTGGAATGAGCTCGACACACACAATCTATTAGTGGAGGACTGTGGATTTATCAGAAATGATGGCGACGCCGACAATGACGATGATGATACAAGAACTGTATAACAATAAAAATTTTAATCTTATTAACAAAATATTATGAGCCATTTTCAAAAAGGACTGCTCCTGAGGCCTTGATGTCAAATAAAGGGACATTATAGTAGTCTCTGTGACAACAGAGACACCCCCAAAGTCAAGCAATTACTGTAGGTTGCATGTCAAAAAAGAGCAGAGGAAGCAAAACGAGTTTACAGAAAAGAAAAGAGACGGCTTATAACTTTTAACTACATTGACAACAATCCATAGAAATCAGACAGAAGCTTGAACATACCAGTCACTCGGATAGATGATGCAATAAAATGCTGTCATTCCCACACAGCATGTACCCCAATTAATTTTACCTGAGCGACAAGGTGAGACGAGAGAAACCTTATCAATAGCTATGTTTAGATGGACAATGTATCTTCAAATCCATTTGAAATCATTTCAATTGCCGATTCAATTGATTTAACATGCTGATTCAATAAGACGCATGTTCACAGGCACAACACATTTAATCAGAAGATAACTTTCTTGATGTATAAAAAAATAAAAAATAAATAAGAGCCTTGGTAATATTCCCAGACTGACATGTTGATGAGGCTGTCTACGCATTTATTTTGTCTACTCATTTCACAGTAGTATCGGTTTATGCGATCGGACAGAAGTCGAGAAATTAAGTGACTATCAGCCAATTTTGCTCGGTGGCCATCGATTAAAGGACCCTTTCAGGCAGTGTATACCTCCAGGTGAAAACTGTCTTTACATGGGTACAGTGATTCTTGTGCTTGTTTACCAGTTGTCATTAAAAGAGGGAAAAAGAAGGGAAAAAGAGGGAAAAAGAAGAGGGATGGCAATAACAATAAACAAGATGGTGACAGTGTGCATGTGCATCTACTGTATACAGGGTCACAGTGTGTCTGACTGTGTCAATGTGCTGTCACACCTGTAAGAAGAAAAACAAAAATAAAGTTGTCAGTTGTCAGAGAACACAGGTAAAGGATGTGTGTTTGGAAGGCCTAAGTTGGACATGACCAGTGATCTCAGGTTCAGGTGGAGAGATTTTTAGGAGATGAATAAGGAGATTGGTAACTTTCTAGCTTAAGAACTGCCAAGTGTGGTGTCCTTGCGTTAACTAATACACCCTGACATGGCTTTGAGAGAATGACAGCATAGTAAATGAAAAGCTGTCTAGTGTCTGTAGCACCCTAAAAGAATTAATGCACGACTGAAACCCAGTTTGTGAGTATATGTTATGTATTTCCAACAACATATACTAAATACCAACTAAATAAAAATGGCTGACATGATTCGGAAGGCATTCAGACGACATTCATAATACAAGAACGCCATTCAAATCACACATTTAAAAGCATAAAATCTGCCTGGAGTTGCAGAGCAAAGTGTGTAAGGTAAAGATACTTTCTATACCCACATCAGGGAGTTCAGGGAATTCAGGGAATTCTAAAAGTCTTCAGCAGAGTTAAATCTGTGTTCAGTACAACCTACAAATGATCCAAAATCATCTCAAATCATCTCAAATTACTAACCACATAATAAGAAAAGACTAGACTAAAAACTGCAAAAATATGAATACAAAAGGCTGGATTTAATCACAAAGAATAAAATCCAGTATTCGACCTTCCAAGAACCCTGAAGGCCTGTACAAAACCTCACATACTCCATTCAATCACCATCAATTAACATCATTTATATACAGCATAGAAAGAAAAGAGTAGGCTGGATTTGACTGTAAAAGGAAACATGAAATCAGTATTTATTCTGCTGATGAAAAATATTCAACAATGGCCTTTTTCCCATGACAAAAACTAAACGATAACCAAGTTATAATTTACTGTTCTATCATTAAATGCTATGACATTTTCCTCAACAATAAAAATGAGACAAAAATGTTCGATCCAGCCAAAAGGTAAAAAAAAAATAAATAAAAATTCCCACTCATTTTTGTCCACTTGCTTTGAAATTATGGATTATAAAAAAATTATTATGATTGTTCCTGGCTACATGCTCAGCTAGCTGAACTCCAGAGGGCATTTCTGTATACATACACTAAGCCTTTGAAACTGGAAAGAAAATCCTGTTATACAGTACTCCTTATTTGTTTGGGAAAATTTGCATCTGTTTTGCATTCAGGGCAGTTATTTTGTAAATGGTTAATCTTTGAAGAAAATGTTTTGTGTCATGCATGTCATTAAACTAATATAATACTAGTGAGCTAAAATAAACATACTGTATGTGGCAACCTTGTCCATGTCACTGACATTCATGTTCTTTTAAGTGCAATAAATACTACTACTAAAAAGACTACTATTGACCTATAAACCCCTAAGTGGTCTTGCGTGAACTGCTGGTTTTCATGATATGTCACTGATCAAAAGATGGGGGTTGTTTATTGGTACCTCATATAACGAAAACGACATTCCAGAGCATAGTCTCAGGAATTAAGTCTGGAATGAGCTTAAAATAAGGCTTTTTGATCCTTAAATTAGTTAAATAAAGTAGCAAATCTGGGGAGACTCACAGGCATGAAGCTTTGTGGTGAACTGTTATGTTTGGATGGTGTCCTCTCCAACTCTCATGACCTCACTCAGGTTTGCTGACGATAAATTAACTGGCTGCCTGACTTTTAGTTATACGGTCATATTTATCCCTGGCATGCACTCTATATGACTGAGAATACCCAATTCTCTCTTTCTCCCTCTCTCACTTTCAATAAAATGGACTACACATTAACTAAAACACATTTCATGTTTTACTTTTGACCATATTGCACACTGTTATAGAAGAGATTTATTTATAGTCATGTTACATGACATCACCAAAATGAAGATGAATTTAACTCTGATTCTAATTCTTGGTTGATAGGAGTGGATACTATGTGGTTTATTGCTGCTGTAACTCATTTTCAACAGTATAATAGGGGTGAAAAAAAGAAACGTACCTTACGGACTGTGGTTTGCAGTGGTAATATAATGAAAGGGCAAGAGTGACTCATCAAGAGCACTTTTGAAAATTATTTTTGAAGTAAACATGTTTTATAACTTCCTTTAAACCTATGTACACAGAGAGTTATTTATTGCCATATAAATGCTCTAAAGCTTAGTTTTTCTGAAAATAGAGATCAAGTTTGATATGGAACATTAGAAACATTCTATACACAACATTCTATACACACGTCTCGGGCACTACAATGTGAGCAAAATGAAAAGGTTTATTTGTGATGGTTTATCACTGATCTAATATTCTTAATATATAGCAATATACATTAAGTAAAAATATATGTTACGCTACTTAGACTTTACCGACAATCAAATGCACCATGGGCTTTATAAAAGTGAATATATGCTGTATAAAACCAAAGCTGGTTTGCAAGATTTTTTTGTAGAAACTAATTTTACTTAATTTACCTTGTTGGTTTGGAAATTTTACAAAGATTTGTGGTTCGAATAAATTCTCATGGGAGAGAAAGTCTGGTGAAATCTAAAGCTGTAAATTGCTTTTCTATGGAGCGGAGCTGGTTCTTGTCTCAATCCACTGAGCCCCGTTGGCCGACAGTGATAAGACATACAGCCCTGAGACGAAAAGGGAGGCG
>JAQMYG010000039.1:17460152-17486314 GCA_030014215.1 Clariallabes teugelsi
GGGAGCAGCCAGAAAAGACACCCAGGAGCAATTGCCAACACATGCAGCTGGTAGTGAAACAATATTAAATATTTTAAATCAAGCTCTATACACTACCATTTAAATGTTTAGACATACCTTCTTATTCCATGGTCTTTCCTTATTTTTATTTGGTTCTATATTACTACATTGCTAAAAGCATCCAAAATATGCAACAATCTCCTTTAAACAGTTGATGTTGGTAAGTCTAAATCAATTTCTCCTGTGCAGCAGAGGTACAGTAAGTTTTCCGCTTGCTTTCCTGGAATGGTCTTTGTGTGAGACAGTTTCATCATGTTGCTTGATGGGTTTTGAAAATGCACTCGACAATACTGTTCTTGCAAGAACTATTCCTGAACAGCTGACATTTGTGTCTTAAAATAAAAACTGACTGTTGTTGTTATTTAATTACATAATTATATGTATTATATTTGGTTCTGATGAGGTGTGTGTGTGTGTGTGTGCGTGTGTGTGTGTAGTTTATATAGTAATATTGTCCATGAAGACATATTTGTTGAACATTCACTGAAGGAGCTGTAGCTGAGGTAAAGCTGTAACATTAAATTTTTTTTTTTTTTTTTTTTTTTACAGAGGGTGATAAATAAATAAAATAATAAAATACAACAAGTTTGGGTTGTAATGGTATTGCATCACCATGGAAAGTTGTTGTTCAGGTTTCCGTCCCAGCACAAATCATTGTGTTTTATTGTGTCCTTGCATAGCTTGATGAACAGTACTAATTCCTCTATATGGTACAACCCCCTACTTTTGCAGTGATTCTGTGAGCAACATACTGTAGGTTCCTAACCAGGGCAAAAGCTAAATTAATTATCCAACAGGCAAGCATATTGTCTCCTTAATTCAATTAGGACTCAAACACACACTTGATTGACTTCACCAGAATTTATGTAAAACTTAAACTCGCAATCCCCAGCAGCTCATCAAGATGGCCTTGGCATTGTTTACGGTTTAATGTGGTAGGAGTGTTTTCCCCAGGGTCTGTCATGCCTGGAGTTTGAAGACCATTATCGCACCCCTGGAGAACATATCACCAGCCAAATGTGAGATGACCGGAGAAGAAAACTATGTGATCCGTTAATTGTCACACACTTTGATTACCACCATTTATTTTAATGAGAGCGCAGCATGTTCTGCAGAGTGCAAAGAACAACATTACTGCCATGTTCGTGGCAAGGACTAAATTGGATAGCATTCATTAAACTAATGGATATGAAGAGGTGGCAGAAGGGAGGAAAAGTCTATAACAACAAATCCGGCCGAATGAAGAAAACGCTCACATCATGGCATGTAATTTCCCAATACTGTGACAAATTGCAGGTATTTCAATTATGCAACCCAGCCTTAATTACAGAAAATATGCCTCAGATGTCTCTCACAATATAAATTAATATAATTTTCTTCCTCACTAACAGCTCAGAAAGTCAGATTAGCATTCATTACCTTTGCTGTTTCAACAGTAAGGAAAAGCTGCTGTAGCTGATAAACTGGCACAAAACGTGACAGGCTCGTTTTTGGCAGAAGCAACAAATCATCATACAATCTGAGTAAATTACTGAGTAAAAAGGGTAATTACATTTTGTTTTTTGGATTACACGAGAGAGAAAAATATGGCAAAGTTGCATTTCAGCACTAAAAAGCTGAGGGTTTTAATGGGACGAAGTAATCAGTCAAACATGAGCAACAGGCAAGAGTTGCTTCTTCACATGTGCAGTATGAGACACAAGGAATTCACTAAGAAAAAGGGCTGTCACAACAGCAAGCATGTGGAAACAGTTCTCTGATCTGATGAGACCAAAACTTGGACAAAGTACAAAGCCACCACCCACCTCACCATAGTGCGGCATAATTTTAGCAGGAACTGGAACGCTCTTCCAAGCTGAGGGAAACTACACATTACACAGGGAATCCTATAAGGAAACCTGCTTCAGGCTGCAGGAACTTGAGAGCGCACTACCACAAACTTGAGTTCAACTCGTGTTTTACAGCACACCACTAAAAACAGCCATCTTGTAGGCAAAAGATGAGCACGAGATGAGTTTCCCAGCATCTTCTCCGACACTGGTGACACAGAGCCATTAGGAATTCAGGGAAACAGATGTCTTCTGGCCTGAGTGGTTTTCTAAAGCCAATAGCCGGAATCCCAAATGAATTTCAGGAAAATAAACATTGTTTGATCCACTGCCAAGAGAGAGCAATGAGATTTTATCCACATCCAAACGAGGGAAAAGGGCTGAAAAGGAAAAGAAAATAAATATATAAAAATGTTATCCTACTTTAAGGTAGAGATTATGCTCTTACCGAGATGCCATCTCTTATTGAAATTAAAAAAGAAAAATCCTATTATCGAGACAACAAATTGAAGAGATTAAATAGGGCCCAAATCAGCTTCATCCTAAAGCTTATCACTGACCAGCCAGGTTGCAAACACTTCAAAGGCACAATTCTAAAATGTTGGCGTTTCTCTCAATGTGATTGGTCAACAGATTGAATAATAAGGGTGGGCTGTGAGTAAGTCATACACAAATGATTTAGCTGCAATATCCCAGGGAGGAGTAACACCAGAAATCAAATCTCACAAATAATCTTTTTCATCCATGGCTTTCCACATCTCTTCAGTTAGATAGACTTTGGACTGCATTCAGTTATTATATTGCATATCAACGTGTTAGAAGCTCTATGCAATATAATAATGTTGTATGGTTTTTCATATATAACAATCTTTATTCAGCAAAGCAACTTGTACTCTAGAGTTCAGTGGCTTGTAAGGTTATTTAAAAGGTTTTGCAGAAATGTACATAAAATGGTCTCCATATGTAATGAAAGTCCTACACATGGTTTACAGGAATGGTGTGTCATTTTTCACATGTTTTAAATTAGGTCATGATATGATAAATTCAAATCAAATCCTACCAATTCAAACAGGATGTTCTCTAGTTGGGTGGTAAAACATCAAGATTATAAAAACTGCAGGTTAACTTGACCTCTTGCACTACTGAAAGACATCCCGAGAGAATTATATTAAGTGTTCCTAGTTTTATCTTCCACAACTTGTTTACGGAGTTAAAGAAAAAAAAAAAGAGTCACTCAATGAAGTCTGTAAAACTTTGCTGACCTCATAGAAACTAAACTTAATTTTAAAACCCATGGATTTCATATACAGTCAAGTGCGAGAGAAACTAATGTGATAAACTTGGATGTTACCAGGATGAGAAGTTTGGCTTTGCTTCCAATGATAATGTATGACTTTCATGGTTATTAAGTTTGCATTGAAAATCAAAATGCTACCAAGCAGATCACAGTAACACTAAAATAGGCAATGCTGGCAATCTGAGGACAGATTTATGAGCAAGTTTGATTTCATAAACTGGATTGGATGGTCACAGGCTTTAATAAGGCACAGTTCATAGATTCCAGATGATCCTACCTCCCCCCCAATCCTCTCATTCCCTCTTGCCCTGCCTCTCAGCTGTAACAGTTTCACGCCAAGCTTACACCAAACCACAGGCCAGCACACACATATTTCCTTTTATTATGTCTCTTGGTCTTTCCCTCTTACCATATGTTTTTGCATAAAGCAGTGAAGCACTCCATATTTATGAGTCTGACTATCTTCCTTCCCAGAAAGGAATGTGTTCCCACACACTAAAAAACAGCCAAGCTCAGTGTTAACGATGAAACGGTAAAACGCAATGATAAATGACAAATGAAAATAGTAGACATCAAAGGCCTCAGGCATGCAACATTCACACTGCTAGAGCGCTGCCACATAAAAGCTTTTACTAGAAGGGGGCACCCATAAGATGTTCCTCACTGTTATCCATCCTGATTTATTTCATTTCTCTTATGAGGCTGTGAGTTATAAAGCGGTCCGACGCAGCACGTTTGCAAGCTGCATAGTCTCTCGTTTAGACTTATCCCAATTACGACGCTACAGGCATCAGCATGGCTAATTATCCTTATTAAAGGCTTTAAATAGGATTATTGGATTGAAACTTTGATTCACGGTTAAAAGATCTCACTCTCAGGAAATGTCACCATCATATCCATGCCTGACATTTAAATGTGCTTGTAAGAGCATCATCCATATCAGAATCTTTTAAAGCCTTTTTGCATTCTCCTTATACTAATGGCAGCAGTCAGTTAATCCAACAGCGTTTTCCCCCTTACGACCAGTAAGAATAAGGTTTACCCAGTTAGTCTTGCTATCTGTACATTATTTCTAATACTGACCCACCTGCCTCTCCTTGCCAAAGTGGACTCTTATGTCCTTAACCAGGGAAAAATAATGTCTCTGGTGATACAGATTTTCACTGCAGGTGGCTGTCCATTAATATGTTCTTGTGAGCAAGAGACTGTGTTGCAAGATCTGTCATCTCCTATTAATGTCCTGTATTGGTTTTTATTAATAATTTTCATAAGGTCAGTCTAGGCTTCTCTATTCCCAGACACATATCCCAGCTCCTCCGGGGAGATCCCCAGGCATCCACAAGCCAAATGTAAGATCTAATCTCTCCAGTGGAGCTCAAGGTCTCAGTTCAATGTGACATGCTTGTTTCAGCTCTAGATAGGATGACAAGGGGACATCCGTGTAACATTCCCAAAATTCAGTGCCTTCTGCAGTCTGACTTCTGCAGAACATATCTGGAATGCAGCGAAATAGGAAAGACAAATCTGCACAATTATGTGATGAAATATTGTCAACATGAACCATAATCACTAAGGGCCATTTCCAAAAGTTTGTGGTATAAGTGCTAAAAAGAAATGAGGTTGTTCTGGGAGCCAAAGTAAAACCCAATGATACACTAGAAAATGAATTTGAGCCTGTACTGTATCTTCCTGAAATTCGATGTAGCAACTAACCTAGAGCATCTAGCTAAAGGCTTAATGTGATGCACTTTCTGAGTTCCTTTTCTGCTCATTACAGGTGTAAAGCACGGCTATTTGAGCTATTGTAGTCTTGTTGACAGGTGTGATTATTCACACCATTCTCTGCTGACTGCTCTCAATAACAAGGTGTTCCTGCACACAGAACTAGCACCTACACATAGTGTGATGTACTTTCGGTTCTCCGCGTTATGGTTAGGGCCCAGTGGATCCGAACATTTTACTTGAAGCAACCCTGCCATTTTTATCCAGGGTTGGGATGCAGCGGCTGGGTTTGTAGCACTAGTTGGAAATCAAAACATAGCCTGGGACTGTAGAGAGTGTTGTGTATGAAGATCCTCACTGGATTTTGAAATACCCAGCCTACCCGAAATCCACAACCGTTCTGACACCCACATTTTTGTTATTCGTACATTTGAAGTGAACATAAAATTGAAGCTCCTTGCGTGTAACTGCATGATTGTATGAAATGCACTGCTGCAACACGATTGGCTGATTGGATAAAACCTTGAATAAGCTGATGTATAAATGGTACTATTAAAGTTGTTGTCCTACTGTACATTATACTATTTGCCAGTAAGTAAAAAACAAAACAAAAATAAAAATAAAAATAAATAAAACATACAAAATACCTATCAAGGTCAAAATGCTGGTTAACCACTTGAAAAAATGGAAGTGAACTACAGTAAAAGGAGCAGATGAATCAGCCAATGTAACAAAGAATCATAGACAGGAAACTTCTCACTCTATTTCTACTCAGAAAAACTGATGATCCACCAACTACAAGGTCCATTATACTGGCTCTGCCTCTTTATACTCAGGGGTAATTAAGAGGCAGTGCAATGCAGGTCGAGCTGAAAAGAAAACCGTGCGAGTAGGCTTATGCCAATCCCATACATAAAGTGGATTTGTAAAATAAAAGTTTCTTTTTTTTGTGTGTAAAGACAAGGGCTGAGAAACTTGCCAGTCACATAAGGAAGGAACAATAATACAGCTGAGTGCTATAGTAAGAACTTCTAATCTAATTCTGCTGTGACATGAGCATCTGATGAATACAACATTTGTTATTCGTTTCATATAAACAAGTGCACTTTTAACTTACAAACTTCTTAAGTTAATTCCAGCTCAGTTATGCTGGTTTTCTGTTCTTTTGTTCTCTCTTAATTTATTTATGGTTTTGTAAGCATTATGCTTTTTTAGGCATTAAGTGCTGAAACACAGTATGACTTCAACCCTGCATTCCTTAAACAGTAAGATCGTCTATTTATCTCATCCAAATGGCAATGGGTCTGATTTCAGGATATGCCAGTGCACACATCAAAGAACACAAGGGATCAGGCAAACAGTAGCTATACCCTTAATTAGTTATTCACTTCCCATAAGGCAGGGTTCTAACTCCCTAGACTGTGGTTCAGGGTCAGAGAGAACTTGGCAGCAGGAAACAGGTGAGTTCTGGCAGTGACAGTGTTCAGAGACAAATCTTACTCAGGGTAGAAATCATTATCCAAGACGTTCCTCAGAGCCATGTGGGGGGAGAAGGGGAAAAAAAAAAAACGTTTACCCCTGAGGAAGAGGTCTGCTCAGCAACTTATCAACCACCAAATGTCACAGATCATATATTGACACTTAGCAGAAAAGCAGTTTTCCATCAGCTCCACTTCCACTAGCCTGAGGCTTAGAAGAGATGGAGTGATTTACCAGATGATGTGCAAATCACCTCCGTTTGTTACAGGAGAGGCTGTGAGAGAAGGCATGGATCTATGTTGTGCTTTGAGAATAATATTTCTGGATACTTATATTGAGTTCTCTGCTCATTTGAAGAACTTTCAGCGATGTGTCTTACCGTAATTTGTAAAAAAATAAAATAAAAATAAAATACCATTAAAATATACTCCAAAAGGAAAAAAACCTTGAACCTTCCGACCTTGACCCTCTATGAAACAATTCTAAAATATAAGTGGTTTAAAAGCTATCCTACAAATATTCAACCACTTGTTCTTAAGAACTTACATTAACATTTAGGTTGAACTGACAAGTCTATAATGAACGAACGAAGAAAAAATGCAAAAGGACAAATGTTTCTGCTTCTACTGCACATCTCCAAAACTCAAAGAAACTACAAAGCCTAAACATTTACAAAAACTTACATATATTTGTATGTACATATATTCTGTGCATACATTAACTGACCAGAAACAACTGAATATATGTGCATATGACATACTGTATTCATTATGGAAATCTCAGAATAAATTAATGGTGAAGCATCACAAGGACCGTTAAAATGGCTGGAGCCTCAATGATTAAAGTGACATCAGCAACCAAGTCTGCACAATTACAATCAGCGATTATAATATTGATGTATAAGTACTGTAGGAGATATAAAAGGGAAAATAAACTGCTCTTCAGGTGACCAGGAACATCAATGCAGAGTGTGATCCGCGAGAACAGTGCATAAATAAAACGCTCATTACAAAGGCAACTTACTGTATGATGCTTCCATTAACCTTCTAAGAAGAACATACATATGGCATGTTAATCTATAAGAGCTTTTTAAATTAGTTTTTAACTCTTATGTCAGAGTCAGGATGTAATGCAGCCCCAAACTCCCAACCGAACTGAGCAGCTCCAGAACTTTTCACTATGATCATCTTCTGGGAGAATAGTACAGTTGAACTGGTACAGTTGTCAAAGGGATTTGCAGAATCTATGCTAAGACTCACATTGAAGCTGTTCTGATGGCTTATGATGGCTCAGGATGGCCCAACACTTAAACATTTTTTTTTTTTTTACTCTGTCACCTGTAATGTACTGTAGACGTGGGGAGGAGAGAGCGAGACGAATAACTCATTTTACTCCTGTTACCAAATTTAAAAAAAAATAACATTTTAAAAAGTAACACATAATAAAATACTTTATTTTAAAGCCGATTTTAAGGCCATTTGACTGATATCGAAAGCAGCCAACTGCATTTACTCACCACTAAATGTTTCAAATACAACTCTTGTGGAGATGGGATGTTGTGAACTACATTCCAATCCAGTGTGTGTCTTGCTCCAAAAGCTTGTCACTGTGTGTGTGTGTGTGTGTGTGTGTGTGTGTGTGTGTGTGTGTTTTTGTTTGTTTGTTGGATTGTTCAGCTTAAATCTGGTGCCTGGCAGTGTATGTACACAGAAGTGCGGATCAAACTCCTGATTCCTGAAGCATGCAGCCAAACACTATCACTGTGGGCGGAGCATCTTTTGTGACAAAATGTCATCTTAAAATTTTGGGGATATTACAATACAGTCTGTTCCATTTTCAAACATTCCCGTCTGTCTGCAGAAGCAACACCACAGTGAAGAGGAAAACAACAGATCAAATGTTGCTACTGGCAAGTCAAGTACAGCAAATGTATTTTCGTTGGTCACAGCTCTGAGTTAAATTAAGCTCCTTTAATAGAAGAAAAGCACAAAAGCCATAAGGAGAAAGCGAGTCAGTGAGCTCCAGCTAAAATAGCGTGGGATAAAACTGTTTGGCAGAATAGCCGTGTAACTAGCAGAATGGACGCATTCTTCATGAAACCCCGCTGACTTGCTGCAATGTTTTCCCACCGCGTCCGTGTACATAGAAGGATTAAGAAAATTTTACTTGACTTGACCCAACCCGCGCTGCCTTCAACCTCCTACACATTAACATTCATCTCAGTCACACAACGTCCGTGTTCTGCTGAGTAACTAAGAGAACAACACAACCCTAAATATCAGCTCTATCGTCCATCTACCACACATTACTACTTCTAGAATGTGATCGGACTGACCTTAGAGCAACCGTGATATATTTATCTCCACCTACAGAAGTTAGTAAAAATGAAAAAATCGGAAAGTCTAAAGAAGAGTCAAAGAACACACAGCTGCAATGAACAAACTTTAATAAACAGCCAAAAGAACAAACACATAAAAGCACGTATTGGCTCAGTTTCCTGGGGCTCTTTATACCATTTAGACTTGTTTAGATGTTTACCATGTACAGTATCACGGGGAGAACAACCCTGTGAAAAGGTTGATAAAATTATGCATGTGATGTGATGTGTGTGTGTGTGTGTGTGTGTGTATTAGTTATATAACCAAATATCAATATACTGAACATACAATGTGTTGTAAATGTGTTGTATTTATTTCATTTGCAAATGAATGCAAATGAAATAAATAAAACAAATATGACAAATTGCTCTTTGTGCAGTCATTCACTCGAGAAAGATTGACAATTTATAAACTTTCCAGAGCATTTCTATAATATTTGTAAATTTTTAGTAACTATAACTTGAACTATAGTTGAACTTTGATAACCTTGTATATTTCCTTGTATTTGTATGAAATACAAACAACAATATTTAATCAATCTTTAGTGAATCTTCATTGTGTGCCATGGCTTTGAAACATATGAGCAAACTAGAGTTAGACTTCCCGCAGAAGGAAATAAACATATATTGATCTGTCCATTCATCTTGTCTATACACGGTCAACTATCACGTTAATTGGCTATGTTGAGTGAAGTGTGTAGCCACGCCCACCTCGAGGGAAAAAGCGCTAGATAAGCATCAGGGTCCAGACAGAACTGTCACTCGATGAGGATCCAGACCGCAGTCTGCCAATTATGCCTGCTCTAGAGTGATGTAGCCAGAATTCACACACAATGCTGGGTTTGCAAAAATCAATCAATCAATAAATAAATAACAATTATTATTATTATTATTGTTGTTGTTGCTGTTATTATTGTGGTTGTTGATATTATTATTAAATATAATATCTAGTATCATCATCATTGCATGTGTTTTTTTCCTTTTAAAAGAATGTCCTCAATCATTATTAAAAGTCCTAAAACCAAAAACAAAAAAGAATTACGTAAAATTTAAATGCTGTTTAAAATACCTCATTGTGACTCTCAGTAGCAATGTATCCTCGCTTCATAGAAGATCTGACAATTTAGGATCAAACCTTATTGAACCTTATAGGCGGCTAGCACAAACTGATGAAAAAGTTCATGGTGAATGTACAGTAAGAGAAAAGTACACACAGCTTGCTGCATATGGGCTGCGCAGCTGCAGAATGGACAAAATGTTCATTCAAACCCTTGTGAGAGAGGCTATAATAGGCAAGTCAGCATCAGAACTGGACCATGGAGCAGTTGAAGAATGTTCTGCTGGTATTCATGTGGATGTTACTTTGACACCTTTCTAAACACTAAACACAAGATCAAGTGCAGCCCTTAATGGCAACATTATTCCCTGATGTCAGTGGCCTCCTTCAGCAGGATTATGCACCCCACAGCACTGCAAAAAAATGTTTAGGAATGGTTTGAGGAATATTACTAAATGTTTAAGCTGTTGACTTCGCTTCCAAAGTCTCCAGATCTCAATCCAATCGAACATCAGTGGTGGATGTGCTGGACAAACAAGTCTGATCCATGGAGGCCCCACAGCACAATTTACAGGACTTAAAGGATCTGTAGCTAATGTTTTTGTGCCAGACACCACAGCATAACTACGGATGGCAATCCCGGGATGGGTCAAAGCTATTTTGGCAGCAAAAAGGGGACATACACAATGTTAGGCTGACCGTGTTAATTGTTAAATCATTCAAGTTTTTTTTTTTTTTTTTTTTTTTTTAAGTTTAAGTTTGTAGTACAGTACCAGTGTGAAACTGTAAAACCACTGAACTTGTGCTGTGTGTTAAAAATTTGATCTGCTCTGGGCCTGGAAACTATACAATACACATAGAGTATCGTCTCATTCATTGTGTTAAACCAGAGGCTTTGTGTAACATACTTAATCACATTTTAACCAAACACTATATAACATCCTTTAACTGAGTGCTACTGACAGAACTGTTTGAACTCGTTCCCTTGGATTAGTCTATTCATTAGAGGTAAAAGCGCAGAGAGACAAAGAAGGCGAGAGAGCGAGATGGGGTGGTAGAGAAACTGGTTTCTATTAGACGTCTGGCTGTTGTGAGCAGTGGCTGGGCTTTCTCAATCAGCAGATGCCTGTAAAGCCTGCGAGCTGTTCTATACGCTGCTGTATGCTGAGAGGGTGTCTAATCGAGAATGCTTGTTAAGATAATCATCCTCAAGCCGAGGAGCCAGCACCTGTTCCACTGACTGGGCTGGCAGTGTGTGTGTGTGTGTGTGTGTGTGTGTGTGTGTGTGTGTGTGTGTGTGTGTGATCTGAGACCATGAGCTATTGGCTATGGTGCTGCAGTTATGTACCATATACAGTGATTTATCACCACATAGGCTCTTACAGCTCACTCACTTAAACCATTAAAACTAATAACGATCTCACTTGAAAGTTTGTACAGAAAGCATTTATTATAAAAGATATCCTTAACAAAAACTTTTGAGCTGCTTTAAGTGTCGACTAAGGAGTCGTTGCGGCACAAATGTACTTTCTTTGTTTTTGCTGAGTGCATGTTTACACTCGAACTTAATCTAACTTGTACTTGACCTAAATTACGCAAATATTGCTGTGATTGTAATTACAAACACAAATCCGATTAAAAGGTCCAGCATTTCGTGTTCGAGACGTCTAATTATCCAATATCTGTTTCACTTGTAAGAGAAACAACTCCATAAGTGAATGTAAAGAGCAAAACGTCATACTCTTTTGAAAATATCTTTCAATGTCCTGACAACTGCTCCTGCAACGCGGCTCAGGGTACAATGTAAAACGGCACAATTTAAATCTGAAAGTGCAAAGAAAATAAATAAATAAGCGTTACTTTCCTGTAGACGTTATTATTCTGGTGAATAGAGTTGAGTGGGCAGTTGTAACAATGTGACATTGACTGTGACAGGATTGCTTTCTTCAATAGACAGTGAAAGGGAGCGATATGAATTGACTGGTGAGCAAAGGGAGGTAGACGACAGTCACTCAAGTGTATTACTGCTGTAGGGAGCACATCGATCTGTAAAAATCGACTCACCTCAGTCAAAGTGGAGGATCGACAGGGTAGCACAACGCTTTCTTGGAAAAAAATAAGGAAAAATAGTCCAACAGTTCAAATGAAAGTATACAAATGATGCAGCATGTTATGATGTGATGCAAGATTTGGAGAAATATGAGTGACGTATGGCATGTTCATGCATGGAAGTAACTGAACAGAGAAACCAAAAAAACCTTGCTAGTAAAAAAAAAACATCAGCAATATTCACTATATCAAGCGCTTGACTGCTTTTCTGTACAGTTGAGCAATTGTGCTGCCAGTATCTGTCCATGTCCTAAAGGAGAATCGAGACGTAATCAATAACCTGCCAGTCAAACACAACACATACAGAGATCTGGAAAGGCTGCTATACACACTTCGCTTGATCAAAAAAAATAAAATGGTGCACACAAGACCCTCTGATAGTGGCTCTGCATCAGTTAAGCAAACAAATATACAGTAAAATATTGCAAAGTTGGCACCTGGCATAAAACATAAGGTGAAAAGAAATAATATATAATAAGCTAGAGGGAATGTCTGAAGCAGAGTTTATGTTTGTTGCCATTTGTGTGGTTGTGACTTAAATATCAGCCACGGTATTATTACTCACACCCGATGTCCAAACCACAGACTGGGACACTATAAACTGTACTCTGTAAAATCTGTTAAAAAATCATATTAAGCACTCCTTTCCTTTTTCCCCTCAGAATAAGTATTCTATAAGAAGATTGAAACATTTGGAGGTTTTAACTGTGCTGAGCAAAAGTCTTAAGTTCTAGGTACTGTACATCTTATGCATTAGTCAGTAAGATAAGGCACTTATCCCCCTAAGCATTCATTTTCCAACTGTAAAGAACGATCTATAGTGAAAAGAACATGGCGTTTTTCAGCAGATGGTATGACTTTCACAGAGCCTTGATTTTAACATCATTGAGGCTGTCTAGGATTTTACTCACAGAGACAAAATTGAGGAAGACAGGAAAGGTCTGTGGAAGAACAAGTTCTTAAAGCTGCCAGAAACAAGTCGCCAAGCGATAACTGGAGAAAAAAAAATCTCCACAACAGTTGAAATAAATATACTGTAGGCACATATATAGTAATATTTACATTTTATAGTCAACATTCTCTATAGTTCATATACATTAGGAAAAAAAAAACCCTGTTCTGCTCCCTTGCCAGAGTCAATGTTTGAGATCAAATTTCCCCCATCCTGTAGACATTAACTGCAGCTCTTGACCTGTATCTGCATGAATGTGCTGCCGCCACGCTAATTAGATAATTGCATGACTGTGCAGGTGTAAAAAGGATTCCCAATAAAGCGGCTGGCAAATGTGGGTTCATGAACTTTTCTTTACGTTTGAAAGCATCTTCACTTCACAGACTTTTCTCAGTGTAACTCACTTTTCAACAATAGTGGATATTGTGCAGCCTGGAGAGAAAAGAAAGCGTGTCGATATGTGGCGGCGTCATCTCCCCCACTCCAAAAAAAAAATACCATAAAACCTCAATGCAGTTATCTCACAATATTTCCCTCAACAACCGCACAAACAAAATGATGTCAGGAAAGTGCTGAATAAAGTTAATGCTTTTTAGGGAGAGAAAATTCAATCATGCGTCCTCGCATCTAGTCACACTTCATCATTGCAGCGCCCGCACGCGCGCGCGCGCACACACACACACACACACACACACACACACACACACACACACACACACACACAGTAAGGATAAGAAAAACAAAAAGGATGACTTCTGGGCCAAAACTGTACTTATCCTGAAACCTTCCCAGCCAACACATAACAGCCGTTAATATCTCGAGCTGCTGCTTAAATTATACAAATTTAAACCAACTAGGTCACAAAAGTGTTTCATACAACATCAAGGCTAGACCTGATTGTCAAAGTTTCTCTGTTTTTTCCCTTCTTTCTTTCAGTCTCTGTCTTTCTCTTTCATATCCTTTCAATGTGCTCCGTGCTGTCATTGCTCTGGCACAGCTGAATATAAAGGACTTAAGGGATTAACGCGTACAGTATAATCTCCGGGATCCCATTATCTAGTGCTGTGGATGTACTGTAATACTGTAGGAGAACACAAAGTTATCCTCCTGCCCTGGAGACCTGTTGCAGTTACAACACAACACAACACAACAACACATTGCCATATATATATGTATACACACGTATTTATCTGTGCGTATATGTGTATAGAAAATATAACTGTAACAAGAGTTAAGAACAGTCTAACACATTGTTACAGCCTGGAAGGATGGAAAACATATGATCTGAAGAAAAAAAAAATCATTAAATAACAATGAACACTTAAAGATTTGGTGAAACTGCACCATATAAATATCAACAGTAAAAATTATAGTCATGTTTACCAGTAAATTATATACACACAATATGACGAGAACTCACAAGACTGGGACTAAACAGCTTTGTGGCCATAAGAAAACACCTTGTTAATGAGATTAATCGGAGAAAAAGCCTTCAATCTGCTAATGATTGGACTTGGAAAAAGCTCATGTGGTCAGATGAGTCCAAATTTATCTTATTCCAAAGCGATGGCCTGCAGGACCAGAGGGGTGTGTCAGGGTAAGAGTGGATAAAAATATTATCGTGTGACTTTTTTTTGGCGAGGCTTATATCTATTTAAATGCATTAAATGCACCATTATTTCCACACTGAATAAATAGCTGGAGCTAGAACCATTAAATATTTTTCGGTTTGTTCTTGTGAGAAAAACCTTCAGTGTTCTACATAAAGTTTCCCAGTAAATTCCCATAACTTTCCAAAGATCCCTTGTGGAACTTTTTTTCTGGAGAGAAGCACAGAGTTTGATTGAAGAATTTAAGAAAGGCGAGGCAGCACATTTAGTAAATGAAAATCTGATTTAACTGAAAAAGCAAAAACCAAAAGTGACCAAAACAAGAAAATACTACAATGTGTACTTTACATCACTTAACATGTCCAGATCAGTTATAGTCTTATGCAGAGGTTTGGCCTTTTTTGTTTGATTTGCCCGAAATACTGTATATGCAGCAAGTGGCATATGCTGATTTTGTTTCCTGTTGGAGAGCGATAAGATTTGCTGCGGTCAGGAGTGTAATCAGGGATAAACACAACTGTTAACTGTAATATCCACAAATAAACAACTTAAATAACATCAGATGCAATAATATTATAATATATATTTATTTATTTATTTATTTTTATCTGTGTTTATAACACTGTAGAATTAGCTGAACTGCATTACAACAATGTGAAGAGGTTTTAAGCGCAATATCTACATATACCCACATCTGGATGCAACTACTGCAGATTTAGTATGGCTACTTAAATACCACTGGAAATTTCATTAACTTGTATACAGGGTAGCTGTAGGATCAGGCACTTTTGTCATGCTTCTTCACAGCTATGCATGGACTTCCCGTGAAAAACCTGAGAAGCACAGCCATGTGTTTGTGATCGTAGCTGCCTTCAAAGAAGTGTACACCATCACAAACAAGCTATTGGGAATGTTACTTAATGCCAGGAATTATGTGAGAGGAGCTCTGGGCAGCTTCCATGCACTTTTCATCGCTAATGCTGGTGGTCTGGCTCGCAAAGCAGGAACGATCCTTATTCTCTGTCTTATTAGTATGACATACTGTACGTAGAAACACCGGGTGACCGACACTGAGAGGCGTAAGAATAAATGGATTTTTTTTATTTTTTTCAAAATTCCTGTATGTAATAAATGTACACACAAAAGAATAGACCTGGCCAAGGTTGGGCGAGTCATCAAATGACCTGGAGGTAGAAGAGGAGACTGAGGATGTACTGTTAGTCTTGCATCACAGACAGGAGGCAGTAAAAAATAGTGAACAAGCTGCTCTGTATTCGGTATCCATCATCTCAGAGACATCTTATGAAAAGTGGCAGTGCTCTGAGAAGCTTTAAGACCGATGGAACAAGGCTTTTGAACCAAGGAACAAGTAGACGCTGTGTGTCCACTCTCTCCCACTCCGGGAATAAAATGCCACAGGGTAGAACACACTGGCTGACTAACATACAGCATTTTTCTCCTCCTTGTTGTGGTGTGAAGTAACTCTCTTGAGCAGGAAAGGAACTCTCTTAAGAACATAACAGCTAATCAGAGCACAGATGAAAGAGAATAGCCTAGGGCTTCAGCTTCAGCATGGAATATCCAACAATAAATAATGCAAAATACATGAAATTAACGTTTCATGAACAGAAATGACATTAAAGTAATAAAGCAGGTAAATAATCATTTAAATAGCATATGCAATGTCGTTGCATGCAAATTCATCCTGCTTATTTTGTATCATTTAAATATGCAACCTTTGGAGTGAATGATACGTAGAGAAACATTAGGGAAGAAAAATAATGCTTTGATGGGATAACCTTGTCATTCAATACATTCAGGTCATTAGCTGACTTAATTTTATTGCCACATAACCACATAAACATTGTCTAGACCTTTTATTATTTTGAAGATGAAGAATATGGACATCTTCCTGTGCTTCCGATACTTTTATAAGGCTTTCCTATAAATCTGTTGGCTCCATTAAACTATGGATGACAGTGAATTCCTAAATAAGGTATGCATGGTTACATTACGTTTCAGGAATATGGGTCAAAAATCATCAGGAAAAATGTTTGCATCACCAAGCATACCTGGTCCGGTAGTCCTGAATCTGTTATAGACCATGCAAAGCAATCATGAATAATTTCTACTTTAAAAATCATATCATATTACTTTGTACCTTCTAAGGCTCAAGAGTTTTTTTATGCTCAGTACATCAAGTTATGTGTTTTTAAGCACTGACCTTTGATACAAATGTGAATCATAAAAATGCACATCCAGCTCTGTGGTTATTCTTGTAGGTATATCAGCCACCATCCTGTAAAGTGTTACATTCTCTTTATTCAATAAAGTCTTTTTTCTTTTTCAGTGGTCTGGATCACTGTATTAATATGTTCAGTTCAGAGCAAAATCCAGGAACAGAAAATGAAAGAAAAGCATCAGAAACTTGCCGGTGCTATATCATTTATAATTTCAAATGCCTAGAGAATATATAGCAAAAGTTTTCCTGTTCTTTTACATCTTATGTTTCCCTAATTTCAACCAACTTCTGTTTTCAGGGCACACAGCACTCCATAGGAAATTAAGCCTGACACATTTCTCAAGTTCAAGGACCAGATGTACATGCACGAGGAGTGCAAAGACATGCCTCGATGTGGCCACAAAATGCACCTGACGTTAATGTTCAATTTACTAAGGCTATAGCTCATTACGCAAACTGCACTTGGGACCACCTACTAAATGCTTTCTACATGAGGCACAAATTGAGGTTTTAAAGTCCCCATAAATTGGTGGAAAAAGTCAACCACAAAGCTGTCAAAAAGATTAGGATTAAAGACTAAATGCAAGCTCAGTAACACAAAGATTAAGAGATGTCAATTGAGGAAATTCTGAATTGGTTTTACCCTAATGAACAGAAAATGCTGTGTACAGAAGAGTCTAGTCCATTTTTCTCAAGTTGTCTGAGGTTATTAAGGAACTATTAAGTCGAAACTTAAAATGTCAAAAAGCTTCCTAGATGGATTTCTTTGTTAGATGCCAAATTAATGCTCATACTGTTTAATGTGATTATTGTTTTCATGATGTTGGAAACGTAATCTGTCCAGGACTGGGAGAGATAAAAGCAGCATAAAGAACAAAGCGCCAGTATTCAGCATTCATATAGTATTCAATGATGAGCTCAGTGTATGAGGAGGATGAAATGCAGAAATTATACACACCAACATATTTACCATATATGGAATATATCTTGTGAGAGTTAAATAGCAGAGCAGAGTTTACCAAAAGCTTCAGAATGTCCCAGGCATTGTGTCCATTATCCCTGTCTGACATTTTGATGTATTCATATCATATGCTGTAAAAATACAGGAAATTTTGTACAGTAATGTACAGTACCATTCTTCGTAAATACAGTGGAACACTGTAAATGTTGATGCCTTTGCCAAACTACATATTAACAGCAAGTTACTGTAGAATATACAGTATTTTACAGACTGAAGACAATTTTCACCATGATTCTGACCCTGCTAGAACCCGAAGTGGACAGGGCATTTTACCTGCTGCTTTCCTCCTTGTCTACAGATACTGCACACCATAATCCATCCTGCTCCTGTGGTTTACTTAACAAGGTAATTGTGATTTTATCAGTCAGCAGCACCCTGTTATTTCTTGTTAACCACATGTTGCAGGCATGCATGCAAATGTTTAGCTAGAATTATGGAATAATGTAATGCTATCTAAGGTCCAATATTAATATATAAATGTAAAAATTAATTCATATAATTCAAATAATTCTTTTTTAAAAAGTGGGAAATACTTAGTATCCCCTTACTGCATTCACAGGATGTAAGAAGATAAGCTGCAGTCTGGTGCTGCTAACCATCAGCCTTTGATTAATTGATTATCAGCAGGTGTGCAGACCTCTATAAACACAGACATTTCTGAAGTATTCGAGAGTGTGTTAACACAATGCCAAGAGGGAAAGACATAAGCAGTGGTCTAAGAGAAGCAAGTATTTCTGCATATAAATCTGGAAAGAGTTATAAAACTATTTACAAGGTCCATTTGGAATTCAACGTTCTACAGTGAGTAAAATTAAAAGAAGACTGAACAAGTATGGTTTGTTTAGAAGGGCTAGCCTTTCTCTCTAAAAAGAACATGGAAGCATGACTGATGTTAGCAAGACTGCATCTGAACAAACCACAAAACTTTTGTACGTGTTCAGGAATGATGCCCTATAGAGAGACGAGACCAGTAGACTTGTTTGGACTTAATGCCCACCACCACATTTAGTGAAAATCAAACACAACATTTCAGCAGACACAACTCATCCCTACCGTCAAGCATGTCAGTGACAAGGTGATGATTCTGACACCTTGCAGTTGCAACTGCACCTTGCAGTTATTGAGTCGACCATGAACTACGCTGTATACCAGAATATGGCGAATGTGATTTGACATTGGGTCATTAATACAAAGCACACCAGTAAGACTATACTGTATAAGAATGGCTAAAAAATAAAAGAATCAAGATTGTGGAAAGTCCTAGTCAAAGTCCAGACCTTAGCCCAATTGAAAGGTTGTAGCGGGACCTTAAGATAGCTGTGCATAAATGAATGCCCAAAAACCTCAATGAAATTAAGCAATGTTATAAAAAAAAAAAAAGAATGGTCCAGAATTCCTCTACAAAGACGTGAGAGGAAATGATTACATCAAGCTATTTGTTTTAAAGGTGGATCTGCAAGCTATTGAATCATGGGAGTACATGTTTTTTTCTTTTCGCCTGCACATTTGTAAAATAAATAATGGCATAGTGAAAAAAGTTATATGTTGTTGTTCATCCTAGTTTGTATTTGCCTAATACTGAGACCTGCTACAATCAGATAACTTTTATAATGTTTTTATGCAAAAACACAATTAAGTAAAGTAGGGGGTACTAAGTTTTGCACATCACTGAATAATTTTTTTCTGCAGTAACATGCAGTTTCAATCTGATGGTACACAATCGCTTGCTTCAAATGGGTTAACTACAATAAACTTATCTGGGTTTACAGTGTAGATTTAAGTCATGTGACTTCATTTTACCTGCTTTTTAACTGGCCCAAATTTATTACATTAAATTAAAAACCTAAATCATGCTATTTCTCCCCCCACTGTTCCATTTTCCGGTGATCTTTATTCAAATATAAAGAACATATAGAGAATACACTTTGTGCGTAGTTATGTACACTGTGAGTTTCTGCAAGAACTGTGAAAGAAAGCGGACATAAACAGCTTAATACCACGGTCTGTTAAAATGCATACAAACCATACTAAATAATTAAATACTTGGGTCTACTTCTAAATGCTACTCTTCTTGAAAAGCATCAATAAAGATTAAGAAAAAACTGCTAAATACCAATGAGTGGAAATACCAGTGTTGCAAATTACATTGATGATTATCATAATAACACACCTAAGTGATGGGTGGCGTAACACTGCAGTCCACAGTCGCTTCTGCTGATTGCAATCATTGTTAATTACGTACAGCAACAATTATTTATGAGGTTTTCAGCCACTGGAATACCAACCACACGCAGTTACCATAGAGCGAATAGCAGCGAGCCGGAAAACAATGCTAAAAAAATAAGACACACCAGTGTGAGAGAAACAGATTGAGATTTTGATTTCTATTATTATTATTATTATTTGTTTGACACCGACTATCAAGGGAAAAATCCTGGGGCAAGGTTAAAGCACTGCATGCATTACCCTGCCATGAGTTAATAACTAGAGGTCAGGCAGCTCAACACACCCCTGCACTCCAAATTGCTTGGTTGGCAGCTACATTAATTGTCTATAAGTGCTCTGAAAATTCATTTCACCATGCTAGAAAGTGTAAGAAAAGATTTATGTGCCGTACCTCCGGGTCACGCTGAGCCGGACCACGAGACTGAGCGGAGATCTTGGTCAAAGGACGAGAACTCAAGCAGAGAAACACTTTTATTTCCCATTGAAGCAGCACAAATGTGAAATTAGATATGAGATAGGTATGGAAAAGCTGGAGCTGGAGACACATTACTTTCATGCTGGGGTCAGTGGGAGAGTGAGGCAAGGCACAATACACACTGATTACCAGCTCAATACAACCCTCCTACACACACGAGCAAAAATTAAGTTCAGCATGCATCACTAAACAGTCTAGACTCTACCTGAGGATCAGAGACTCAGTATCAGTTTCTGACAAAGTTATAAAAAGCAAACAGGAAAAGATATAGCATTCAATTTGTCACAATAGCATGACTCCACATCAGACTTCTATTTAACTTTATCCAACTTCACTTGCACTACTGTGCCACTAACCTATGTAATACTACAAACTAGTCGACTTATGGATGTTTTTATACAGTGTTTACGTCTGCTTTCTGAGACTCATCATATTCACATATGAGAAATCTTTCCAGAACGATTTTTGCCAAATATCACCGTCAGAATCCTTCCTGATATTTTGGCAGAAGTCGACATTTCACCACAGAGGCTACTGTAAGAAAATTATCATTATACAATAGACTTTTCGATCTTCTTTTTGTAGTGTTTTATGCATTTTTGTGTTTAAAAATTCTCTAAATAAATCACAGGTGACCAAAGAGACTCACATAGGACTTTCCCATGTGAGTACAACACTGCATTGGGATGCAATTTATGAGCTTTTTGGCAGCTTCACATGAACATAAAGAGGAGCTCTGCTTTCTCCAACAGCACACATCACAACAGGTCTGTCATCATAAGTACAGTATATGATTAATATTAAATATTAAAGATATCTCTGAGATGATACAATGATCCACGTTACTTCTGTTGAAAAAAGATCTATAAATAAAAGCAATCTTTTGGTGCTTACTTATAAAGTAGTGACAACAATCATACATAAAAGCAAAAACTGCTTCTCGTTTTGAGGAAGGCCAATTACATGGGATCTGGGGTACTGATCAGGCTGTTGAGCCCTTGAGCTCGGCCCTAATCCTATCTGCTCCAGTAGAGCTGAATCTGGGCTGACCCTTCGCTTTGACCCCAGATTCTTAGATCACAGAATTGTGATAAGCGAAAAAATCTTTTCACTGTGATGTGACAAATAACTGAATCATTTCACTGTGATGTGACAAATAACTTCTTATTTGAATCTTGATCTATACTCTGACAGGAAAAGAAAAACTATAACTTCCAGAGAACTACTTGGATTACTACTATTATGTGATGAGACATGGATAACATCCAGGGTACTAATAATTCTGGTCTGAGATTAGTAACGGGTTTGTAGTTGAATTTGTCATATCAGTAGATGTAGTAAAAATTAAGCATTCTTCACCAGCCATGCAAACAAAGTGCTTCTGTGTGAAGCTGAAAGCAGTTGAAATGGTTAATAATGTAATAGCTGTCAACACAACAACTACTACAGTACATGAGACAACAACAAACAAACCACTCCTGTGGCAATGCACGGGGGTGTGATGTGTGACAAGAACTGATCCTAGAGGACCTATGATTTTAGTCACTATGTTAATAAATGCACAACAAGCCGCTTGCTTTTTTTTCTAGGGACATCAAAAACCTGCACACAATCCTTCCCTAATGAAGATAAATAGTGTTTTCCTCAGAGAGTTTTATGTTGCAACCTGACGTTGCATGAGCAGCAGTTCGGAAAGATGCAGTCAGCTGCCTTCAAGCTCCTCAGAGGAAGCAAATGATAGCCTTCACCCTCCCTGGCCGGTAGCTGTTGACTGATAAGAGAGAGATGCCCGATCAGTGGGAACTGGCATGACTAACTTATGGAGAAAATCAGGCGGAAAAAAGAAAGAAGAATAAAACAAGACTGACAGAATGTGTGCTATGAGCATGTAGATGTCCTTCACAGTCACACTGTTAACATGAAAAGGGTGCAGTTCCTGAGCTGGGAGAGGATATCCTCTAAAGATACTCGCCTGCTGTCACTAATCTTGTATTCACTGGAAGACCTCTGAACGTGTGAGTTGTGTATTCTGGGGATTAGAGCAGGAATGGACATATTTACACAATGGTGTTCAATTGAAGAGAGGGTTTACTTGTTTTGATGTTTCCAAAGTAGCAAAAGCAAGGGCAAGCGATGCAAATCTGGACTTCAGTGAAGCACAAAGGGTCACGGATGTTAGTTTTGTGTGATTATATCCTCACTGCAGTAATCGGACAATTTGAATATCCAGTATAAGAAACACAATTGGAATGTACTCTAGGAACATCCCAGAACATCATTACATTTCAATTCAATTCAATCCAATTTTATTTGTATGGCATTGTCAACAACTGATGGAAAGATATATTGTCTGGACAAAAAGGTCACTGTTTAAAAGGGTCAAATAATGAATAAATTTTTAATACTGGAACTGGGTTAAGAACTGTCCGACCATCCTGGAAGGATTGTGGTGAAGCATCCACGTCATACAAGAAATGAGGCTTAATTTGCATTAATCAGACTTAATTAATTAGATGAATTAATTAGAGTGTGTGAAGCATGTGTGTGAACCCCGACCAGGAAAAAAATATTGGTTCAAGACTAAAGGGGGCGACGTGGAGCAAATGTTCACACAAACCCACCTGTCCAGAGGGTCACTTGTGTGCCAAAGCTAAAAATTGGTAAGGCACTTATTTATATCCTCCCCAACAAGTTACGATGCTTCACCATTGTGGGGACGTGTTTTTTTTTTGTCCCCATAATGTTGGTGTGTATCCAGAGTGATGTCCCCACAATGCGATAATTACACACACACACACACACACACACACACACACACACACACACACACACACACACACACACACACACACACACACACACCCTGTGGCAGTTGGCAGAAGGTACTTTGCCAGGCTGGTGAAGGTTATTAATTCCAGTGCCACATCATTTTAAGCGAGAAGCAGGTGACAGGAGCCTCACTAGCAAAACCCCATCATTTCATTTCTCACTCTATCTTCCCCCTTGCTCTCACACAGATACACACACATTAAAATTCAGGGTTCAGGGCATTTGGCAGTGAGGAGCAGGCAGGCAGCCGTTTGAAATTCTGCCTCTGCACCTCATGTTGTGTTAGAATGACCCATTATTTCACACCAGGGCATACAATATGAATTCATAAATATAAATAACTAGCTGCAAATTTCATCTCCCACTGATATGCCAGACAGAAAGAGGCATGCCACGTTTGCGGCAAACTTGTATTCCTTTTTACTGCACCTCTATGTAAGCAGGAAGATGATTATGGTACGATGGACAGAAGAGATGTTTCTGTGTGATTTCACAAATGTGTGGAGGGATACATGGTTTATACACCAAAAAATCTATTGGTTCTTTAAAAATTTCTCAGACTAAATATGGCCCTTAACCTCCATAATGCTCTACTAACCACCACCAGGAGAGATGGGTGTGGATTAGACACAGCAAAGAAGTGAAATTATTGTCAGCTTGTTACTTGTCTCACACTATTAATTAAGAATTTTAGACATAATGACTGTATAAAAAAGTAAAAAGAAAAAAAATATATTAAAAAATTTTTTTTTTTTTTCCTACATAAGCTTTAAAAATGGCAATTTACAATATATGTTTTTATATGCTTGTTTTTTTTTAAGTCAATATCATATTAAAAACTTGAAGAGGTTAAAAATAACGAATTTTCAAATTATGCAGGGGGAAAAAAATCATGATGATGAATGGAAGCAGAAATGATCCTAAAACTGTTAACTATTTAGATGCCTCAAGCTACAGTATAGCCGATGAGAATTTACATCACATTCAGTAAGTTATTATTATATATTATAATATTATATCTTAACATAGACTACTTATTCACTTTTGGTATTTAAAAATAAAAGCATGTACTTTATGTAAAAACTACTGTAGAATACTATCAAGTAATAAAGCAATCTTCATTTTGTCCTTAGAGGATGCAACATTGTACATGCATAAAAAATGTGAAAGATAATGCATAAAAAAAAAAATTGTGTGCGCCTTCAGTAATGTACTACATTAATATTTGACCCTCATCTACATATAACTCTTTAATGGACTCTAGTTTCCAATAATAATCAGAATAACAGACCAATAAATCTGAATCATGTACACCTTGACTGGAACAGCCTGACTCGATCTGGCCCGATTGGAATAATGAATTTTTTCAGCTGCAATCAGAAAGTTGGTATAAATATTTTATTTTTAAAAAATGTTGAAATAAACGTATGCTTTCTGAATGTGTTTCCTGAATGTGGGAGAAACATTAGGTGACGTGACGAGTTTCCAGAGGGGAAGTTTTGTTTCTGTTGCTGATCAGTAACCTCTATGAAAGTAACTCTCTGCCACCAGTATTTACTTTAGACTTTTATCCACTGGGTGTCTGGCTGAAGAAGGACAATTGATTGGGTTGCATTTCACATGTATAAAGCATCAACCAATCATACTGAATCCTTATAAGCAATCATAATACAGGAGGTGAGATTTATTGGAAAAGATGGGAAGCCTGACCTAACCTTATGCAACCTCAGAGTTACCGGACAAAAAATTATACTTTAAAAACTTTGCATATTTCAAAAAGAAAATTATATTTGTGCATGGAAAATCACATCTTATTAGATCAGCATCTATGTTAATAGTTAAGTTGGAATCTCTAATCAGAATGATTTTAATCAGGTTGAAGATAAACTTTTCATATAAACATAAATCTATTTAGTTCAAGTCAGTTTTATTAATATAGCGCTTTTAACAATAGTCATTGTCACAAAGCAGCAGCTTTCCAGATTCAAAAGCCATTGCTAGGATGAAGCAGAAACGTTAATAGAGATCAGGTTATAATCAGGATCTTTACATAAATCTTAGCAATGGACAATTTATAAAACCCTAAAATATAGTAAAATATCTAATTATAAATAACTATATGCGTGACTTACAGTCTTAAGCAAAAGTTTAGGCACCGGTTGATAAACAACAGATTTTGGTGATTTTTTTTAAATTGAAAAGATGTTAACACAGTCTCTTTTGGAAATGGAAAAAATGAACAATATTTTCAGCATATTTATGTCATAAATTGAACAAAGATAAAAAATAAAAACATTATTGTGGCACATAATCAGTACTTAGTAACACCTCCTCTGGCAGATATCACAGATTACAAACGCTTTTTATAGCCAGCTAAAAGGCTTTTAAATTCTTGTACTTGGGGTTTTCTCTAGTTCTGTAATATTCTTTGGTTGCCTTGCATGCACAGCTCTTTTAAGATCTACCCATTTTCAATGATGTTTAAATCAGGGGACTGTGATGGCCGTTCCAAAACCTTCAGCTTGCGTCTCTTAAGGTATTCCATAGTGGAGTTTGAGGTATGTTTAGGATCATTGTCCTGTTGTAGAAGCCATCCTCTTTTCAGCTTCAGCTTTTTTCTTTTTTTTACCGATGGTGTGGCCACTGGCTGCAACACAACCCCAAAGCATGATAGATCTACCCCCATGCTTAATAGTTGGCAAGGTATTCTTTTGATGAAATGCTACTCCTTTTTTTCTCCAAACATGCCTTTGCTGATTGTGGCCAAGGAGTTCTATTTTAACTTCATCAGTCCACAGCTCTTGTTTCCAAAACGCATCAGGCTTCTGTAGATGTTCTGTTGCATACTTCTGACGTTGGATTTTATGATGGGGACGG
>JAQMYG010000039.1:17491988-17509723 GCA_030014215.1 Clariallabes teugelsi
TGTACACACTCTCCTAACACACATTTCAGTCCAAACAGCTTGAAAAAGTGCATGTAGCACCGTATGTCCCCTTTAAAATTCTCTCTCATTAAGTGAAGGTTACCACCAGACACAGCAACCTTCTTTAATGGCAGAGAGTGAATTAATATGATAATATCCTTCTTTAATATTTAGTAAATATTAAAGAGGATCAAAAATTCAGTTAATGAACACAAGTGAATAACATTGGTTTTCTTATTAGGAGGCAAGTTCTCAAAGTTGCAGGTCTTGTGGGATCTCCCTGGTATGTTATGGACAGTACATACAAAAAGTGGTCCATGGAAGGAAAAGCTTGTAACAGGGTCATGGGGACCTGGGTCTCACGGATGTGAGCAGACAGCGAAGGTTAACGCATCTCCTCTGATCCCACCGAAGACATATTTTAACACAAATTGCTTAAAAATGTTGATGCTGGCTATGACAGAAAGATCCCAGGGTAAAGAATGAATCACAGCTTGCTTATAGCTTGCAGCCCCAGACCAGGCAGTGTGCCCAATGCTGACTCCTGTTCACCGCTGGAAGTGGCGACATACTGTAGTAATGGAAGAAGGTGGCCTGGTCTGATGAATTATGTCATCAGTGAATGGTGCTTACCTGGTGAATAGAGGGCACCAGGCATGCACTAGGGGAAGAAGGCAAGCAGGCGGAGGCAGCATGATGCTGTGGGCAAAGTTCTGCTGAGAAACCTGGGGGATGTTACTTTTACTATACACGTACCACCTACCTAATTAATGTTGTAGACAATGTACACCCCCTTTCATGGTATAACAGTATTCCCTAATGGCAGAGGCCTTTTTCAGCAGGACAATGTACATTGCCTCACTGCAAAAAGTATTCAGTGATGGTATGAGGAACATGAAAAAGATGGTGTTGACTTGGCCTCTAAATTCCCCAGCTCGCAATCCAATCGAGCACCTGTGGTATGTGCTGGATAAACATGTCTGATCCATGAAGTTCCATGGAATCTGCTGCTGACATCTTATATATCATACCTTCAGAATTTTTGTCAATTCCAGTTGATAAAATGTACCATTATCTTCAAAACTCTTGTATTTCTTTTGCAGTTCTATAAAAAAAAAATAATAATAATAATAAAATACCGTTTCAGTGTGATGGGTGCACAATATAATTAGAAATTAATTCAACAGATGAAATAATCTGGTGAAACACTACATGTTGACAGGCATGCTGAAGAGGCCTGGGAAGATGCTCAGCTTGACTGTAATGAATACTAGGATCTAAGCACGGTAAACATTTGCTCACAGTTTCCCCCCCCAAAGGACACGACAAAAGATCACGCATGTTCACACAGACACACAACACTGTTTTTGCTTGTCAGTGAGATTTCTGTTCACAATGGCACAACAAAAGAGGAGAGCCAGTGACATCAGTGAAACCTTACCCAGGGGAAACAAAAGCTGTTATGATGCATTGGGCGGATGAATCGCCTCGTCTGGCTCAGATGCCATCGCTCTCTCCGAGGTTCCAAGGGAACGATGGAGTGCACCGATCAGTCAGTGTGATGAGGTCTTGGATTGGACTGTTGTGTGTCTCGTGTGACAGCGCTCCTCCATCATACTGACATGTTTCCCCATACACGAGCTGGCTTGCTATCACATCACCATCCACATCAATAACAAATTCATCCACTTTTTGCATGACAGCGCTTCAATGAGGCCCTTTGAGAGGACGAGGAACGGAGCGCTCAATATGAGTCTCAAACTGTTATACAACTACGACACTGTGACACATTTCAACAAGAGCACTGCCTGTTGCCCTTCCTGAAAACATTACTTTGATTTCATGGAGCATAGAAAAGTAGAAATTTCACCACACATTCTCTCTCTCTCTCTCTCTCTCTCTCTCTCTCTCTCTCTGGTATATGAGAGAAACAGACGTACATAAATTCACATTTATACATTCGGCATATTTTTTGGATTTAGAAGAGAGGGAGTGCACATTTCAGGAAAATAAGAAATGAAACAAAGGTCATAATGTTATAGGAAAATAATCAATGCTAGGTTGTTGTGATGCCAGTTGCACTCCATTAAGTTGATTTTGCACTATCAGAACATCTTGAAGCAATCTGCCATTAACTTTTTTTTTTTTTTTTTTTTTTAAGTAATTGAGTAACAATGATATACTGGTAATCCATTGATAGTTAATGTTATTACTCACATTAGAGCAGCTTAATCTTTCCCTCTAAAGCAGTTTTAAGCAAAATTGATAAGACAAAAATATTCTTGAAAATAATTATAGAAAGGAAATCCACATCTGCTGACCAATCAGAATTGAGAATGCAACAGTCAACATATACACAAACAGAAGAGGAAGCCAAAAAAATAAAAAATAAAAAAACATCTAGTATGATCGTCATTCTACCGCTGTCAAAAGCATAGTTGCCAAGTCAGCGCAAGTCATGTTTGTGGGTTGGACATTTTTCAAATACATTCCATTAATTGTATTTTTATATGTTAAACATGCAGGAAATGGTAAGCAAGAGCGGTAAACCCTTAATCGTATATGTCTATGTGGGCTGGAGTAAATCTGCTGAATAAGCATGTACTGTGGTGGATCAGCACAAATTAGACATGGTTAATGAAATAGCTGATCATGTTCTAGGTGAATCTACTTTAGGGATCAGTGAATTGTTTCTCTCATTCTCAAATATTTTTTGGGAAAACTGCACAGTTTGGATTTGTAAATAGATTTGTAAATAAATCATAGATTTATCATAAATTATAGATTTAGTAGATTTGTAAATAAATCATAAAGTTTGTTTGCTTATTATCCTTTTTCTCCTTCATACATACTCTCCATCTCCAAGAGCTACTCTATTTTAAAAAGCGATAATCTTGCTGGTAAAGTCTCCCCAAGTGGACTTACATTCAAAGAGTCAAAAATCTATGCGATTATTTTCATGCATTAGATATTTGTATTCCCAAACCTAAGCAATGCTGAATAAAAAATGAATACAGTGCTGAGATTCAATTCATATTTGTAGTATACAGTATGTAGCGCATAACTCAGATTCAGTATATATCAGCAGTATAACAAATATCTCTTCTTCCTCAACTAAAAGAAGTCGACTTTAACACAAGTACGCTTCTTCCTGCAGGGATGAGTGCTGTGAAAATTCCCTTTATTCACTCCTAACGAGGATTATATGGCCAACAAGCCTGTCTTTACTTATTTTCACGCCTGTCAACAGGCAGCCGAGAGCAACAGCGGCTGGGCTTCCTGTTCATACAAATACTCCTTCAGGGCTTGCTTTAATGCTTTTTAAAACACCCTCGGCTCTAATTTGCAAATTTCATCACCTCAGCTTTAAGAAAAACAGAGGGGAACCCAGAAGAACTTATGCTCCGTTATTATCTGTACGGTGTGACTTGTCTTTATGGGTGGTCACAGCCAGGCTTAAACATCCAAAAACAACTCTTTCCATGCAGACTATACAGAAATCCTGTAGCACTATCCTGGATCAACGCATTCATTTTGACTAGTTCAGACAAAAATTACTTGACACAAGAGAGTCATGGCTGTGAATATGCATTTAAGGATTTATTATAACTAGCAATATATTGATGCAAACAGTACAAGTTTACAATAAAGCCTGAAGGGACTGTCGGGAATGTCAAAACCAAGCAAGCCAGCTTTTCAGCCCGTCATGCTAATATTCCTGCCCTACTCCTTTATCACTTTCGAGGCCTGAGTCAGCATTTTAGATTCATGTTTGGCTCAACTTTTTGAACGTGAGGTGACATTTCACATACACAGTGACAGATAGAGTCTAACGAGGTTGGAAAGCTCAGTAGATGTAGTGCAGGATTCTGGCTGTCAAATCACGTGTACCAACATGTTCCACTTTCCAATGAGCCACGATCCCTGAAAAAACGATACTGGAAAGTTCACACTCAAGTGCACTTTGATGTGTCGCAAAAACCTTGAATATTTAGTAACAGTGCAACAATGATTTAGTAATAAACAGTTTATAAGAAATAGAGTGCTCATTAATTATTCTTTAGATAAAAATTTACTTCTTAGTGTTAATCATAAAGCTTTTAATTAAAACTATAAGGGTTATATTTCCAACTAGTAGAGGGTGATCCAAATGTACTCCTCTCTCTATTTTAAATTAAAAAATGTGCTCCATATTTTGGCAAATTGTGCCTAGAATCAAACTAACACACAAATTATAAAACACAAAATTACATGTAACATTCATATTATGTTATTATTCATATTCCCAGATCTAAAAAAAAAAAAAAAAAAAAAAGTAAAATTCTGAATTTGAATATTGTCCGCTTTCTTTAGATTCAGCGAGTGTGGAGAGGAAATTATGGTCACATTTCACCAAATGGGCATGACACATTTCTTGGGTTATAGTCAGTCAGAGAATGGGCAATGGCTGAATAAAAGGTAATGAGAAAGTGCCTTTTTTCTCTTTCCCAATACATAAAATATACATAGAACTGACTGAATGAATTTTTCTGTGCATTTTTTTGTTCAAAGCCCATCAAAAATGATGGATGAATATATAGATAAATAGATGAATGGATAGCTGAGTTTCTTCACTTCTGCCAAAAACAGATGGCAAAGACAGATATGAGTTGCTTAATCTGTACATTCTGGCCTTTATTTTGTTATTTGCCAGCAAAGCTAATGCAACAAAACTCAGTTCATCTCCTGAGAACATAAAAAAATAGAAAACGGTTAAATTGCTTAGAAACTGCTGCTGCACTTATTTTTGCAATATTTTTAACACAGCCTATTTTAATAAAACCAGAACAGCACATAGTCGCGCACACACACTCCTGACCCAAAGTTGCTGAAACCTCACATTTTCTGTGTACCAGGAAAGAAAAAGCACACATTATGCCATTAAAAGTAAAGACCTCATCTTTTATGAGCTTGTGTAATGTTTTCATTGCCTCCTTTTTGTACATTAACATGTTATTGTACTGATCTGGGTCCGACGCAGGTCATCGATGTCTGCTTTTAAGTGTGTCCTGGAACATCCTGATGAGATTAAGTAATGTATGAGTGAGGCAGCGGAGGCTTTCAGTGTGTTGAGAGTTCATGTTTCTGCGAGTCCACTCAATGTGGAAAACAGACTTTGTCAACATCTCGATCTGGCACTGCATTACATGACGAAGAGTTGACTTGGCCTCCGAATTCCCCAGACCTCAATCAAACTGATCATCTATGGGATGTGGTAGATGAGAACATTTATTCTTGGTGCCAAATACCACATCACACCTTCAGAGGTCCATGTCTCGATGGGTCAGAGCTATTCTATTGGGATCTATACAATATTAGGCAGCCATACAGTATTAGCCATAACATTAACACCACCACCAGGTGAACTGATTATCACTGATAATCTGATCACTTATACTGATATGTTGATATTGATCAATTATATCAGCTTTTCATATTGTGAAGTTTCCAAAAAAGGGGAAAGCAACAAACTACACTAACCTGTGAGGCATCACTGTGCTCAAAAGAAGCTGCTGACCAACACCTAGGTGAAAAACATGGGCATTTCGATGAGGGCGGTAAACAAATTTTGAGCCTGCGAAACATAACTGAACAATGCCTGGAAAACAAGTGGACCCACTTATTCAATTTTATTGTCTTCAACTTGGGGACCGTCTTGTACCTGTACAGCAGCCTGAGGAAATAAATTTTGACTTCCAGTTCCTGGACCATCAATCCAGCTGCTTCGTCATGACTTCCAGGAGCTGAACAGAGATCTTTCACCATTGAGACTGGCGGTAGAGGGTGAATTCTGTCACCCATCCTGTTTCTGGTGACCCTTGCCTTTGTCATGAGAAAAGCTATGGTGGGTCAGATGTGGGAATCGACTGGTATGAACAGAGCCAATCTGATCTTGATTTTGCAGACAATACCACCCTGCTTGCTGCAGATGGTTAACACCAGCAAATGTGGAAGCATCGGGCACTAATACCTGGAGGGTGAACATCTTCCATCAATGTTGCATACGGCACATCCAAACTACATCGCCAATGAAGAGATCCTACACTAAATCAAACTGCCTCAATACGATCATCATACATTGCTTTCTAAAACTGGCCGTGCACATTATTCACATGGACAAAATACGCATCCCAAAAAGGCCTTTAATGTATTTCACCATTGGGTCAACACAACAGGGGCCAACCACAACTGACTTGGCATCAGACTTAAATCAATGAGCTTAAAGCTCTCTGCATCTCCTGGGATAAAGCTAAAGAAACCGCCGTCAATTGCAGTCGCTGGAAGTCCCATACAGCTTAATATGTTCTTTAGCAGATTTGAATGGAAAAGAAGAAGAGATCCGGCGACAGGATCACAGGCACCAAAGGCCCATCTATGTCCATGAGTACCAAAGGCCAGCCAAATCCCACAGAAAAGCCAATGCAACACAAACCGCCAAAAAGACAATGCTGACCAGGATAGAAAGGTGATGCCAGCACAATTCCCCAGATCTCACTCTGATCAAACACCCATGGAATATGTCACCACACCTGAAAGATCCACTACTAACATCCTGGTGCTAGACACCACAGCACAACCACAGAGAAAAACCTAGATGCACAGGTACTTCTCATTCTACAGGATTTCATATTTTTGCTCTATATTTCAGACCCAAGATGGCTTTCAAAACTAACAATAGAAAATTAAATAAAGCCAGACCTGACACTAACCCACCTTTTTATTCTCAGGGGTTGTCTGAAGTCAGTAGCTTATCGGCAGAATCGGCCCAGAACAATTGCCCTAAAAGAGAAAATCCTTTCTGCACGTAAGATTGGCTCTGATACATAAGAAGTGTTCAACGTTCTATTATTCAGCATATACATGCATGTTGTTAACTCAAAGGCAGTCAGTTTATATATACATAAATTCGCCTAAATTCTTTCAGTAGGGCTAATAATTAATTATGCATTAATCAACATTCATTTCTGCCACGTTTATCACTACTGTATGTTAAAAGATAAACGAAAGCAATGAAAATGAAGCAAACTGTACTTTTATAGAAGATTGAAGTATATACTGTACTCACACACATACAGACACATGTACTCGCATGAGCACACACACAGACAGACACTGTGATTACCTAGACAAAAATGATTAGACATATTAAACACACACAAATATGAGCACTAAACAGGTACTGATGGTGACCTTAATAGACACAAGCTCGATCACTGCTTACTCAATTATACAGAAATGTCACGTCACAATATACAACAAAACTGGGCAAACGTGGTACTTACTGTACATGATATATAAACAAAATATAAATATAAACAAAATTTTTACACATACTGAACATCCAAGTCATACCCATTCATTAAAACACTGTTATACGCACAAGAAACGCTTTCTAGGAAATATGAAATGACATAATTACACATTTCCAACTGTAACACACACACACACATACACATACAAACAAAGCACTTGGCAGTTTTCCTTTAGCATTATCAAGGAGCTAAGGAGCTGCCAGAGTTCGACTCGATCTTCAGATAAAATGGCAAACTGCAGCTGCGAAAGTGAGTTGAGAGATCAGTTAAGCAAGAGGTCTTTTCTGCATAGTGAACTAGCAAACCACCAGCACTGGATTGGACCAAACAGAATGTCATTTACATCTCACATGCCAATTAGCCAGAACAACCTCAAACAGCTGGCAAGAAGTCTGTGAACCCAAAAAGCAAAAAGCACTCCGGTCATGTCCTCTGTCGAGGACTGTCGAAGTCTTTTGAAAAAACAAAACATAAAAAAAACCATATAAAATACAATGAACTCAACATTAAATAAAAGCAATGCAACAACTAAAATGCACAAATGATGTACAGAATTATATCTCTAATATCTCTGTACATCAAAAAAATATGAGCCATGCGTTCGGAGACATTTACGGCATGCGTTAACGCTGCACACATTAAGCAGTGAAAAACTGGAAAGGGTTGCCGTGTTGAACCAACATAGCGTAGAGCTGAGAAATCCTGTATGCTCTTTATTTTATTATTAGTAAGTAAACATACAGCTACAATAACAGCCAAGAGACATGACTCATTCCTGCCTAGAGTGACACACAGTCATGAGAGTGATTAGCATATACACCTCAGTCGTAGCATTTTTTTTCCTGCCATCTTTTTAATCCCTTTTAGCATACGTTTGCAGTGCCAATATGAACAAACTTGTTTTTCATGTGCCAGTAATCATATTAGCACCTGTATCAACATCTGTGCCTGGGATTTAACTTGTGATGTCAATGTGCCACTCCTACACAGCTACTGGCTCGGACTGGCACTGGCTGCCTGTTGCCCTGTCTGTGTCCTCTAAATGTCCTGCTACATGCTGTGTGCCTCGTTTACACCAATAAATTGAGGAAACATGCACGCAAGTGCTTGAGCGGGAAGGGCAAAGTCCAAACACTGCTAAAATTTCACATTAAGCATTATAGCACATGTGAAGTCTTTACACTATCTAACAAACACACACCTACTGTATGTGATTTAGAACTGCAACAGGTCTAGGTGCCTAAAATCCTCAAATTAAATACATGATGAAACATGATGAAAATTGATACAAACAACAGCACAAGAAAATCGAAGGTTTAAAATGTTTTTTCTTCAAATGCTTTCAAGTCTGATTAACTTTATTTCGTGCTTACAATGATAATTATGAATACATTTTTACTGTTCTTTCTTGAGATACTGCACTAAAATTGAATCTTGGACAGTCGAGAAAAGGTATGCCATTCTTTAATAAATAATATAAAAATGCAAATTGCTCATGCCTTAATCAGAAAAAGATAACCTAGCAGCATGTCCTTAAGTGCTTTATTCCTTATACAGTGCCAGTCAAAAGTTTGGATGCACCTTGTAATTCAATGTTTGTTGTATACTGATTTATTTTCTACATTTTAGAACAATACTGATTTTTTTTATATACTGAGGTATGTATGCTAAAGTATTTACTGAAGTAATTATTTCAACATTTGCATTTGTATATGCAAATCTGTATATTGAATAATTTAGCTTAAACTGCTAACTGTTTCTTGTTTCTGTTAAAACACAATGGATGTTTGAACCAGAAAAGTTCAGATCCCAGCGCTGGCTTTGCACCAATTTCCACAATGTTGATTAGTATGAATTCCTGCATGTTGGCGACATAGCTGTTATAATTGGCTGATTAAGAAATGGTGTTAATGCAGAAACACTGCTGGCACTGCTAAAGCCGAAGATCCAGGCAAACCAAAAATCTGAGCTTTGCCAATAAGATAATTAATTTTCTAGCAGTGAGATTTCCTGTTAGCAGCTATTCCTTAAGCGAATAACTAGTTTTTAGATTTCCTCTACAGCCCTTTGAGGACGCGTAGACGTGAAGGCCGTCAAGCGCGGCTCCTGAGATTAACATGCAGGAAGTGATCCAGATGCTGCTGTAACAGATGTAGCCTTTCGAGGTCACAGTACTGCTTGAACTCCAGAAACCCAACGGAGGATTTGCGAGGATTAGAAAGAGACGGATGAACAGGTGTGTGCGAGCGAGTGTGTGGAAGACTCACAGGCAGGCCTACTAACATACTCCAGTTTTCAATCAAGAATCCATCTGCTATTGTAGCAACACGGAACCAAACAACTCGGGGATCAGTTGTCTGCTACATGGCCCAATTTTTGAAGGGAGCAAACATTTTCAAAGATATATTTCTGAATGATTATCTAGAACATTTGGAATTTTAGAGATCTGGAAACTGATGCATTTTGGAACTGAATATGGCAGCAAAGCCTCATCCATCCTGAGATTTCATGCGCCCGCAAAGGCAGTTTATAAAAAAAATTAAAAAAAAAAAATTATTCAATGACTCCAGGGAAATAATATGATTTTTGAAGGAGCTTCTGTAAGCTTGGCTGTGCCGATACAATTTACCATCTATTCATCATCTTCTGCTCCCATTAACTAGCCTTCATCCCATTTTGACTCCATTGCAATCTGAGGGAGAATGATAATCAATATGTACATCCCTCTTTCTCTCAGGCAAATCGTTTGAGCGATGTTTGTTAATGATTTTGGGTGTGTCTTTCTGAGCGCCGGCCTCAGCATCATTATCACGACAATCTGACGGGCGTGAGCTTTCAACTTGCGCTATAAAGCCATCAATAATTCAGTGAGGAGATGAGTGTTCTGTCAAGTTGCCCTCGAAATAAAAATTCCATGAATATTCTCCATACAGAGTGACACTAAATGTTTCTGGCACGCTGTAGGTCAGCATTATGAGTTTCCAGCTATAATATTTGTATTATTTTTGATATTTTATTATTTTTCAACCTTCCATGCTTAAAGGTTTGTTGCTTATATATACACGTAACAATATAACAGCTAATGTCTGCGTCATTCCCTTGAAAAAAAATCTAATAAATTAAATACCTAGTGGCATTAAAATATAGCCATATTTACTCTAAGAAATATTTGGTGTGTGTGAATTTTGCATGGCATGCTGGGTTTTCATCTGGGTACTCCGGTTTCATCCCACAGTCCAAAGACATGTGGTGTAGGCTGACTGGTGTCTCCAACTTGCGTGTAGTGTGTGATTATGTGTAAGTGTGTGTGCTTGTGGCCTGAGGTACAGCCATACAGGATGTACTGTAATTCGCCTCAATCCCCAGGATAAACGCAAAGTCCTCTGTGACCCCACACAGAAAAATCGGTATAGATAATGGATGAATGAAAAGAAAAGGAAAAAAAAACATCCAATTTCCAATCTTTAAAATAAATCCACACGTGATACTGATACTTGAGTTCAGACTAATGCTTTATCAATAATAACAATACACCATTCAAGACACTTGATACCAACAAACAGAACTGTCAGCTTAAAATTGTAGCAAAATCAGGAAATATAAACAAGTCTTTCAAATTATTGTATTTAAGCTGCTTCTGATTACATGGAAGGGTGCAACGGAGAAAGAGACAGAGAGACAGAGAGAGAGAGAGTGTAAGATTTTGATTAGCAATGACCCAAGCTAACAATAATGAGATAAATATTCATAGGGAACCTGAGTCCCCCTGCGATTTGTGATTGTTTGCGTGATAATCAAAATCCTGCCTGTAAATAGAGAAACTCATGCTGTGCTTCTGCTTTGTGCATCATTCTTTCAGAGTAGGTCAATGGCAAACTGTATATCGAACAAAAACAACAGCATGAGACGCACACCCAGAGAATACGCTTCCTCTAGCACCTCTAGCTGACAGAGGTGTCAGCATCTGTTCAAAAATGGCACCTAGCGTACAGCACAAAAAATTCACAACCATTAAAAAATGTCTCAAAGCTAGAGTGCTTCAGGAGAGAGCTTGAATGTGAGCTTTAAGGTGTTGACTGTATAAAAAAAAAAAAGTGCTTCCCAGATGGAGGACGAGCACTATGCCAAGGAGGGAGCTAAAAGAGAATAATTAGGCGGCCTTTCATCATAAATAAAGGTTAGATTCGTGTGTCAGAAGTGTTTCAGGGAGGTCGGGGCATGGGACAATCCCCATTTAGCTGTGACACCAAACAACATTTACATCTCAGAAAAGCCAGTTCATTACAGCTCCGAGTGAGATAACTGAAAATTCCCTCCTGATATTACAGCAAGAGATGGGGGGAAAAAGAAAAAAAAAAAAAAAAGATCTGCACCAAATCCTGGATTTTCAATCTGCACCCGAAATTAAGAGAACCTCTCCAATTAAGAAAATGAGCCCAGTAAATCAATAAATAATACATGGGGTTTTGACAGCCAAAATAACACCATGCAAAAGCTGTCTGCTTCACTGACGTGGCCGGATAAACAGCTAATTAAAAAGGTTTATGCTAAATAGGTGTTTTGGCTTGGTGGTTGAATTTTGAGTGATTTCTCTCTCATCAGGCCAGGTAAAACCAGTGGTGAAAAAAGGCTCGAGTTTCTGGTTGTAACCAACGGTAAGGTCATAACATTAACATGTTGACCTTACCATAGTGGTCTTTCCTAAATGACCCGGATGCATGGAAACCTGTGACGCTATGCATCATGTGACAAAGACTGCGCAGGTGTCTGAGAAGATGCACTTTGGCAGCGACTCTCAAAGTGCGGTCAGTGAAACATAACTAGTGAATATCTGATATTATTAAGTTTAAAGTATTAGTATGTTTTGAGATCTAATATTATTGTGCACATACTACTGTGCACATTTCAATGACAAGTCTCATATCTAAATAGTTATAGGATTAAATTTACAAAGTAATTCTGTACTGGAATGAGGGTAGTGAAAGTTGTGTCACATGAACCAAACCACCATATGAAGACAAGACAAATTGAAGAAATGTGCTAAATAAACACACACACACACACACACACACACACACACACACACACACACACAAACACTAAACACTGTAAATGAGGATGATTTGTGACGAATAATAAGCAGCGCACTTGCTATTTGTCCCTGTTATCTCCTTCCAATTATTAATTTTCACTTCACTGATTCTGTAATTTTACTGTCACTAATGTAATGGCATGTCAGACTGATAATAATCTAAAACTAAATATGTAAATAAACTGCACATAATTCAGCGAAGATAAAGAAGTAAACTTCAGTAAATGTTTGAAAAGACTATCTCACTCCAAAAATTAATTATGACTTCAGTAATGTTTTTAAAGACAGGATATGTAAATCCTCCATCATTTTGTCAAAACGTCTCCATATTGATTTTTGCTATTTCTCCTTTAGAGTATGTATTAGCCTCTATAACCTATAACCATAAACCCCTTCACTATAGACATTAATGATCTTTTTGTATAAATCTTATTAAGCCTACACCTTATTGTCAAAAAAACTTGAGGAGACTGAATCTCGATGTAGCCGAAGCCACACATGGCCAGGAATGCAGGTCAGCATAACTGGCCCTGCTGTCTGGATGTCATTTGTCTTGCTGCTGTCGATTAGCCAGTTACTGCTAGCCATTCATGGACATCTGTTAGCTGATGTAGGCAGAATACAGCAGTTATGGTTTTGTTCCAAGCTGTCATATGATGCTGCATGATCACCAGAGGAAACGCGCTTGCTCTCACTCACCTCACACAATCCAACACTGCTTCACAACTGTCCATAAGGCCAGATGAGACATGTATGATGAGTATGAACAGATCAGACACTTTTGTAAGACGAGATCCCTTTATAAAATAAAGGGAGAGACGACCATAAGACAGAGAAGGGGGGAAAAAAAACGATGAGGTGACATTAAAGTCACCTGCTTCCCACTTTCTGATGTGGAACTACAATTAATCCTCATCACCAGCCTGGCAAAGCACCTCTGCCAAGTGGCAACTGCCACAGGGAGTGTGTTTCTGTCTGCCTATAATGAGCAGGAGTCAGGAGTCTAACAGAACGAGGCCCATGTAGACCCCTTCTATACAGTCACTGCAGCCATGCACTGTACCTAATGATTTACTCAGGAAACTGTAATTGTGAGGAAAGCCTCCAGAGTATGTCAGACGTCAGTGGGTGTTAGTTCATAGACAGTGCTATTGGGAAGGGGAGTTGCAGCTTGCTGCCTGCACTTGACTAGCTTTCAAAACAAGAGCATTAATCATCATCATGCCCCTTCTTTCTCTCTCTTTCTCCCTCTGTCACTTTGGTCTCTGTCCCTTGTCTGTCTTCGAAGCACAATCTAAAGACTTCATCAACATTCATACAAGTACCATCGGTGTAGCCACAAGTGTTTACCAGCAAGGAGCGGACCACCACAGATTCCAGTTTAACATGCAGGATCACATCTGTGCATGCTGGATTACACAGAGAGGACAATTTATTGTCTCTTATGAAAAGAGAGGACAGTCATGGTGCAAACCTTTTACAGTCATGTTTTTTTCCATCAAAATTGTAAATGTTCAATTGTTTAACCATGACTTTCGAGCTTCAGTCTGGCAGGATGACAACTGTGCACATGCTCTCCTACTGTACAATCAACAAAAAAGCATCTAATCTAACAAGAGAACAGCTCAAGCTCTAAGAGGAGTAATTGTTGCTTAAGAACTACACTAGTAATTCTTTAGCCACCGAAAGCACTCGGGAACCCGTCATCAGAATCTCGTCTTCCAAAACTTGTGGACTTGACATGTTTGAAGGGATTTCAACTTCCCTATTTGCATCTCAGGCTAACCTCAAGGCCATTATCACGAACTGGAAAGGCACGTTGTGTGCTTGCGTGCAATATGACAACCACTTGGCATGGAGAGAAAACCAGTTGTTTTAACAGATGCCAAAAAACAGGGAAGTATTTGCCTGATCAAGTAAAACATTATGCAGCATCATGGTAGCTGAGTTGAAGAGGCAAATAAGCTGTGACAGCTTTAGACTAAATTCGGATATTTAGGTCCAAACCATCCGAGGCGTCTCCAGTAGGATGCATCCTGCTGTGTGGAACCCACGCTACACACTCAACTCGCTAACATCCAAGTTTGAACAACAACAAGCCAGTAGGCTTTGTCTATTGTAGTAAAGGTTTTGATTTCCAGTCACATGTCACACATTCCTTATTCACCATGCCTCTCTCTCTCTCCCTCTCCCTCTCAAACACATAAGACAAAGAATATAGTTCCCTAAGACTTTGTGACTATGGGATCAATGCACTTTTAGGCAGCAAGGGAGACACTTGATACCTTGCATTTTAGTGGAAAAATGATCAGCTATAAGCAAAGAATTTTCAGCTTTAATAATACACACAAAAAGGCCGCCACGCTATGACAGTATTGCAAAGAACATACATATATACAGTGTGCTTGTGCACACATACTGCAATGCCATATTAAGGCATTAAGGTTATGTAAGACGAATTCTAAAGACCCTGGTAGAAAATATGACATAGAATAATTAACAGAATAATAACATTTGGCAGTAATGGGAAAACGTTGACTGGTAGTGATGAGTGGGATTATTTCAACACCATGACTCATTCATGTCGACATTCTTCTCTTTGTACTCGGTCACTTTACAGTACTAACTGTAGTATTAATTGAAGTGACCTTTGCCATATAATTAGACAGATGGAGCAGTTATATTAATTCTGGAGTGGCACATCAATCTGACAATTGTCTAAAAACAACTAAACAAAAGAAAGTAAAAAAAATATATCAAAACATGACCTTTAGCTTTTTTTTTCTTTTTCCAGAAAGGTCATTGGTAACAATAATGGTGTTGTGAAGGTTGGTGGATAAACATGCTAAAATAAATCTTCAATTTAGTAATTTAAAAAAGAGCATCCACTGGCCCCTGCTTTTGTCCAACAAATTAGCCATTTCAATATTTTCCACTATTTTTAAAGGCAATGGAAAAAAGGAAAATTTTATGTCTTTACCGTCACTTTTAACGAGCTGAGTGCACGGTTACATTTACATAAAGCCTATTATTGATCATCAGTACGCTTTAGTAAATTGATACTTGTTAATGATGACCTCAAGAACAGTAGGGTCATAATTTGCCTACCCCTGACACACTTCACAAACTAAGTAGCAGTTTATAAAAACAAAGCACAGGCACACACTAATATTACATTGAACCTCCTTTAGTTGTGATGATTTCTCATTCTCCCTGAAGCACGATTAATCTTAACATTATTATTCTTTAATAAGCCTGTTCCATCAGAGTAAAAAAATAATTAATTAATTAATAAAAAAAATCCACTGATGTGATAACCTGGTCATTAAGTACATTTAGGTCATCAGTTGACTTCATTTTTTGCCACATAACATTGCTGAGCCAAGACTTGACCAACTGCAGATCATAACACTGCCTCCAGATGTTTGTATAGTGGGCACTAAGCATGATGGGTGCATCGCTTCATGTGCTTCCCTTCTTACCCTGATGCTCCCATCACTCTGAAATATACTCTTTCTGGACTCACAGCTGTTTATAGCCCAACATGTTGGTCCTTCTCACACTGTGTATGGAAATGCTCTTACTTCAAATAATTTCTACTGTTGATTTTTTTATGATGGAACTTCAACTGTTGTGATCTCTGGTGATGACCATCCATGATTGTTTTAGCCACATACAGTATCTTCTGTTGAGAGTTTATAGGGTGAAAATTCAGCACTATTCTTCCAAGTTTTATTAATGTGTTAGAGATTTCTTAGTCCAATTCCAGTAATTTCATTGCTTTCCTTTTCCACGTCCATGGAATAAGTCTTTCAACATGGATATTTAAGAAATGAGAAACTGCTCACTGCATCAGTCAGAGTTACTGTAAAAGGATTGGTGCCAGCTGAATCATATTAATCACTGCAATAATTTTTAAATGAATGTTTTTTGGCTGGGCAGTGTAGATGTAGCCTATAGTTGGTTATTTTGTGACCCACGTGTAAAATCAAACTAAATATAGATATAAAATCATGATCGAGAGAGAGAAAGAGAGAGAGAGAGAGAGAGAGAGAGAGAAAGCATGGTGCAGCAGTGTAGACCAACAGTAAAGATAGACAAATATTCTTGTTCATCTACGTGCACTAAAAACAACCAGTCTTAATTTGCAAGCTCACGTACAATTCTAGACTTTTATCAAAAATAACTAAAAATCTCTCATGTTACCTTGAAACTGACAGAAAGGTCGGGTTTATGATCAGTAAAAATATTTGAGCGCAAGGTCAAAGTTTTTATTTGAGCTACAGCCTATGACAACAATCACAACGGCAGCAGAAAGAGATACAAAACTTATCAGTGTGTTTAACACCACTGTGCATTTAACATTTTAGCATGATTTGGAAACGTGGCAGACAGGGACGTTTTGGTTCTGGCGCAGCGTCCACTGAATCTGAAAGTCACTTTTAAGCCTCGAGATGTACATAAAATATGCAGGCACGTGTGCGAATAGCACTGCTCGCACCGCTGTCGCTTCTGTATGTGCACACAAAGTCATAGCTCGAGTATAAACCACGCTCTTCTGTTTGCGCTGTGCCATGTCAAGTCACACAGGCATGCATTATTTTTCTATAACACCACAATACTTTCCACCAGTCTGGGAAGTCATCGTAAGGAAAAATCCTTTTAGGGTCTGTTTCATGTTACTGAAAAAGATAAAATGTTCAAATATTAAAGTTGTCTTTTATTAAAACCTGGAATTTTGAGTGGTCAAGGCTCCGGGGCTCTAGAACATCTACTATATGATGTCCATTTAGGGTTCTTGCCGAATAAAAACGGCAAACCCTGTCTGAGTAAAATAATGAAATACTGTAATATAGACATTTGAAAGTAAAATGTAATTTAATGATATTGCACCACAGGTCACCAGCTTTATCTACAGTCAAGAGGTAAGGATTTTCTATTTAAATTTACAAAGCACGGGTTTATACATCACAGATACGGCAGAAAAGAAGCTCTTTGATCATTTTCTTTCCTAAAAAAAACAAACCATCATGCAAGCTGAATGCAGTTGGTATTCATGTCGAGAGTTACTGTAGTCAGCTTTCTCTTATTCTGTTGGTCTACATTTCTACTACATAAAATGCTATAATACAACAAATCTACTTTCTATTTATACAGTACCTTCTATATTTTAACAAACATATTTCTTACAGCATTATAAATGTGGTACAAGATGAATCAATAACGATGAATGATCAATTTAACCCATTACAGCATATATACTCTGTGTGTGTGTGTGTGTGTGTATATAT
>JAQMYG010000039.1:17510109-17532255 GCA_030014215.1 Clariallabes teugelsi
ATATATATATATATATATATATATATATATATATATATATATATAAATTAAACACCACATAACATTAACACAGATTATCATTGCATTGCATATCATAGTATTGAAATTTCCCTTTGCTGACGCCAAGGGCCCCAAAACATGATCCACCATGAAAAAGCTCATGTCTACAAAGCAGGATCCATTAAGATGTAATTTGAACACCAGATTGAACACTTCTGGGATGAACTGGAACACCAACTACACCCCAGGCCTTATAATGCTCTTGTGGCTAAATGAGGAAATCACCTAAACCATCCTCCATAATCTAGTGACAAGCCTTCAGAATAATGGAGGTTATTTCAACAGCAAAGAAAAGACTCTGAAATGAGATGTTCATAAACATAAATATCGGCCCAGTTTAGACATCATTTCAAATTCCATGGTCTTCCTTGATTTTTATTTCTTTCTACATTGTAAAACAAGATATTGAGATGCGTCTGCTTATGCCTTCATAATGACACTAACCTGAGGTGCTGTTAGTAGGTGACTTTTGAGGCTGGTAACCCTAAATCTGCTTCGCAGCAGAGGTAAGTTTTGGTCTTACCTCTGTGATGGTCATCATGAGAACTAGTTTTATCATGGTGCTTGATGGGTTTTGCAAATGTACTTGACAATACTGTTGGTTTAGCACTTTTCCAGAACAGCTGACCTTCGTCTTAAAATAAAAACTGACTGTCGTTGTGGCAGCATGGTACCGTAGTGGTTAGCTCTGTGACCTTGCACCTCCAGTGTTGACGGATCGATTTCCACCTTGAAACTGTATGCATGGAGTCTTTGTGGTGGGTTTCCTCCGAGTACACTGGTTTCCTCTCACAGTCTCAAAGTTAACTGGTGTTGCCAAATTGTGTGTGTGTGTGTGTGTGTGTGTACCCTGCCTTGTGGTAGGGTAATCAGTATAGAAGATGAATGACTGAATAAATGTTACTGTTACTTAAATTAGCCAGTTTTTGGAAAAAAAATCCAGTATTGCTCTAGAATGCAGATAAATGTAAATGAATGCAAATAAATCCAAACCTGTGTCCAAACATTTGACAGGTAATGCTACATTTACAGTATTGTTTGATGTTACTTGCTATAGCTCTTGAAATAAGAAAATGTTATAGTAATATGTATAGCTATAGTAAGATTAGTAAACAGAGCTGCTCTCAGTGCTCTCAAATGGTTTTCAATGTTTACCGTTTCATGCAATTTTAGACAGACTATAGTCGTACTCTTTCACTGGAATAATAACATTGGCAGGTTTTTTCATTAAATGTACACATTGATCCACCACTAACTTTCTACAGCCCAAGAGAAAAGAGGCTGTAATAAGCTACCACACTACTCCTGGACAGTGTGTGCACATTATCAACTGTTCATGTGACATTCACCCCACTTTGTGCACTGTCACATGAAGGAGAGAAAAAAAAACACCTCTGGAAGAGTCTGAATGTTTCAAGTCATGCAGTGTATTCAGATGAACGGAGTTTAGTAATCGGTTGAGGACAGAAGCGAGGGATGCAGATAGAAGTGGATGTGTGAAATCATGACAGCTGTCTAAGTGTTTCTGATTACTAAGAGCTAGCTGTTCTTGAGACCACTGAAGGGCTATTCCAGATGCCAGCAAAGGATGTGATTTCTCTCACGCCTCCAGGCCAAGAGTGCAAAAGATGTGATTTCCAGGACTTACTTAGGGGGTTCAGAGATGCTTTTGAATTGATAGTCGGACCTTATCGTAAAAGCACATTTGTCATAGTATTTATTTTATTACTTTGTAATCCACTATTGAAGTTAAGAAATGTTACAGAATTCACAGCATCACAAAAAGCATCAAGGAATTTTCCCTTTACAAACATATACAGTGAGTCCTAATAGACGAAACCCAAACGAAGTCTCAAATGTGATGTAGTTTTCCACATACTGTACATGTACACATCACAGGAACTTTTAAACTGGAGAGAAACTAAATGGTATCAGATTCTAACATTAAGATGTGTACATTTAATGAAAAAACTGAAATATCAGACTGGCTTATATTATGATCTCTGATTTAACCCATACCTCTGTCTGGAACTGGATTTGACTACACCGTTCACTATAACTAAGAGTCTTGACCTGAAATACTGATATAGCTTATACAAACAAAGAAGCCATTTTTAACACAATGTGTAACAATCTTATTGCAAACGGCAGGGAAAAAAAAAGGTGTGTGAAAAATGAAACTGTATTGCAGAGTAAGAAACTCCCACTGGTGGCCAAGCTTGTTTGATCTTCAGGAATTTACAAGCAGACAGATGTATGAAATAAAGAAGAGCCAAAACCAGCATAGGGAAAGCTTTGCTTTGCCACGATAAAAGAGTGCATTAAATGGCACATTCTTACCCTAAGGGGCTTTTGCAGTACCTTTTTTAAGACTGTTTGTTCAAGGTGCAATTCAAGTAGACAGAAATTTACTTGACTTCAATTAGTCCAGTTTTTTTTTTTTTTTTTTACGAGTACATGGAATAAATTGCAGAACATTTGCAAATGTTTCCAAATGACAAATTAGGACAGGAGCAGATCCTCAGATCATCTAGACCCCAGCTAAGACTTTTATCAATATCAGTCCAAGATGTGTGTAGACGAATGATGTATAGTATATACTTACAATAATATCTTTAACAAGAGCTCAAGCCCTTCGAAGAACCTTTTCACAATAAAATCAGCCAATATATCACAGAACATTAAACCGAGAATGTTTGAGATGCTTTGAAGTATCTTCAGGCTGAGATTGTTACTGACTGTGCATTTAACCTCTATGGCAAAACAGCAGGCTTGATAAACATCCAGGTTTTATTCAGGCAACAGACATTCCTCAACACTGTACAACTCTGAATTTCTGAAACGGTAAGGAATCAGAGCCTTTCAAGCAAATTAACTGAGCTAGCAAAGTCCATTCATGTCAGAGACGGAGATTACAATCTGAATATGGATCCAAAACGTCAAGGCATAACGGTCTTGGTCAGACCAGGTTTTAGCTCTAGCCAAAATTTTTACACAGCAAAGAGCTCTGAAAAATCCTGAGACAGCTGCATACAAAGCTACAAAACCACAAGGTCACAAACTCAACAATGCTTTCCACTCCCTTTTGTGGTCACGCCAAGAAGCTAATTATTCTTTAGGCTTTTCTTCCAATGCATGACTAAATGTCAAAGATCTTTAATATCACTTAAATATCTGCTGGCTGTGCATTCCCATCACAGTGTTCTCCCTCTATGGGAACACAGAGGGCAGGAAAAGAGACCCACACTGGACTCAAGAGACCTCCCTTAATAGTCTTTCACATTCATGGGATCTGATAAGACCCAGTAGCCGAAAGGAGTTTAAATAGTGATTGTTCCGGCGGATGAAGAAGGGAATAAGACATATAAGCCAAAGTAAATAGTTATTATGGATCTCCAAAGGATAGAGGCGTGCAAGGAATTCCCCAGGACTGGTGTTGTTATGAGTGACGAAAGGCAGGCTTTCTTTAGGAAAAGTTTGATGTTTCTGCTTAAGATCATTTTAAAGCTTATATAGTAAGCCAAGAATGAAATCAGTAGTAAACTATTATCTACTTATTTCATGTAGGTCTAAACTACCCCATCATTTGCTTAGTTGAGAAGAAAATGACCATAAATAACAAGAAGAGGAAAACAACCAAGGGACTGCCTGTACTCCAGACTCATTTACATGTTTTTGTATATCTGTGCAGAGGAAAAGAAAAAGAAAAAGATAAAAAAAAAACACCAGGCCTACGGAATAACTTAAATCAAGCATTGCAAGTTGTAAACTGTTGTGCAAGCCCTTCTCTGGATAACAAAAGGCCCTACAAAGGGGAGAGAGAGTGGGAGAAGCGGCAGAGTCAATGGAGCATTTCAGGGAGTGCAATAAAAGAGTTCTGGGTTCCAGCGTCTCTCCAAAGCAAAGCAGCCAAACCCTGTATCACAACAGCACTGCGGATCACAACCCCAGCCCTTTCTGCTGCACAGCCAGCTCAAACAAGCTCATTTCCCTCCTATCCCACCCCCTGCAGGATTCCAGTCAAGCTTCACACACATTACACTAAATGAACATCTAAAATTCACCAAATTCAGCCACAATGTCATACATTAAACCCTACGCCAGCAAACAACACAGAACACTGCGAACTCCCCGTGAGCTTCTAATGTCCAATTTTAACCTCCTGAACTAATGAAGTCAACCTAAAAACCATAAAACCAGTGAATTTACTCATGGGATTTTCACCAAAAATGTCAAAGCCACTGCATATTCAGAAGAATGAGAAAGAGTGTGCGTTTGAGCAAAATAACTTTGCAAGTTCCCAAAATCTATGTGTTACAAAGATCTCTCCACAGGTTCACGTTCATATCCAACTCTATTTCAGTAACCTAGAAAGTCCCAACAGCAGATCTGCACCGGGGTTAGCGTCAGCCTCCAGCATGTCTACAGACATATTTTATGCACTTTTCTGGCCACAAGTTTCAGAATCATGAACTGCAGTCCTACAGGTTCGCCTCAGTTCTGAGTAACTTTTCAACACCACAAAACACTACATGCAGGTTCGAGCAACATACAGCACAATCTCTGGACTGAAAAAAATATATGCTATTTTTCATTTGGATGTGGCAAAGAGGCTACAAAAGAGGTCTGTTGTAGGTCAATCAAACTGCCTTGTTCTGTAGGAGTACGGAGTTCTCAGCCATGTTTATTGACACACACCACAGCAGACTCTCTAAAGGTTCCCTGACAAATGGTGCCTTTAATTGGGTAAAACAAATCAGGAATGCTACATACAGTATGATAGACAGCAAACATTTTTCAGTCTAAGTTTCTAACCCTTAAACCCACAGGACCCAGACTTACATTCCTCACTCTTGTAATTACACAGTGCTCCCAAGTTTTTTACTCCAAGTCCAAAAATAAATCCTAGTAGTTTCTGGGTAATATGCATTAAGATGAATAACTCAATAAGTAACAAGTTTAATAGGGATTAAGGACTTAAGCTCATTGCTTCTCTAAATGGCATGTTTTTCTATCTGAATAAGCCATCAAATTAGCTGGTGCCTGATTAAGCAGTAATGTTGAAGAAGGCAATCTGATCTACCAGACATGGCAAGGACCTTTAGACTAGGAAAGAGCGATTTGTACAGTTCCGTGTACGACTGCTTCCCCTTCCCCTGCTTGCCAGCTTGCACATTAGTTATATTGTTCCAGACACTTGTATATTTACATTCTCCAATACAGCAGGTGGCGGTATGCATATCATTTTTGGTCTGTAAGCCAGCAGTAAACACAAAGAGAGGAAGTCATCCTAACAAAAAGAATGAAAAAGGGTATGGAAAAGAATAAAGAATTTCACTGCGCAGTAATGAACAGGTATATGTGCCAGATGAAGGCTTGGCTTGTGTAGTTCAAAGGATGAGATTGGTGCTCACTGTGCGCACACTGAGATTTTGGAAATGGACCCTATTCATGATGTCGAGTTCTAAACAGCAGTCCACTTCTGTTGGCTTTCTTATTTGATTCAAGCTGTGCCTGAGTATACTGCACCGTGCTCGAGACAACCTTTTCAAGCGGACTCAAGCACGGTACGCTGATCCCTGATGGGCATGATGCAGTGTGTTTATACTTCTCAAATGTACCAGACTTTGGGGTCAAGTCTACCAGGACATGTGAAAGCACCCTAAGTCAACTGACTGGATTGGAGGTAACTTTCCAGATGTTTGAGAAAAATGATAAATTATCTGTAAAACAGGTTTATTTATATTTATTAAAAAAATCTATGAAACTAGAATATCGACTGTGCTGGTAAAATCACAATTGATGTGACCAAAAAACATCAAAATCAGTTTTCTAATGCTGCACTAGTAAAAAAGGAACACTTAAAGCCAGTGCACTACGAGCTACATCCATCTTTACATTATTAAAAAAAAATAAATAATAATAATTAAATTACATAAAAATACACATTCCGCCTTTTCATTTATTCTTACTGTCTAAGTATTGTGAGCAGAGTTGTGATCCAATATTTAAATATTTTACAAAACCGAGGTCTCTTAAGTCAGAATTTTCCACTGACTGACATGTCTGATGGAGGACAAACCTCGTGGACAGCATTAACAGCAGTGTTTTCCCTGTTGAATCCCCTCATTAGACTCTATAACCCTGTAAGGCAATAAGTCTTTTGGTAACAAGCCAAGGGAGCTCTTCTTAAGAAATGACTGGGGTTATTACATGTTTGCTTAGCAGATCCTTTCATTTTCGGAGATTCAGCAAGCTTTCACACATTACTACATCTGGAAAGACAGTTATTACTTGCAGTCTATGCAATACCACTGATTAACAAATCTTAACAATAATCCAGAAAAAAAAAAGAGAGAAAGATCAATAAATTTAATTATATAACATATTAAGTAATTCTATTGATGGTCATTTCATGTGGAAATTGACATCCCCATAAAGGTGAAATGCAGCACTGCTTCAAAAATCAAGATCAACTTCTTGACAGTCTTATCATTGTGATTCATACACATTCACATCTCATACGAACATTAAATAGATCTTTTGATTGTCTAAAGCTGCTTTGCGACAATGTCAATTGTTAAAAGCGCTATACAAATAAAATTGAATTGAATTGACCCAATGTTATACATCAACATTTCCAGCTATCATCTATCATGAACTATCATGAACACTAAAAGCTAAGAGATACCAGGCAGGTGCTATAATCTTTGTTCAATCCTGCTCTTTTAATGAATGAAGGAATTAATAATTTGCATCAAATTTTCTTCCAAACATCGAAATAAAAATATTACCATCATTACTCATTGTCTACTGAATAATATTTTGACATCTTTGTGAACGTAAAAGAATAACTGATTAAGAAGCAACTACTAAACAATCTCTTATGATTTTCATTAGGTATGTATACGGCATGCAGTTAATAAATCAAAATAAATCAAACTGAACAGAATGAGGTTTTACTATCCTAGCCACCACACATTAATGTAACATCTCAGACTACGCACATCCATGTGGATCCAAAGACTAACAACCATCAACAGAGACAGCAGAGACACCTGAATTCTGACAAAAAAGTCCCGAGATCACCTCCCTGACCTCCAAACTCAACTTAAGTTGACAGCACTCACCCTCAGCTTTGATGGAAACACCCTCAAGCTGGGTAAGAAGTGTGGGCAGAAACAGACAGCAAAGACCCATAGACAGAGATGAATGCTGCTTTCCTCATGAGAAGGAAACTGTCAGAGGCGAGAGGGTGAGGGAAGCATAAAGCATACTGGGGATGAGTACTCTACTCTCCAAACTCAAACACGGATTAGCACTTGAAGACCTCTTGTCATTTTAAAAGTGAAGGCCAAAAACTCCCTGAATTTACACTCTCCAGCAGGATTCAGACCGAAGCTTTATCCGGGGCCTGTCTCTTTCATTTTTGATGAATACACAGTAAGAAGAGGGAATCATGATACTGCTGGACACTGGCTACATTTTCTTGTTTCGTGGTGAGACTCGCTTGAATGTTTGGGGGGAGAAAAAAGCTTGGGGGAGAAAACTTATCTCTCTCTGGCTTCCTCCAAAAGAACATTGTCTAAAACTTAAGCAAGAACAAGCGGGGTCAAATGTTACAGAGATAAACCACATCATGCATGAGGAGATTATATTAAAATTTATACCAAATACTGGTAATTCTCCAAAATATCCTTTTCACTGGGAGTTTTAAGGGACTCCTCCACTGCTGCTTCAGCCAAAATGTGAAGACTTATTATCTTTTTTTTGGCCTGACTGTCAAGATCCAATCTACAAAGCAATTTTCTAAACAATAAATCTTTCCCATTTCAACAGGATGTGATTCAGGCCTGTGCAGTGGTATTCTTTTGTGAGAAGACAGGTTTCAAAAAAGCAAATGACTTTCAAAATGCGGCAGTATAAAAAGATGTTTTGCTATCGACACATGGGGTGCCCATAAAAACCTTCTGCTCTCTTTAGCTTTACAGATTGCACTCATACACCTTGTCTGAGCACAATGTGCAAACGTCCAGGGCATTTTAGCTCCCATTGTGTTTTAGAACGGAGGACAAAGATCTCCAAAATGCCATCATGTGAAAAACTGCAGCTGGATATATATTTGTTTATCGTTACGGAAAACGACAGCTTTTACACCTGAAAGCTTTATCTGTGGTGAAACTGCCTTACAACACATGACTGTAAGATCATTTGACAGGGTCAAGCCCTTGATGTATGTGGGCATCATCTCCAGCACAAACTACTCTGTGTGTTTCACAGAGCTCTGTGTGTTTCAGGAAGTAAAGGAGGGAGAGGAGGGGAGATGAAACATTACATTTCATCATAGCAAGCCTGTGACTAAAGCATCAAGAAAGAGATGTTTTATAAAAACTAAACAGTTGATTAATGTTTTTTTTGCTGCAAATATCTAAAACACACTTTGTGATTAAATCTACAGTATGGAAGGTATAGCTCTACATCTAAAATCCATATAATAGAGAAAAAAATGATGCAAAAAAACCCCCCTCCTAAACACTAAATAATGTATGTTTATTAAGGTTTTATAGTGGAGTACTCTTTAAGCAATACCAAAGAAGATTTTATACCGTGTGGAGTAGACTTTATAGGCTCATCAAAGACAGTAAACTTCTAAAATAATGAAACAAGAAAAAAACTACTGCATTACAATATTTACTGCATGAATAAGTAAACAGTAAAACATCCAATAATTATGCATTTTTTAAAATGATATCCGCTCTTGTGTATACCGTTGTACAGGCTTCTTAAAGAACTTGCCATGGATCTTTGTCTCAACCCCAGATGATGATTTCCCCCCCCCCATTTATTAAAACAAATTATCTGAAACCTGAAAAAATCTCTGCTATTTCGAGGTACTTTGAGACAAATAATTCATAACGTGGATCGTGGATGACGCTGTCTTTCTCTACTGTGTGATTTTATTTCACGACTGCAGGTGCGTTCACTTCTATAGAATTCTAGGTTGTGTCCTAAACTGCACAACACACTCCTAATGACAGCAAACCTGACAAGCATTCTTTATACAGTAGGATGCTTTTGTTTGTTTGTTCAGAGGTACAGAAGTATTATGAGAATACATAGTAAACTGCCTGTCCAAAAATAATCTGCATACCAGTGGCGGCTGGTGCAAAAAAAATTTTGGGGGTTGCAAACAAAATGAAAATTAAACTTTTAATAATCGCCTGTAAATAGCCATAAGAAGTGCTGGAAAAGCACAGAGTGTACTGTAAGCTCGGCCGCAATCACTTGACTGCTGCTTAATTAGAAGATCAGGTCGATCTGGTCCAAGCTCTTTAACTTTTTTTTTCTTTCTTCATCCAATCGCCTTGTGATGGGGTATTTTAGCCAAAAAAATTACAGAATTTTCTCACATATTTAGCTGCCTTCCACGTCAATCACTATTCAATACATTAACTAACAATCTGCTGACTGTTAATAAGACTCGTTGAGAATGGCCCAATCACATGAGCCCAAATATTCAAATAGTATTTAAATAGTGTTAGTGAACAATTGCCATGGGACTTCATCAACAACCTTATGCAACATCACAACTTTTATTTCCTCCAGAAATTCCTCCATTAATTTTTGGCCGAGATCTTGTATTGAAGAGGGGAGAGTCAAACCACTCGGTGAAGTCCTCTCCAGCACATCCCAGTCACTTTCAATGGCCTAACATTCTATAACATCAGGGAAATTTAATACATTCACATAGTCAGCTGACTTTTTATTTTATCGCGCATAACATTGCTGAGCCTAGACCTGACCAACTGAAGCAACCACAGATCATAGCACCGCCTCCAGAGGTTAGTACCATTGGCACTATGCATGATGAGTGCATCGCTTCATGTGCTTCTCTTCCTACCCTGATGTACCTGTCACTCTGAAATAGGGTCTATCTGGACTCATCAGACCACATGATCTTTATCAATTGCTCCAAAATCCAATATTTATCTTCTTTAGCAAAGTGAAGGCTTTTTCCCCAACTAATCTCACTAACAAGTGGTTTTCTTATAGCCACACAGCTGTTTAGAGCCAAATCTGTGTGGAAATTTTCTTAATTTTTTACATTTTTACATCCATTTACTATTAAACCTGGGATTTTTTTTTTTATTGTTCTTGATGCCAAGAATTCAAATTATCTGCATCCTTGCGCAGAGCAACTGTGCTCATTCTGCAGTATCATAAAAAGCATGTATTACTGTATATAAAACAAATAATTAATATAACATTAGCTAACTAGTTATAACCCAATCGCTACATAAACTGTGTAAGCTCAGAGTTAACTAGTCACTCTGCAGGAATCTCACAGCGCTCTGCATGAACTGCTCCACATGCTGAATGGAGGAGTTTTCCCTGAGGCTCTTACATACAAAGCCTACTGTAGGTGCCTGTTAACTCGAGCTTGCTAGGTGAAATATATTGTAGGGAACAAAACCATTAAAACTGGTGATTTCGATTTTTATTTCGGTGCACATTGTGTTTTCTCTGTGAATTTTGTTAGAAATCTAAAACCATGGAGAAACTCACCATCAACCAAGAAAACTCACTAGCTGTCCGTCATTAGTTGTCTACAATTTCACTCTCGCACCTCTGTTTCTGTGTGTACACACTTTCCTGACTGGCTACAGTTCCTCCCAATCACAGTGTAAGTAATTTTTTTTCCATATCTGAAGTTTGATGAAACTGAACTGTTTCACTCCATAGCATCATGCGCTAAAGCTTGCAGTATATAAGTCATTACTTAATTACTCATGGAAATACAGAAAACATTAATGTAACACAAATACATGTGCATGAATATTTGATTGATCAGAAGTAGTAAAAGGCTGGGAAATTAATTATTTAATCCAAGTCATCTAACCATGACTCTGAGATCATGACTATATACTATACGATCTACATCAGACCTACTGATTCATAAAAGTAAGCAAAATTAAATATAAAGAATTTCTAACAAACATAATACTGTACATTAATAGTTCTTAGTATTTGTAATGATTATAGTACATTAATATACTATAATAATTATAGTACTCAAGATATACCGTCTAAGCCAGCTGGAAAACACTTGTAAAGTGGATATAATTATTATCAATGCCGTTTCCTTGAATGACGATGGCATAAAACATATCTAAAAAAAAAAAAAAAAAATCCAAAAGCCCCAAAAACAAAAAAACTAAATCTTCCCATCAGTGTTTGACTGATGGTACTTAGTTAGTAACCTAGTAACCCAGTGTAAGGATCTATACAACGATGAAAACTACAAAGCACTTTTGTAAGTCGTCCTGGATAAGAGCCGAATACAGAATACCTTAATGTAAATGTAAATATCCGAAAAGTTCCATTTTGGTGTTATCCGACCACAACATACCATGTCAGGTGCAATTTCATTGAGGCCTGAAGAAATCTTGGAAAATGCCCTCAGGAAAAAGCATACAGTATGTCATGCAGTCAACACCAACAGCCCGTTGTTACAGAGGTGGCATGTACTGTACAGTGGACAACTTCCAGAATCAACTACAGGGCACAATTCTGAAAATCTCAAGGGTTGTCTTCGCTGGTGTTTAATGTTTATTACATGCCCCTTTTCCTAAATGTTGACTAATGTGTCTAAATGTGACTAAATTACAAATAAAAAAGTCTAAAATTATATAATAAACATATAAGAACCAGTTACGATCCACTGCATTACATATACTTAAAACCATTTAAAAAATTAAATATGTGTGAGAGCTGTGGAGGTGAGATCTTGGTAAATTTCAATAAACTCTATCTCGCACACCCAGACACCTTCAGTAGGGGTCGATTCTGCAGCACAGGCTTATGTGCGATGCATATGAAAGCAAGGCTAAGAGTAGCGTGTCACTGATGTCCCTCCTGAGAGCCAATCTTCCCATTGCATTCCGACACATACACAAAGGCCCATGTACATACATATGTGCAGATGCACACACACGCTCACTCTTAGGCATGCTGCAATCTGAGACACACACCACCAAACCACATTATCAATGAGACTCACTGAAACCCTTGAAGGCTTGTGGTCACAACATACAGATGTGAGACTGTATAAAAATCAAATAGAGGCTCATTAAGGTCTACCACATCTGCAATTCAGAACTCCTCCCTTTCCATTTTGTCAGCCCAAACTAAGCCCTTCGGGGCCTCAGATAACCCTGTCAGAGATCCAGCATCTCTTAAAGTCCTCAAAACAAATGCTGTAAAGGAATCAGCAGTATAAAGATCCAATAAACAGCTGAGAGCTAAGGCTGGAAAAACGCTGTGCTCCGTGACAGCAGTGCGACACCTCGAATAAATTCAGTCATAGTCATAAAATAACAGGAAAGGTAAAGTTCAACCAATAGTATCTGCGGCGCAATATTGTTTTAACACTCCAAAAAGATTCGGGGAAAAACCCCCAGAAGTGAGATTGCCAAACCAATAAATCAATACAATAAAAAAGCAAATAATAAAATAGAATCCGTTTTCTCTTTTCTCTTTTTCTTTTTTTTGAAAAAGCATTTAAAACCATAAAGGTGAAAAGGGTGAAATGTATTCCAGGCTTCCCAGAGCTGTGCTACAGTATAGTATCTACTGTACCTAACCAAACACTGATGGATCGAAGGAACCCAACATTAATACAGCAGACATCATGTGCATCGACACTCTCAAAAAAAACAAAAAAAACTCATTAAACAGGAAGTAGGAATTTCTGCACTATCCATGAAATAGGAAACAAATTAGACGAAGTTATGCATGGCAATTCTTTTGTGTAGTAATTCATGTATTGCCATAATTTTTAAATGATTATTTTTTTAATTATTATTATATACTGCATGTTTGCATTTGAGGGGGTAAAACATTACCGTTTCTCTATAATCCTACAGGGGGCGTGTTCTAAACTATTCACACACTGGAAGGCACCAAAGCATTGTATGTGGTAGAAGAAAAAAATTTTCTAAGTTTTAAACAAAATAATTATGGCAAATGATACACCACAGAGATCCGTGCTGCTCTGGAAAACTTTCCTGTTTAATTGAATTTTAGGCTCCTTTTTAAACTCTTGTATTTAAAGTTGTTTTACAGCTGTTGTTTAACTAACAGCTACTGTATATAACTAGTGTTATAAGGAATGTGCTGTATTTAATTACTCGTGTTAAATTTAGCTATGAAGCTGTTCATTAAAGCTTTCAATCCAGAAAGCTTTACAGGTATGGGCTCAAATGTTTTTTTTAACGGCAAAAAATATACCAATATTGAATCATGATATTTATAAAATCATAATACTTACAGAATTGCATAACAAATACAATCTGCACCTCGCTATGTTAAAATAGTATCAGTTAGATGCCTAAACTTTCATTAACTTTACTGTCTGCACAAGTTTAGCATCAATTATATCATTTGTGTATCTTGTCAAGTAACATTTCATGAATAATGAATCTGATCGTTTTCCACTGACAGTACGCCATAGTGTGTTAATTTCTATTCATATAATGGTAATTTCTCAAAACTTTTTACAGGTATTTTATTTGCCTGCAGCTACTTTTAATTAGATCTTCTTTTGAAACCTTTTTACTGGACTCCCTTTTATTCCTCTCTCCTGAGATTAATAATACAAAACAGCAGCAGTCTGACGCAGACGAAAGCAGACTTCCCATGTCAGAGACAGCTTTACCTCTAGCTATTACAAAGCGCTAAATAAACAGCTTGTCACAGAAAACTTCACCGTCTAAGCAGTTACATCTGTTTATGAAAAGTGTCTGTCATACAAGTCCCTGTGTGAGCTGTTACTATAAAAAATGAGAACATATTAGAATATTTATAACGTATTCAAACAAGTGCGTAGATATAAACCTGGACGTGTGATTCGCCCTGAAGCAGACACTCCTGTCAGAGGCAAGTTTTTACAGCATATTAATCAACACCGGTTTATCAACGAGACTCAATAATTCAACATAATCAACATTTTATCACATCCCTCATATACTGTACAGCAAGTTTTTGTCACTGATGACACAAAGATATGATTTTGGGAGAAATGCAACTATGAATAATGTTACAATAATGTGTATAAAAAAAAAAGAATAAAAAAAAAAAAAAAAAAGAAAGTAAAAAAGTTGGTATGTAAAATAACCACTGAGAAAAATCAAGGAGTGTGTAAAGTGACATTTTCATGTGTAGGGAAAAAAGGAAGATCACATGCATAACTCAAAACAGCAATTAACAATAAACAGTGAAAGAGTAGGGCTAAGCTTTCTGCTTTATTTTTCCATGGTAAGGGTGATGGTTGCTTCTTCGCATTCATTTGAGAATTAACTCACATTTCAGTAGAGCCGTAACAATATTACAACCTCAAGATGACTTTACACAAGCATGTGGTCATCATCTGCTCTTGCCCTCTCAGCCATGAGGCTAACGCACCGACACAACACTGGTGCCGAGCCTTAGCTAGCACAGGACGAAGCTCTAAATAGGTGATCTGTCTTCTTCAGGAGCACACGGGCCCAGGCGTAATCTCAATCGTTCACATATGATTTAGAGTGATGGCACTTAAAGATGTCTGAGAGAAACACCTGTTTCTGCTCAAGACATGAAATCAAATCAACCTGTGTTTCCGTGTCCTAGTCACTCTTGAGTACACGCTACATATCAGCTCAGTACGTATGAGATGCTTTTTATTATAGTGTGATGAACTCTCAACTTTCACTGAACAGCATGTCAGACAGAGGCGCTCATAGTTAATTAGCAAATATCGATTAGAAATTTATGAAAATAACAGAACATTTGTACAGACACAAAACCTTAGTAGATATATGGCACCTTGCCCAACACAACAGTAGGAATGTAACATTACGCATATTTGCATTCATACATTTCAGTACGTAAAAAAAACTATAATATCCTGAGAATAATAATAGAGTATAATATTCTGAGTTGACTCTGTTGTGGTGCCATTTTATATCATAAATTACCAATGCCATCACCAGCAACACCTAAAAAAATGTTTCCAAAAAAAAAAAAAAAAAAAAAAACACTGTCGGCACTACTTGCCATAGCGCTGTTTCATATTCTTAAAAAACTAACCGCCTAGATACGTACTGTAGATGTACACTACTTTGAAAATGTCTTGAGATAGCCCTCATTTTTTCATATTTTCCTTCCAAAGAGCCAGACGTTCTTGTAGCGTGTAATGGAGTCTTGAAGAGTAGTTCTCCAGGGTTCCTGAAGGACTTGTTTGGCTCTTATTTTCAGTCCAGCCCTGTGCCTGGCAGTTTCAGAGGAATGTTTTTTTTTTTTTTTTTTTTTTGCACACAGTTACCTATGAATCACTGAAGCATAAAAACATCTAATTTAAGGCAAGTAAGAAACAGGTACAGATGATGACAGATAATCAAACTGGTGATTATTATACGGGTGATGCTGAATGCTGAGTTGCTGGAACAGACAAGCGGGGAAATGAGGTTGCTGTTGAGGTTGTTACATAAACAACTAAATTTGTATCAATATTATAGTTAGGCACTTTGCAGACTGTCACAGTAAAACATTTATTCCTTTTTTTAATTTAACTTACTACAAAGAAATGAAGGGTGGCTGAAAACTCAACAGTACCATAGGATTTTTAAAAAAGAAGGAACAGTATGTGCCTTTCTCTGCATTTCTTATGTATTTAGGAAACTACGCCCAATTTGTCACTTTTTACAATGATTTACAAGTTTATATGTTTACAAGTTGAGTTAATAACAAATGAAAAGAAATTTCCTGTCTTTTTTTTTACCGAACCATGACTTCACACCCAAGGCATGTAAAAACAGCGACTTTAGTGTACTGTTACACCCCTACAGAGCAAGACACCTTCAGACATAACTTCATGATTAATTGTGTGTGTCAGCAATTTCTCTTTAGGAAACGAATGATCACAAAAAAGTATATCTCTCAGTTCTGCCTACATCAGCTCTGGATTGTGTGCTTGGATTATGTTGTGTAATCTAAATACATATTAAAACTAATAAACAGATACATGAAACTACTTTACCACACAATAGGCAAATATGGAAAGGGCAGTATAATGGTAAGTAAATAAAATCTATAAAGGGGGAAAAAACGCCTGCATGTGTTTGCTGATTAATTGCAAGCTGTCACCAAATCAATCCTCTAAAACCATCTGTCTTTTAATCTTTCTGACCCTTTAACTTTCTTTTCTCGGGCTGAAAAGTTATGTGCTTTGTATTTTGTAATTAAAAATGAATCAAAGGACCAAGAACATCAAGACAATTAGCACCAATCATTGGAGATGTGATTTTTTTATTTTATTTTTTTTGCCCCTCTTAGATCTGACCTGTTTGTAGGACACTTCAACATAAAAGCCAGAGATTCAGAGATTTGGTGGAGAAAAGATGGAAAGGCGTGAGTGAAGTTCAGCGTGACAGAGCCTGTATCTAACACTGGGTAAAGACAAGTGAGAAAGCCCCACTAAGGATAAGCTAAAGGTTCGCAAAAAATGAAGCACTCACAGGGAACAAACAATGTTTTTTAATCCATTTCAAAGATTTCAAAGAGCACAGTTTTTCAGTGTGGTGAGTGCTTTGAAGAAAGCTCAAGCTAAACAAGCGCTCTGCTCACTATGATGCGACATAACAAAAGCACATAAAAATGGTAAGCTCAGTGCTGCGCAACAGCCAGGGTGAAACGCTCTTCGCCAAAGATCCCTGTTAAAATGACTATCTAAAGAGCAGGCGTGAGGCTGAAATGAATAACGCAGCTCACTTTGGTGTTCTACTGTACCACAGGGGAAAGAGTTATTTCATCACGCAAGTATCCCTAATACTTTTCAAGAAGTTGTACAGTACAGTGAGGTTGATTGCTTTTGCCTTAAAAAGAATAGACAGCCATAGGAACATGAGAACACCAAGATCTGCTGACATGTGTGCAGAAATCTGACACAATTTTACTTCAGAACTTCAGGTTATGAATTCCTGTATGCTAGTATGAGTAAATCAAGACGGTTGAACTGATCTGATCTGTAGGTTCTGTATGAATATTACAAAAGTTAAGGATATTTGTATGCTACACAGTAAACATGATGATAAAGAGACGTGAACCATAGTACAGTACCAATTGAGCATTGTTTAAATGCCATAGCCTACCTGAGTATTGTTCCTGACAATGTCTACTCCTTTAAGACCACAGAATAAGGTGCCATATCACAAAGCTACAACCTGTTTTTTTTGTTGTTGTTTTTTTTTTTAATCGACAGTGAGTTCACTGTACTCAAATGGCCTCCATACTCACTAGATCTCAGTCCAATAGAGCATACAGTATATAAATTATATATCAGCATGTGTGTGTGAGTGAGTGAATGTGGTGCAGGTACCAGTGTCAGGCAAAGTGAATCGGTCCAGCCAGGTTGAAATTATTAATGTCAGATCACAACTGTATTAATGTCAGATCACAACTATTGTCTGCATACTGTGTGTTTCTCAACCCAGCTTTGCAACAGAAGTCTACGTAAAAACAACAACAACAAAGGAACACCTTCTAGACCTACGGATTTATAAAGCACACATGGAACATTGTCCTGAGACTAGATCACACTGTCTGGTCTACAAAAAGGCATAACGATTCAGCAAAATCCCCCAAAAGACAAATCACCATTCCCTACTTATTTATATCACTTAAATAAATAAAAAGATGTCATGATTTAATGCGTTTCATGCAGGCAGTCAGTGTGTGCAGTCACGGCGTGTTTTCTATTTCCTGTATATCAGTAAATCCTGCTGATTGGTGCTGGTTTCATTTTTGGCCATGTGACAATGCTGCTTGTGTGAATTACTGTACATACCGATCGTTGATGCTCCAATTGAGGCAGAGGTTGAGGGAGCTGAGGTTCCGGCAATTTCTCACCACCTCCATCACTGTCTCGTTGTTCAGCTCAGAGATGTGCCTGAGATCGAGACTACTCAGGTTCCGCAGCTACAGAGGATATAACATAACACATATGAAGATTAATAACTCTCTCTCTCTCATACACACAAGAACTGTACTATTTCCCACTCACCATAGGAAAATAAAACAAGTGAAAAGATCTACAACAGCCAATGTGTACCATTAAAGTATATTAAGCCAACTGTGCTGTGAATTAGCGTCATAAAACCAACATATAAGTTTAATATGTTTTCTTATTCTAGGCTCATTTATTATACTTCCCTTGAAACAAAAGGCATTTTGCGAGTACCACACAAGATAATTGTAATCCAGTCCACGCAACACACACACACACACACACACACACACAAACCAGTCCATGCAACACACACACACACACAAACCAGCACGGCCAGCACAATTCCCCTGGAAGACATGAATTTCATCAAAGCAAACATTTGGTATAATGAACAGACTAATGTGCTCAGAGAAAGAAAAAAAAAAGTCGGTTTAGTAAAAGGGAAAAAGGGGGAAAAAAATCTCACTTATAAGCATACACAGTTACATTGATGATCTGGGACAAATAACTAGAGTTCTATGAAATCTGCTTAATGACTGGAACTTAATGGTTCATTAAAACTTAACAGCTTGGAGAAGAAGCCCAGGACCCTAGAGGTAAGACGACTGAATTCTTCTGCTTAATAACAGCCAGGCTTCACTTGCTTTCATAAATTTTGTACCCTGCAATCATACTTCAAAATTAAGTATGAAGGCTAAAGCAGAATTCCAATCAATTCTGATGAGGGCTAATTCTAGCCAGGTTCTCTACAGGTGATGGACTTCTTCTATTCATTAATACACAACTAACACAAACTGTGAAGTACAGAACACTGCAGGTTAAAAGCAGACCTTTTTCTAATACAAGATTACTGTTTAATCAACCAAAGGTGTTTCATACCGAACATTTAGAAGACTGGATTATAATAACTACATTCGCATGACCTGCCCGAAATGACTTAAAGACAATTTTTTTTACCCTAATGTGACACAGATCTGTTTTTTTTTATTTATTTTTTTTAAGGTTTTCTAAACACACAAATCAGATTTTTTCAGATCGGATCTGAGCCACTTTCGTAAGTGGTCTTAGGACACATACAGTATACACATGATATGCAACTTAAATGAGAACGGGCAGATGCCACCTTTTGTCTCTGTGCATGTGTACAGCATCAGCACCAGCAGCGCAGGAATTGCATGGCTGTGCTAGCAACAGCTGCTTAAAAAGTTAAAGCACAGCCTCTGGCTGTCTACCTTTTTTTGGACCTCAACAAATCAAGCTGACTAAATGCTTACTGTCCTCCTGGGGCAAAAGCCCAAGCATATTTTTGCTAAAATCGGCTCTATTGTCTAAAATTAAAGAAAAGGTGCATGAACTCATGACTTGTTTTAACTCAGATGGCCGTGAGCAAAGACGTATCAAGGTGGGCATGGATGGCGTTTCAGAGGACAGACATGTAAGAGTCAGATGAAAGTCATTTGTGATTATGAATGTGAACTGTCATGACATAAAAATCTGATCTGATCAAAAAAATCAGAACTGATCAAGGTGGCTTGTAATAAAAACACAGCCTGTTTATTTAAAAAGAAGAAAATCCTGTTGCCATGTTCAAATACTTACTTTTTATATACAGTATATATATATATATATATATATACACAGTATATATAACATTTTATATGTTGAATTAAAGAGAACCAATTCAAAAAAGCTTTTAAAAATCCTTGAGTTGAAGTTGAAGTCAAAAGATGTCACACACCTGCTATGCACATACCAATGCTGATAAAGTCATTTTAAACAACTAAATAAAAGGTGCTAGATAAACATAAATTATTACAGAAAGGATTTGTTTCATCATGGCCAAGGACACAAAAACCATTATAAATGCATCAGTTTAACCTCAGCTGCAACTATATTATAGTTTAAAATGATGTAATTGTCAAACAATTTGTAAAATTTCTCATGAAGTATTGTGTTAAACAGTTATAGATTATAGACAATTATAGAAGACTTCAAGCACAGTATGGCGATGAGACTCTTAACCGCCGTAAAAAACATTTTAAATGGTGCAAACGTTTTACAGAGGGGTGAAAGACCATACTGCTCAAGGTGTCTCAGAGCCCACTGCTTTCGTTCACTGAATATTCAGAGTGGACGACGCCTGATCCCTGTAAATTGACAGATAACTGGTTGCCAACTTGCGGAAGAGACTTGTGTGTCTAAATATTACGACCAGGAAAACCTGCTAGTGTAAAATGTAGATGTAGGAGAGTGGTGTCTGTTGCATATCACTAAAGATGTTCAGCTTCATTTGGTTGTAATGTTGTTTGCTATGCCTTTGGTTTCTATTTTTTTCCTGAGTAAGAAACCCAACAAATATATCTGTATTAAGCTCCACTTTCCACCATTGCTTCTCCTTTCCTGAATTCATTACACCGCAATCAATAGCTCCACTTCACAGGAGAAGATTAATCATCTCCCCATCCTTACATAATCACCCTTTCCGTTTCTCACTCTATGCCTCCATCTGCTTCACTCGCACCGTGCTCGGTCCTGTTTTTGCAGCGTTGCATGTAGGACATCTGAAAGAAGGCAACCGAAAGAATTTCATACCGTTTTTTTTTTTTTAAGTGGCAGACAAAAACAAAAAGCAGCAACTTGTGAATTTGTATTTGTATAACAGTACTTGAGAACTTAATGCACGTGTAAAATGACGTGCACTGCTTTCGGCACGGTTTTATTTAGCCATCTAATTGATAAATCCGATGCTGAAAAAGTAAAAGCAACTAAATGGCAATAAAAACATGCAGCATGAATATTAACACTACTTGGAACTTTGCAAGTTAGGCAGCCGAAGCATATTTATCAAAAGCAAGCGGATCTTGTGCTTGGCGCGATCAAATATTAGCACCTCCTGTTTATCCGTAGCAGCTGTGGCTTTAGTAAAGAGCAGGAAAAAAGAAGCTTCAGTGATGGCAAACATGCTACAGTACCACTTGACCTGAATTAGAGTAGAAACTTGGCTACTCACTGTTAAAATCAATTTCTATATGAAGCCTTTATTTTCCACAAAGGCTGAAATGGTAGCAAGCCCAAGAGTACAATCCATTAGCACAAATTTGGTGCGCCATTATTTTTCCTTTTCATTTTCAAAGAGGATGACATTAACTGCAATTAGCACCAGGATATTATTTTCAATCCAAATATTTCAAGTCACCATATTCTTCTCTATACCTATAGGTTTTGAAAATACCTCAAAACCAAAAATCTTATTAATCGATTAATTAGACAGGTAAATATTGACGGACAGATGGAAATTCACACAAAAGATTTAAACAGGGTTTATAAGGGGGTTATAAAATGTGTATTGAAACATTACATGTTTACCCAGTTGTATCCCTGTTTAAAATCAATAACAAATATTGTTGAAAGGAAAGAAGAGATCTAAACAGATACAAAAATGCAAGTAGTGACATAGCTACAGATAGAGTCACTCTTTAATGTGATAAACAGTATTTATAAAGTATAAACAGCTTTACAAATCAGATAAACGGCTTATCTAACAAGGCACTTTTTTTTTTTTTTTTTGCATACTCTGATATTAACACATGGAGCTTCTACATAAAATAAGTATTTTCTGTTGTATATTATTTTTCTTTGTTTTGCTATCGTACTAGATAAATCAGCACCACCGTTCGATTACTACTGATGAGTCACACTGGATATTCCGTACAACCTGAGCAACTCATAAAATCCTGCAGATGCACCATACCTGCTCTCGATATCCTATTTAAACTAAACTAATGTTGACTAAAAGAATATTCTTTATCTAAACGTAGTTTCTGATTTGTCTCAGTTGAATTTCATACAGCTTTTGAAGTGTTAAAAACTACTGAAAGCCTCTAATAAACACTTAGGTGTGTTTACATGGACCCTAACAGTCACTAATAATTAGGGTTGGGTACCGAAAACCGGCGCCAATACAGCACCGGTACCTATATAACCGGTATGTACCGGACCGAAACAGAACGCGAATTTCGGTGCCTCATTTCGGTGCCACTTAA
>JAQMYG010000039.1:17532355-17544968 GCA_030014215.1 Clariallabes teugelsi
TTTGGCACCGGTACCGTTTTAAAAGTATCGATTTGGCACCGGTATCGAAAAAAACCCAAACGATACCCAACCCTACTAATAATGGGACTAATATTCATATTAACAGTAACACCTGAGTCAGAACAGTTTACCCTGATCTGATCCAGCCCGATCAGAATGAGAGGGTTTGTGTAAACTATAAATAATCCATTCAGTAGGTAAATATGAGCCATGTAAACACTTGATCTCATTTGATGGAATAAATATATTCTTCATGTGCACATTTACACCATGTGAGGGTAATATTAGGTGATTGGAAGTTTCAGGGAGAATTTTTTATTTTTATTTTTTTCTCTGTAAACTTAGTGAAAACATAACTCCCTCTCTCTATCTCAGTCTTGGCTTCTGCTTTTCATCCACTTGGTCGCTGGCTGATGAAGGAGCACTGGCTTTAGCTTGCTACTTCATATCTAACCAATTATAAATGAGACTTTTCTTTTGTTATATTTCCACCAGATTAAACCCTTCACAGTGGACAGAACCACTTTGCGGCTGTGAAAATAAGTTCTAATCTGAGTAAAGGTATTGAGCATGTAAATGCGCATCTTATCAGATCACCGTCCATGTAAACAGTTAATTTGGAATCTTTAATCTGACTAAAAGAATATTCTTTATATAAACATAGTTTCTGCAATCCTGTGTAGCTTGTGGTGTTATTTAAATGTCATTGACTGACAAATCGGTGATATATATTGTGAAGGAATCCATCAACTGTAAACCATGTACTTTCTGCACGTCTAAATTATTTCATACGTGTGAATGATTCTGGGTCAAAAACTGACCCGATTAACTGAATCGACCTCAACTGCATTGCATAATCAACTAAATCGCACACATTTATTGAACTGGCTGCTTATTTATTCCATTCTGACATTAATTATTGCGATGGAGATTGTGTGTTCGTTTCAATAAATACTAAAAACATCTGTTGCAGCTTCACGCAGGCGATGAGGGTCAAACATGAATTTATGCCCTATTTAAAAATAGATGTGTAATTTATAGTATATAAATAAAGAAAACAGTATCAGAAATGCTGCCTGCTTCCTTAAGCCTTTAACATTAACTGTGCGTGTGTGTGTGCGTGTTTGAATTACAACTTCATGTCAGTATTATGCATCTGGCTTATGTATTTACATCACAACAAATTACTGTAGCAGAACCCAATAAGCATCTGACACTCATGGACTCACATACACTATTGTACACAAAAGTAAACTGAGATGATCACTGTGTAAGAAGCAGGTCAGTTTTTCACATCTGACAGAGTCACTGCAGGAGAATGCAATTATTATAGCACTCCAAGACCTTAATGTTTTTTTTTTTCCCTCTACTGAATAGGACTTCATAAAACAGCTTCCTCAAAATGCAGGCTCCTGCTGCAGCCAAGCTGTTCTACATTTGCTCTCCAGGGAGCTCATGATGTTCAAAATGTTCAAACAAATCCGGCCACCAACTTCCTCCGCATTCAAATCAAATTTCCAAGAAGTGTCATGTCTTTTTTTTTTTCCTTCCTTTTCGCTAGATTAGTACTGATGTGATTTTACGGAGCACTGATACAGAGGCATCTTCCACTTCATCAAGCTTCTAGGGAAGGAGTTTGAGGAATCGTTAATTTCTCTAGTGTGCCAGAGAAAAGGGCTCTGGCAGATGATGTTGGCAGGGGAACCCGCTTGATAGTGGCGTGCTGCTCCGAGTTGGCTGCCGGCGTGTATAATTATTCAATGTGTTAATAAAAACACAAGGAAACTTGTGAAATGCAGCTGTTCTTGAGCCTGCCCCGTGAAAAGACGCTACCTCGCTAAATTTATCATTACCCCAGGATTTGATGATAAGCCGCAATGGGCATATATTAAATAATAAATAAATAGAAGCCAGCAAAAAGGTCTAGTTTCAGAAAGTCATTAAAACAGAGATGATCAAAAAAAAAAGATTGAGTCTCTACTTCCTGGCTGCTTATGTGCCGAAAGCTCCAGGCGTCAAAAATTCCCGGAGGTCTCCTAGCAAATAAAAGAGAGAGCGAGCCTATTCCAAAATCGATACTAACACAATCACATGATGCAGAAAGTGTTCACTGCAGTTCATCCAACCTTGATTCGAATGATTAAGAGAGCTACATGAAAATCAATAATATAAAAAGAAAAACGGCACGTCAAACACCTACGTCTACGCAAAATATGACAGATCCGTGTATGAAGAATGGATTAATAAACTTAAATCAATGTTATTTTGGGCACTAAAAAGGTCCCGGGTTTGTTTTGGTCACTATGTTTTACCAAAGAAAGCATTGCTTTGCTTAAACCTCACCTTAAGTGTGTTATATGGAAAGCATGAAGTAGAAAAAAATAAACTTATTATGTATTGCTACGTTGTCGTTGAGAAGGGAAACTGTGGAAGCAGTTTGAAAACACAGCTTTAAACATTTAAACTGCGGCACGCATGATAAAAAGCCCTAGTCAAAAAGCAGCCAATGTCCACAGCCAGGACGTGACAGAATTTATTTGCTGCTGCAAAGACATTAAATAATGGTGTTAGAAGAGCACAGTGGGCCAAACATATAAAATGTCCGCTGGTGTGAGGATCCCAGAAGTGACTAAATGTTCCCACTTACACTAACGATGATGATGGTCTCCACCAGGTAAATACCATATAAATCTACAGCTCTAACAGAGAAGACTTTGGATGTTAAAATGTTTAATAATATAGCTTATGATCATAATGTACAGTAAGCATACTATGCGTTTACATAAATCTACACAAAAGTACACATCAGGGCAGGTTGAACAGCGCCCCACCCTTTATATCAGCTGCTCAAAAATTATTCATGTTTATAAAACCATACTTCTTACATTAATTACACTCATTACATCTTTTAGGGGCCAGTTATACAATGTTTATATTGGAGATAGACTCGCATGTATTTTTTATTTTTTTTTATTTTGTGTAAAAACAAACATAATTAAAATCATCTGATCGTATCATGTCTCAGTATTAGAGAAATACAATCTCAGACTAACAGCAACATATATGTTTTTTTTTTTTTTTTTAACATGCACTTATTTATTTTAAAAAATGAAGCCAAATATTTAAAAAAATGAATGGGGGCAATACCCCATGATTTAACAGCGGTCGGACAGATGGCCTCACATTCGCCTCTAGAATACTCTGGTATACAGAGGGGTTCATAGTCGACTTAATGACTGCAAAGAGCCCAGGTCCTGTGGCTGCAGACCAAGCCCAAACCATCACCCCTCCACCACCGTGTTTGAAAGTGCTTATTTCTTTCCACTGTTGGCACGGTGTTACCACACACCTGAATGCTCCAGACCAGTAAACTGCCCAAACTTCAGCTTTTATGGAGGTCTGCACACCTGCTGATAATCAACTAATCAAAGGCTGATGATTAGCATCACCTGGACGCAAATTACCCTCTTACATCCAATGGAAGCTGTAATGTAACACCACATGTTTTTTTTTTCTTTTGGATTGCTTTTTTGTTGAATAAATAATACCACGTTGAAAAAAGATACATGTTGTTGTTCATCTGAGGTTGCATTTGTAAGACCCGCTACGATCTGGGGATTTTTATTATGTTTTTACACAAAAACACATAAAAGTAAAAGTGGGGGTACTAACTTTTAACACATGACTATATATAAGCAGTTCCATTAATTTGCATGGCTTTATACTGTAAATGTCGCACAAGTGAACATGGTCACAGACTATATAAAAACTGGACAAACCCTCATTGATGTCACTAGCTATCTAGCTTAGCTTCAGGTGAGCAAAATGCTAAGGTGGCTAACATTAATTTAAATCCTAAGGTGACTTTGCATTTGATTAAACTCTGTCATTCATACCCTACATGTTGTCCACTGCCAACTGTGACATACATGTTAAAATACACCAATTACAGTTAGCTGGTTAGCTAGAGTGAAGCATAGCAGAGCGCTAGGTGTTCAACACGTGCAGTGCAGCTGTCACATAAATAGGCCACGCTGCTTGTAACACAAGGATCCTATTTGGGATTGACTCACTAGTGGTCATTCGAGGAACTGCACTTTTTGGCACTTTCACATTGGACCCATTTTGCAGAACCGGAGGTGGCAGAGGATCAAAAATTAGAATTACAACAGGCACTAATAGAGGTCCACTGACATGGAAATCACGCTGCCCTGTGCTCTACTGCAATCACGATCCATTGTAATATATAGTATGAATATCAGGAGAGCAAAAGGGAGATTACGAAGTGAATAATGTATGTACATTAAAAATAAGTGCACACCTTAGTGACCTCATTTCCCATGCAAATAAAAGCAAATGTGTCCAGTTTTTCAAATCTATTTCTTTGTGCTAATTTCAGGTCTTTTGCGTGGTTTCTGAGTCCTGCTGGACATTTTTCTGAAACCTGGCAAACCTGGTCAGTGATATTGGCTCTTTTGCCTGCACCTTACTGGTGATGAAATACACACCTGCTATATTAAACAGAGATTAAACAATTTTTTTTTAATTTGCATTCCAGACTGTCTATCCCGAACAACTATGCTGCTGACTCCCTTCTCCACATTTCAGTTTTTAACTGTATTTTTTAAAAGTGGGTACAGTAAGTAATTACAGGACTACCACATTGAATGTTGAACATTGATCTGTGTTAAGGTAAATAAAATGTACAATACACAGAATTAATGGTTAGTTTCACTACTACTGTTCGCATATAAATATGATCTACATACTCTACTGTATATAACGTATTCTTATAGGGCAAGAGATCACACTGAAATGTTGTATTCAAAAAAAGGGATGGATCAAACATGAGTAAAAGCCCACAAAAGCTGGTACATTGTACTCAGTGTTTCTAAGAAGCGAGCTGGGCTTGTGTGACAAACTGCAGCTATGAGATTATTATAAACATGCATTGCCGCTGTATGTGATCATAGTAAGAATGCTCTGCCCTTACACTCAGAGGCAGTTAGGACTTTCATTCAGCTTCAATTCTAACCGACACCAGAGCATGCAGTGTCTGTATTATTTCCAGGCAGAAACCATGTCTGTGTCACACATGGTACAGAACTTGAGTGTAAAAACATGGTATGTGCACACATCTATATCACTCTGTGTGGTGTTATAAATGCCTCATAATATATAAATGCTTACTTGTTTTTACAAAATTGCTCCTTTTACTAGGCTCTTTTTTCCCCAGTTAGTTTCATTAAGACTATAATCACTGTGGAAATTTGCTGTGATATGGATTGTATTATAATAAGACTATTATATACCCATCATTTTTTTAAATACATTCTCAAATACTTTTCTTCTTACCATAATTATAAATAATGGGTGTTTAAGATGTTCTTTGTAAACTCTAAAGACTGTTGTGTACAAATGTTGCAGGAGATCAGAAGTTACTGAAATACTCAAATCAGTCCGTCTCCAACATCCCAGTTCTGGTCAAAGTCATTGAGATCATATTTTCCCATTCTGGTATTTGATGTGAACATCTTTTCTGCTAGAGTAAATAGAAAAATCATGTGACAAAGGCATTACAAAGTATATGGCCAGATGATTGTGGATAACACGCCGGCAGGTCTCCCTCTGTACAGTTTGATAAGAGATTCTGGCCTCTGATTCCAGCAGGGCTTTGGCTAGGTCACATGATCAGTTTCTCATCGCACAAAACCATACAACACAAAAAAAACCTAAGTAAAGATTTATTGAGAAGAAATCCACCAAGACCTCATGAGCCACATCAGCCGGGATCAGGGCAGTACTTTCATCCCTTGAGGACACTCTCCTTTCAGTCATTTTTAGAAATATATTACACTCCCAAAGATTACAGAGAGACAGGCAAAGAACACAATATTTTACACATAAATGAATTATGTCCTGCATTGTGTTTCTGCACAGTATTTCTCTCAGTTTCAAGTGTCTCATTTAGTCTATTGACACTATTTCATAACTCCTTTTTAGAAATAGATAAAAAGACAACTACGCAAATCACAAGATATATTAGTAAGGCAAACAATTTATTAACAGTAGTGCTTACAATTAAAATAGTGCTTCTCTTAGATCTGTGCTTGTGATTTCCAGTCTGGCTTACTTCATCACCACCTCATGTGTTCTCTGCACTGCTGAAATGGGGCTAAAGTATGGTGACATTTATAGTAAAAGCCTTTTAACAAACTTAGCTGCAGCCCTTTCTGAACTCTCTGCACCCCGTCTCTTTCACGTAGGTTTAAAGAGTTGGCCAAGAAAGCCCCCCCTCCCCCCTGCTAATTTTGAAGTGCCACAATCCCTTTTTTCCTTCAACCGTTGGCTGTGAATAAAATGATTAGAATAATTTCCTCCTTCTCTGGTGCCCCTGCTCCTTGCTTCCTCATCCCTTGTGTATTTTGGGGGTTATCGCTACATGCAAAAGGTGGCTCAAAGGCCGCTGGCAGCCTGTTTATTTTGCTTTTTACCCAGCTAGGAACGCGAGATAACAAACGGGTGGATTCTTTTCCAACCATTGAGACACACACATATACATATCAGAATTATATGTATATATGAGAGAGAGAGAGAGAGAGAGAGAGAGAGAGAGAGAGAGAGAGACCAGGGTGCTATTATAAGGATGCCCCTGAAACAGCCACTAACCACCCCCGAACACACCGGCCTCTTTATTCAAGTAGTGACATGTTTCAGGTCCACACTGATGAGAACTCTGCGTGGCATCTTAGCTGCTTGTGGAGGTGTTCATCCTGTTCACTCGAATTTCACAAAGTAATTGGGCACCTCACAGCTCAGAGTTTCAGTTTGACCTTCAGTTCAGGTTACTGTCTGTGTGGAGTTGTGCTCGTCTCCTCCTGTCCACTTGGAGCTCCTCCTGGTTCTCCACTTTCTTCCAGCTCCTAAAACCACGCCGTGGTTATGTACAGTATTGGCTTATGCATTATGGGTATATGTACGTGTAGTGTTTATTTTCACCGTATTATTATATACTGTATAATATACTATATATAATTTCCCGAGGACGGGCTCTGCGTCCACTGCATCCCTCACTACGATAAAGCACTTACTAAAGATGAATAGATGAATGAGGTGAAATATATTCAAATTTTAGGCAAAACCCTCAAAATTCAATTGTCAGGGTCGATTAGCCTTGTTAACATCAGGCGAACACAGAGAGCCGTCCCTGAGAACGCACGGCTTGGCTCACACTCTCACCAGAGAGCTCTTCATTTTGTCTGATCACTATACAAGAACTAAAGCAGACTCAAATAAAGAACAGAGCTGGCAAAGATGAGAGAACAGAAAATCTGTTATTACTGTCGCAGACATGATGCTTTCAGAAAATGCTCCTTGGACTTTTGTTTTTGCTTTCCTTTTTATCTAAAAAATTTTTTTTGTCTTTCCCATCTAAGCATAATATCAGAATTCCAGAGGGAGTGTGTGAGATTGATGGGTAAGTGAAGTCAAGGCAGAGCCATTAAGATGAAGGGCCATCTAAAACATCCCGAAAGAACAAAGTGAAGGGTTTTTGGCTTAAGCTGCCTGTTCAAGACGCTTTCACAGACCGTGTGATAATCACTTCCAAATGACGGAGGTATGTGTGGTAGACTGAAGAGGGGGAGATGCTATATTAAATCTATATGTGTGCCAATGCAAAGAACAGTCTATTCATATTGCTACCACCCTACCTTTATATATATATATATATATATATATATATATATATATATATATATATAAAAAAACACACACACACAAAAATCTATATTTTATAACACAGGATAGATGAGCCCTGGCAGTGACCTTGCAAAAGAAGAAAGTGAAAATCATGTAGGCATCAAGGCCAGAGTTCAGACAGGGAGAGCAAAGCTGAAAACCTCCTGCAGTTAAACGGAGAGGGTCTTCATAATTTGCCAGCTGCCTCGGCTCTGTCCGTCCACACACCTCCGACAGCACACATTACCCATGTATGACCTCTCCAGAACTCGTCTCTGTGGTGCCACTTAATCTCCTCTGTGAGATACAAAGGAGCAAGAACACACTCAGGAAGCAAAATCAACATCCGTCCAACTTTTCATGCTCCATATCCATTACAAAAACCCGAGATGAAAACACACATCAATAAATTCATTAATACAGCTATAAAGACTCGCAATACTCAGAACTGACAGGACGGTGATTTATTTTCTCCGTGTTGCGACAACGGATCGAATTCCCCCGCTCTCCTGTGGGAAAATGTGAACAGACATCCATCACAGCAGGGTTGGAAAACAATCATGCTTCTCAGCAGATATAAGAAAAGGCCACTAAAGTAAAAGCAGCAAAAATAAAGGAATTTGTCTTCATTGCTTATATTGGACATGTCCATGTCTACAGCAGAGCTCAATGTATCTGCTTGTCTGCTTAAAACCCTTCACTCGACCCAGGTCTATGCCACACTTAGGAAGCTATACTTAATGCAAATTAAAGAGAGCGATATGAGAAGTTAATAAAAAGCAATAGACCTCTTTTCTGATGAAAATCGTTTCAAAGCGTGAGGTGACAGTTGTGATTATAAAGGCAGGTGGGATCCCCGGCCCGGAGAGTCATCAAAAATTCCATTCCTGAATGAGACTCATTTCTGGGGATGATGATGGATGAGACTGATGGCAGACTTGAATGATAGTGGCGAGAGATCATTAAACAGCTAGAGAAAGGCAAAGTCTTATTTATGAGATCTGAGAACGTCTCAGATGGAGGATTTGCTCTCCAAACTGGTACTGGAGTGCAGCAAGGGCAGAGTTCCGTATTGCTTTCTGCATCAACAATAAACTTAAACAACTTCGCATGCCTTAAACTAAAAAACACTTATTGGCCTTTGAATTGTTCATTTTGTGCTTAGGTGAAAACAAAAGCACCTGCAAGAACTTGTATCAAAAGTCTTAACTGTGGAAAACCAATCCAAATCTAAATCATATATTGAGCATATTAACTTAGTCTTAGTTTCCTTCTTGTCTTTCGGACTCGTTCTCAAATGCCTTTTTTATTTTGAGCTGTTCCATAAACAGAATGGAAAAGAATCGTTTCTATCCGCGGTTGGGGACGGAGGGGCGGTCTGGACTGTGATCTGCTGAATAAAGCAGGTCCCTCTGGTGGAGAGCGGGCTTATTTCCCATTCCGAGCTCTCCACCAAATGAAATGGAAATAAAAATCCGGAGAGAGAATGCGATGCACGGTGGATGTGCGACCTCATTTCAATAATTGTTATGCTACATAAATGCTGCCACCAGGTGAATTATAGAATGTAATGATATTTTTAGGAACTCCCCATGACAATGAGACATGCAGCAGTTTATTTCTGGCTTAGGGTAGGCAGTGTGTGCATTGCGCACAACTTTCACTTTCGGTACACGGCGTTCTATTACTGTGTGAACAGCGATTTGCAGGATTTGTGAATAAACACGCTGTAACAATGAAAGCAATATTATTTCCATTAAGACATAATACATGCTATAATCTAAATAACTACAGCTTTTCAGGCACACTAATAGATGTGACTTTACTGGTAAGCTGAACTCCTGCAACTTGTTTAGTGCGTGTTATTAATCGTGGACACCATGAGAGAGAGCATGGGGACTCGTACACACATATCTTATCATTCCCATTTAGACAATTACAGCTCTGCGTTTGATGCGACCATAAGGGAGATATCTTCAACCACGGAATCTGCTCTCATTAGCATGGTAATGCACAACCAGCAGGGTGTTCTCACTGCTTCTATGTTTTACGATTCACCTCATTACACTCTAATGAGATTTAAAAGTAAAGGAGAAAACTTCAACCAGAGTTTGAGTAATCTGTGAGGAAGGGTTTAGCATTGGTTTGGAGGCAGGACTCCGAACTCTTCTGATTACTGGCAATCGTCTGTTTCTATTAGCTTCTTTGTGCGAGTAAGTAAGTGTGTGAAAATAAATGCGTTTGAAACCTGACATTAATGTAAAATAAACCATGTTTTTAAATGTGACCAACAGATGCGTGTGGTCCAGAGTGTTGATTGGTGAAGACAGTTGCGATTTGCCGTAACATCACTCACCCTGGTGAGGTGTATAACTCCCTGTGAGGTGACCGAGCAGCCCATGAAGCCCACAAACTGCAGCTCTGGACAGTGTTCTGCAAACGCCTGCACTGATCTGTCAGTTACCTGCAAGCAAGAAGAAGAAGATACGAGACATTAGGCATGAAATGTGATCCATACACAGCTGTGAATCACTGATGGACTGTTGATTCGATTTGAGTTTTGGAGATTCAATAGCATTACACTTTATTGTACGATTAATCTCAAACAGCCTTATTTCATACAGGTTTTGAATTTTAAACATGTAACGTGTGTTGTTGATTGCTTAAATGTCATGTCTTGTTTTTTCCTGCCAAGCTTCTGCCCAGCTCTCGAGGCCTAAAACTCAAAAGAAGAAGATGCAATACTCAATCTCAAAATACAAGCATTTCCAGATGTTCCTATATAATTACAAATATTGTGGTCAAGTTCACCAAAATAATTTAAAAAGTGTAAATCAGTTGTGATCCAACAAAAACACACGTATCAATATCCTAAAACACAAGTTTGTAATTTTCCCACTCTGAAATATGTAAAACAAACAAACAAACAAACAAATAAATGTGTAACCGAGCACACAGACCTACACCCCAGATGTAGACCCGCAGTGAGCAAAGACAGAAAGGCTGTGAAGTCCCACATTGTCTAGGGCAAAAAGAACAAAGGCACTAGGTCAATTCCAAGTGCTGAGTGATAGACAGAGCTGAAAGCAGAAAGGCAATGTGGAGCTCACCCCACCTCTTTCACCCTGCTATGGGTGTCACTGTCTATAAATCTGAAATCAATCTGCACTGAGCCACACAATTGGTGCTGTGCGCTGGAGATCCAAAACTAATGGGAGGAGAAAGAACAGAAGGAGGTTGGGAGAAAAATCAGACAGCGAGACAAAGGCAGGGAGAAAGTAAAGAACAGAAGTACAGACAGAGAACAGGGAGTAAGGAAATATTAGCTGTGTTTTAACACCCCTAGCCTCTCCATCAGTACAGTCAGGACACACCCAGTGCTTTCAAGTTCAGCAACACTGGCCTCAGAGCAGAAGAATAGCTGCGTGATTAACGGTAATGATGAAGAGTGCTTTTAATGCATCAACACTTCAACTCTGATCTAAGGGATTTCAAACAAAGCATAAATGTAGACTGGTTTTTATACAGTTCAGAACGGTAATTTGGACAAATGTACCAAAGAAATCCCAAATATGGACTGTATACCAATACAGATCTGATAATTGTAATAGAAAAAAAGATAATTATTAAGGATCCTTATAAAAGTATAAAAGTCTAGTGTGATTTCTGAATGCTAGGAAGAAACATTTTATGACCGCTTTTTGATATTCTCTCATTGACTTCTCTCTTTCCCTCTCTCCGACACACACACACACACACACACACACACACACTAACAAAGCCCAGCAAATAAATAAATAAACAATACCTGCCTTTTTCATATTCAGGCAAGAAAAAAAGGCTTTTCATAAATATAGCTCAATATCTTCAAGCACGTATCACAAACGTGTCGATTTGCCATTTTTAAATATAAAGGCAAAAAAAGCTCAAGCTAACAGCACAAAAATGGCCCTTTTTTCTTTCTTTTTTTCCCTTCTGCTTGTTTACATTTGTGCAGCAGACAGATGAGGACTGAGGTGAAAAGAAGATTTGGAAAAGTGTGTTCCTTCGTATTGTTGCAAAAAAATAAAAGAGAGAGAGAGAGAGAGAGAGAGAGAGAGAGTGGAAAAAGTTTATTTATTAAGGAAAGCTCTGTATTAATAAGAACGTTTGTTGAAAATGTGCCATAAGCACGGTTAATCATAAATCCAGCAGGAGTAAGTGTACATATATTAAACATTTAGTCAGTTCAAGTGAAGTGACTTTTATTGTCATTTCAACCATACAGCTCTAACAACACCAAAGGCAACAACGTTCCCCAGAACCATGGTGCTACATAAAACAACACACAACTACATAAGGGTACACATAATTACATTTTCTAAATAGAGAATAATAGGAACAATGCAAAGATAGTGCGGTTCTGACTATTACACAGCTGTATGATTCATTAAAGATTTATAATTTTTAAATGTGACTAGTATTAAATTAAAACACTACAGAAGAACTGCTGGTATTTGTAGTTTTTTTGTTTTTCGATTCAATACCACTAATATTCACTGCCTGAATTGTCTCAGGCAGCTATATTTCTAGCAGGTTTTGAAGTATTAAACACTACTAAAAGTAATCAACAACCTCTAAAATGCTGAATACTGAAACTGCCAAGCTTCAGATCAACACTAACTAACGGTACTATCTTAACATTAATTTAAAAAAAGAGGGAGGAAGCCTTCGAGTGACACACTGGTAAAGTGCTCGCCCTATCATCCGGAGATCGCTGGTTCGGTTCCCGGGTGATGCAGTAACCTCTCGCAGCTGGAGGTCTAGAGAGAGCTGATTGGCCGAGCTCTCTCAGAGGGGAGGGATGAGAGGTACATAGTGCTCCCACATTAAT
>JAQMYG010000039.1:17577341-17593770 GCA_030014215.1 Clariallabes teugelsi
GGTGGTTGTGGGGTTTGAACCTGGGATCTTCCGAACCGTAGTCCAATGCCTTAACCACTGAGCTACCCCTGGCCCTCAGGGCCTACCAGGGGTAGACAAGTTTGGTCCTAGAGAGCCACAGTCCTGCAGATTTCAGCTCCAATCCGGGGGGAAAAAAAAAAAAAAAAAAACTCACCTGCCTGTAGTTCTGATGTATAATTCTGAAGACCTGGATTATCTGTATTCAGGTAAGTTGGAGCTCTCTAGGACCGAACTCGCATAACCCTGGTCTAGATAAATTCGTCTTAATACAAAATGGGTCATTTAATAGTTAAATATGGCTGTTTAAATCACAATATGTCAAAAAAATCACAATGTGATTTTTTTTTAGCAAATCGTGCAGTCCTACTACAGGATGAAGAGAATCTAAAAGTACCAAAAGATCCAAAGCATCCTACAGACGCATTTCACAGATTACCTTAATGGCATCCGGGCAACGCGGGCAGTTCAAAACACGTTCCTCCAGTAAATCTGAGGCCGATTAAAAGAAACAGTAGACTGACGGTCACTTAAATTCATTTTGTTTGCTAGATTTAGAAACTCAATGATCTGTATTAGAGGCCCATTAATAAAGCCGAGCTCTGTGATCAGAAGTGAAAGGGTGGCAATCTGTAGGGATGTGTTCCAACAAGCGAGTATAATTATCTACATTTACATGTTATTACCACAGGGCACACATCAAAAGAGCCAGGTTATGATTTGTGCCATAGGCTGCAGCACAAAGTTAAAAGCTTGTCCTGTTGAGACGACGGAAAAATGACGAGGCAGAAAAATTAGCCGTGTTACTGAGGGCTTTATGACAGCATCGGCTCTTGGAAAGCAAGTATTTTGAAGGAGGGAATTTCAGAGGAGGCCTGAAAAGCTACATAAAAAGACAATACACTTCAAAAAGAGAGATGCCGTGAATAAAAAAATTTTTTAAATGAAGTGATGACAGAATGAAAGATGATCACTGGAAACTGATGAGTGAGGGTAAAAGCATCGATGGAGAGGATACAGGGATTAGATTTCAAATCTGTATATAAAACATTATAACGTCGATCCGTTTCAGCTATGCGGCTCGATCTCGTCCACGGGAATAGGAGTCAACTCGTGAATAAACCATGCATACGCACATTTCTCATTTCAACATTTGCTTGTTCATGACTATGTGTGTATATTTCCACACACTCCTGGCCATGAACTAGAAATTTAAGCACATAAACTGATGTATCAACGTAACTGATTTCTCTGCTCACACCTGAGATATGGATGGAATGTAAAAGTAAATTGTATTTTAATTTTAAAAAGAACAAAGATTGGGAGCTTTGCTGAGAGAAGAGCGTGTTTAGCAGCACTGGAAAATCTGAAAACTGTGTGAATAAGGAGCGGCTCATCAGTTGATTTTGCTTGCTAAGTGCAATTTTTGTTGATCTCCGTTCTAGGGCTTTTAGCAATGGGAACAATTCAGTGAAGAATTGGAGACAGGTCTGGCATTTCCCAAACTGCTACAAGTCGAATAATAGCACGTCTTACCTGCATTCACGTCGCTCACGCTGCAATAAGTTACACTACGTTACATTTCCAAACCCGGCAGCAGAAAAGCAACAGACAGCAAATATGATGAATTTTGTTGCCGTTTCGGAAAAAGTTTCGAAATGTAACGTAAAGGCAATGAGAATACACACGTAGGCCTCATAAAATATTTTTTGACTTGTATGTTTGTTTGTTTGCCTATTTATTAGACAAATTAACTTTTTTCCTCTGCTATTTTTGTAAGTGAGGTTCATCTTCTTTAATGCTTTCAGCAGGCTCCATGTTGTCCAACAAGCAGCATCTCGTCCTGGCTACTTAGATTTTTAAAGAGAAGTTGTTTACCGTATATAGTGATTTTAGGGCGGTTCTTTATACCATGATGAAGACGAGTGGACAGACTTTACTAGGAGAATATATGTGGCCGTTAAAGAGCTATAGTTTATGGCATGAATGGGTTTAATCAATCACTTAAGAGAGCTTCTGGACTAGCTTCACAATCATATGCGGCTTTTCTGGAGTGGAACATTCTGCACTACCCTTGGTGTAGCAAGCAGACATTACTATTCCAGTCAGAGTGATGCTAGCTGGCTTTGACTTAGCCACGTAACTTTTTGGCTAGTTAAATGACCTTAGAGGTCAAACCCAAATGATGTTTCTTGTTGACACAGTGGTTTGCCTGTGAAAGACACCGTGTTGGCTTTGGCCTGCCTCTGAAGTATAATATATAATTCATTTCAATAAATTGCATAATTCATGATATTGTTCAATGAGGATTAAAGTACATGCAAGTTTGCTTGTTCGTTGTTTTTATTTCATCCATTCCTTTTTATGAAACTGCATCATCAAAGAAATGAATCCTTTGATCCAAAAGGAAATTCCAGATATCAAGTAAAGATGTGGACGGCAACACAAAGGCAGATTCGTAGATTTGATTGCACACTACAGATCTAAAACTTTAAACTTTTTGAAGGGAAAAAATAAGTATGCTCAATCCTTATAATGTTGTAACTGGGCAAATAAAGCTATGAGTATTATTTTTATCATTTATGCTTCCTCTGCCACTTTGGTGAATTTCAAAGATTAAGAGGTCATCGAAAAAATGTAAAAGTCTTGCATGTGGTCATCTGGATAATGGAAAATAAAGACAACTGAGAAGTTTTCGATGTGTGCCAATGCTCTGTATAATATTTAAAATTGCAGCATTAAAAATTGAGGCCACAGCAAAATAGGCTGCAGAATTTTAAACCCAAATTGTAAAGAAGACGTTTGTAAAGGAGGAGTTCATGCCGCCATTATCTCTCTCAGCCACACCTCTCCGGTAAAACAGAGATGGAGAGACGGCACAAGGACTCGAGCTCCTCCGAGGTACCGTTAAGCTGCTCTCTTAATGAAGCTCAGTCTCAGAGCAGAAACTTGGCTGTCTTATGAGTGCTGAGCCAGGCAGCGGTAAGATTGGCTCCACAGAGAGCTCCTCGATTGACTGAGCGAAAATCTTTATCCTTCTATAAGAGAGTCATCCCCACAGAGGCTCATTTTCACAGGGCATGACCAGCGTCTCGCCGTAGGAGGTGGACCGGTTTATGGTGAGTCGTAAAATCTAAATTTCCCCAACATCTCAATTTCCCAGCACTAAAGCTGAGATATCATTTTCAGGTCATTCGCAGGAGCTCAGCATATGTGAGGTGTACGACCTTAAAAACAAAAGCAGCCTGACTTAACCTGGCTGATGTCATGCGTGCTCTGGAACACCACGAAGAAATGCGGTTCGAAAAGCTAGTACTTTTTAGGAGGGCAGCGAGGAAATGTGGGTCACGTTAGTGATACACTGGGAAGTCGGGAAAATGCCAAGCACGAACTGTAACAATGGCACCGACAAAACAAAACTTCACCATATAAAGAGTTCTACATGGATGGTGAGGTTACGAAATAAAAGAAGCAGCCAAGTTGTGGAAAATCTATTTCTTGAGGCCAATCAGAAAAGCGAGAAAGAGTAGTAGAAAGGACCAACTGGAGTCATTTAAAAGCACTCACTGGAAGAAAACAACTAAAGACTACATTGTGCTGCTTAAGAATCTTGGAGAAATCATTAATTCCCATGCCAGGTTTATCTGGCCTACATGGGTGCGAACAGCTTGGCACCAAAAAAAAAAAAAAACTAAGTAAGTAAAGAACAGGACAAAAAAAATCTCTAATGGGGATAAAGTGACAGTGACAAAAAAGCCTTTCTGAACAGGAATGTGTCAAAATACTTTTAGCACAAAACAACTATAATTAAATTAAATTGTATTAATTTGGCCAACACTATCTGTAAGATAATTTCATTTTTGGCTTTAAAATTGCTTTTTGGCTTTCGTCTTTTTTTTTTTTTTTTTTTTAAGTCTGTAAGATATTAAATAAGTATGTTCAAAAGTGCTTCAAATACAGCTAATTTTTCAAGAAAAAAAAAAAAAAGATCTAAAATATAGGCTTGAAATGTTTTAATGAGAACATTAGAGCTAAGATATATTCGAACCTTATTGTCCTAAAGATTCTACATCATTTCAGTAATGTATCACAATTCTTTTGTATTGACACTAACTCCAAACTTTTCAAATTATTTTCTTAATTTATATGTTTGTTTTTGAGGTGCTGAAATGTTGCCATTGCTCTATAATTGTGGTACACTCTAAACTATTTACACATTAACACAGCATCCTGTGTGGTTGGAGCAAGTTATTACTCCCGAGTTTGTTTAGAATTGCAAGAAAAATTTTCAAAGAAATTATATTGAAATCGGCATGTTTATTGTTTATAAAATCATGAAACAAACAGCATCACGTTGCAAAACGAATCGGCGCCTAGGTACTATGGGAATATCGTATCCACTGCTCCCTGGTGATTCCCATCCCTAATAATCATCAAAAGTGAAAAAAAGGATTATTTAAAAAAAAAAAAAATAGCAAACAAAGATTCTTTAGAGAGATTTGTGACTGCATTTCCTCTTTGTAGATTTGCTTCACAGACCATCGCTTTTGTGAAAGCTCAACAGAGAGTGAGGAAGGTGAAACATGGAAAGAGCTGACATCGCTGAACTACTGAATGAAAAGAAAAAAAAGAACGATTTCCCTACTGCAATAGCACTTCCTGAAGCTGCAGAGTTTAAACCGACTTATGACGGAATCTGATTGAATATGGACCAAAGTGGAATTGATATAGAACTAACAAACAATAAATGCAAAAACCGTTTGAAAATTATTTGGATTGGAAAAATCACCTCTGGGATAAAACAGTGGACCGAGATGGGATTTCCATACTCACGCGCGCACACACACACACACACACACACACACACACACACACACACACACACACACACACACTTTAACAATCCTGTTGCCAAAATGAATAATTTATTCTTCTTAAAGCCACTTCACTCCTGAGAACCATTCACCAAAGTGCTGAATAAAACCGCATTAAAAAGCCCCAGATTTGCTGACACAAACCTGCTCCCCTCTGTCTCCCACATTACTTCTGATAAGTGGGAACGGATATGCAGTGCCGAGCCTCATAAATGCAGCACTAAACACTAACACGGTTCCTCTACGTGAGAATGATATTAGTGGCACAGGATATGCAAATGAGAGTGGTGGAAATGAAAATCCGTTATCTGAAAAATATGGATGGCGTAAAACTCTCCGGATGAGATTGGCGAAATGACTTGTGGAGAGTGACATCACTTGCTGGCACTGACGGCCTTCCTGTCCTGTAACTTTATTACAGGAAAGATAACAATTTATGGAACTGTGTGAGGCAGCGGAGGTAGCGCTTGCAAATTAAAGAACTTGGCTTACACGTCAAAGAGAGACGTTAGACCAAATAAAACTAAAAGATGAAACTTTTGTTTGTTTAAAGAAGCTTATTTTCAGAGAGGAGCTTGAGTAGCCTCTGATCAGCCAACGAAAAAAAGAAAAAAACAGCATAAATATCACGTCGAGAAGGTTTAAACTTAGCTGTTACTATTATTAAAGTGAATTACTGTACATATTACACCATGTCATCTATGGCTTATAGGTAATTTCCTGGTACAAATCTTATGACCACATATGCAGAATTTGACATCCTACAGCAATCTTACAGAGTTCAGGAACAAGAATTGCACAATTCCTGGACCAGTTTGTGGTTTGCATTTCCAGCATACTGCAGTAACCATTATATTGTGCTAACAAGTTGCACAAACTATATAACAGTTACATTAGCAGTTGTTTTGCTTTAACATTACTGCAACTTTTCAAACCAAATGCACAAGGCAGTGGTCAAGCAGACACGGAGCACAATTTCATGCTTCGGATATACTTTTGCTTCTTGCTGTAAATGTCATGTCAGGAAACATACAAACTACACTCCTGCGACATTTCAGACTCGCCTCTGGTGTAAAAATAAATATATGGAAATTTTCTGCTTTTGCTATTTCTGCTTCACTGCCTCAAGTCAAACTGGGACTTGTGATTAAATTTTTCGCGAATAAAGGCGTAAAAAAAATTTTTATATTTACAGAAGACTTAGAGAAGCACAGTATGGTGATAAGACTCTCAGTCGCAGTAAAAGATTTGAATGGTGCAAAGGCCGTACTTCAGTGAAAGACAACCCTGGCCAAGGTGCTTCGGCACCAAGTGCAATCATTTCTGTGAACCTTCAGGAAGTGGACCTCCTGATTCTTTAAAAATCGCTAGAAAACTTGTCGCCATCTTACAGAAGAGATGCATCTGTGTGCGGGAACTATACACACAATCCTTCAGGCACACCACTTGCACATTACAGGAACTGGTCTGGGAGTTATTGCCAAATCCCCTGTACAGTCCTGACCTCACTTCAAGACATTTCCACATGTTTGGGCCTTTAAAGGAGTTCATGAGAGGCCAGTGTTACAGTCATGAAGCAGGCAGCCCAATCCTGGCTCCAGTGTACTGAGAAAACCATCTAAGTTGATGGTATCCAAGCTAGTGAATAACACTAGTGAAACACTGAGATAAGTCCATTAGTGTAGCAGGGGATTGTATGGAGAAATAAAGGAAGTTTTTACACGTAACTGTGTTCTGTAGTTCTACACATTCAAAAGTTCTGGTTTGACTCGAACACTCCTCTGAGTTTTTGTTAAAGTTTTTAACTTCATGTTGGTTCACTAAAATTTCCAGGGGAAAGCACTGGCCAGTCTGCTGAGCTCGGTGTATCAGGAAAATAGATGGAGAAAATGTTCAAGGGCAGTTCAGTAAAACTGAGTCAGTCATTTGGCTGAACTGAATACCAAACTGGGAAGAAGATCATTAGGGCATAAGAATGGCTCGGCTCACAACAATAGCTCCTTCTGCAGTGTGAATCATTTTCACAACAAAGACAGGACAAAAATAGCTCTGAGACGTTAATGACTTTACTGTAGAAAACATTGTTTCGAGACTGTAAAGGTCTAGATCTGCCATTCTTTCAACAACGAAATATATGGTAATATGCAACACAAGCGCTAAGGGTTTTATTTTAAATTATCTCTTCTGAGGGCTCTGAGCTTCTCTTTGACTAGCTCCTAAATCCACAAACCTACTTTAGTTCAGATTCCTCCATAAAACAATAAAATAAGCAACCACTTTCTTCATACATTGTTTCATTTTTTTGTTGTGCAATATTAATTTTTTTTTTTCTTTAATTGGGTTTAGGATTTGAAAATGTTATTAATAAGCTGAAAATATCACTGATAGAGACAGTAACATTATTTAAGTATGCCAAAGTTACTGAAATGTTAATGCGTTTATGAAACAATTACATAAAAAAACCTTAAGTAAATACTACTTTATTTTGGAGGCACCAAATGGTGTTGTCTCCCTTCTCTAATATATTAGTAACTAAATCAATCTATGACAATCTCAGATTGGTCTGAATGAATTTAAACATGCAATAGTTTCAGTTGTACATCCATACAATATGTCTAATGTGAGCATGACACTTTGGATGACACTGTGCCGTAAGTGTTTACGTAATTAAATGCAAAGTGGATATTATCTGCATTATTGTTCATACAATTACCCATTTTTAATGGAATAGGTGTGCTAGAGCATTAGCTTTAACGCCCACTGCTATCCACATCAATCATTTAATATCTTACAACTTTATGCTTTCTACTTGTTTACTTCATTTTTCACTGTGCTGGCTTTGGCTATATTTAACATCACCTACACAATCAATAAAGTGTGTATCTGTCTAGGCCTTCAGCTATATATCTGCCTGACAGACACTTTATATAACTATATAATTAAATCAGCACCAAAATGAATGGCGTTTTAACGAGCAACAGTGCGACACGAAATAAATGTTAATGAAAATAAGCCTTGGGCTCAGTTTGAAAGTGAGAATAGGTGAGAGTTTCTGACTTCCTCTGAAACGCCTGAGGCAAGGTGAGCCCTAACAAATAAACCTTTTATCTCAAAGCAGCAATTATCCAGAAGCCACAGCGCACCCAACATGCATGTCAACTCCCCCTGTGTTTAGCATTTTCACCTTTATCAACTCATAAATGCAAAATTATGAAAACTACTAGACTAAACTGGAGAGCTTTTGGCAAGTGCAAACGGACAAATGCCTTAAAAAAATATTCTAAAATTAACCACTTATTGCAGGACCTGAGCAAAGGTTTTATTGCAAAAAAAAAAAAATTTAATAATAATAATAATAATAATAATAATAATAATAATAACAACAGGAAGTAGGGGGGGAAATACCATACACAGCTAAAAGGTCTTAGCTCCCTCACCTGCAGACACCTTGAAACACTGCATATTGATTTTTTCCCCTATTATTTCTGCCTGGCCTTAATGGAAATTTCTAGGAGCTCTACCTGAATTAAACACTCTCTGAACCTGTATGGTGAGAGAAGAGCAGTAGAGACAAGTAGCCAGTGTGTTGACTAAAAGACTACTGAATTTCAATGCTCATGCCTGTTATTTACATATTCATTTACTACATTCTGAGGCACGACGGGCAATTAAACCAAACACTTCAGATTTATTTGCATAGCTTAATAGACCGTGTTAAATTTTCAATTGAATTTCTGCCCTAATTTTTTATTCAAGAAAATATGGAGATGGATCCCAAGGCCAAAGCAGCAACGTGCAACGTGAACTGTGTGAGATGATATTTTCACCTCTAGATGAACGCCTGACACACACTAGGCTTAAAAGTCGCAGCCTTATAATTTTACTATAACGTTACACTAGATTGCTAATTAGGGTTCAGTTGAACAGCTAGTCATAGTTTTGCTATATTAACACTGTAGTCACTCAGATCGCAGGAACAAGTCTGATAAACAATGTTTAATATGGCTGCTGTAGAAAACCCTCTGACCCACATATACACATGATTTGGCCCTTCTAAACAACCTAGCACTGTCTGCTGTAACGGCAAATCATCAAACAACACACAGGAATACAGATAACCGCGATCTTAACCCTGGTCAGGTGTAACTACCTCAGAAGCAATGAGCTAAACAAATATGAGTGTTTACACTAGGCTAAGTTAATTCCCCATCCACCAGTTCTCTTTTCCTCAGTCACCCTATTAAGGGCTTTATTGAACTGTGACAATAACGCCTTGGGGTTGCTACACTGTTTAATTAGCTCGTTAAACAGAACTGCAATTAGAAAAATTCATTTCGGCTTTAGAAGAAGACCCAGGTAAAGGTCATTCAGCTAGCACTATGATTTAAATCCGAACAGACCCGCTGGCAGCTGGAATATGCTATGCACTAGCCTTATTTTCTTGAACTAAATTAGATTTTATTACCAACATACAGGAAGAGAGCGAGTCACAATGATCCTATCAGCTATCTAAGCAGATAACCCACTACTCAGTGCGGTGTTAGACTGATCATTTTGTGTTCTTGCTCTTTGCCAGCAACTTTACTAGGAGCAAAAAAAAGAGAAAATAAAAAATTAAACACAAAGCAAAGAGCAGGCAGTTTCTTACTTTCTCCCGGACTATTTTTGAAACTATCCTTAAAAATGTCTTACCTTGCTTTTGGAAAAGTCTCAAGGTGCTAACTCATGCTGATAACGGCTGGCACTCTGTACAATTTGAAGATGGCGTGAACATTTTTCACGGCCGCTGGTGTCTGAATCCGCAACAAATCATTCCCCTCTAATAGAGAACGCTTTTGAAACGACCCTTCTTTTGTTAATGCATCACAGGCAAGGTGCTTTTCCCAGGAAGCAGCCAGAACATTTTTTTATATCAAGAAATTATTCTGCTGTAACTTGGACATGAAAACATTCAGAGCTCTTCTTTTTCATGCTTTGCTTTACCATATGCATGATTTTTCTCTTTATTCATCAAGGCAGGTGGAGCCGAGGAAATCCACAAAGCAGCAGACTTTAAGATGGAATCTGGGTGTTTGGAAGGGATTTAGCCTTGGTGTACAGTGTGTGCATGGATGAGGTCACAGCAGGAAAGTTAAAGACCTTCATCCTGTCACGCAGCCTTTCCTCCTTTTAAAAGTCTTTTGCGCCAAAACAAAAGCATCTCAGCGTCATCTGTCACACTTCTCTCTCTCTCTTGCATATGCCTACCGACAGGTGTAAAAAAAAATAAAATAAAAATAAAAAAAAGGGAGCATGGGGCAGAGAAAACAAGGGAAGGAAACAGGACTTAAGGGAGGGAGTAAAATCAGTCCGCTGGCCACAAAATCCCCCCTCTACTCCATCTACTCAGTCTTCAGACAGGTGCAAAGCGAAGACAAAAGACAGCAAGTAAAATAAAACCATAAAAGAAAAAACGGGCCAGAAAGACAAAACACGACCAAAGAAAGGGGCAAAAGCCTTTTTCTTCATCCGCCATATTTCGTTCCAGTTCCATTGGTGTTTTGACGGATGAATCACTCAAAGCTCACTTCTTCTTGCCCCAGTGTGTTCCCAAAAACCAAGTATTTTTCCTCTGTCATGCAGAATAAAGGCCATCAGTCCATGCAGGAGTGACAGTAAAGCGTGATATGGCCTGTTAAAGCTCCCACTATTGACCAGGCAGACATCTATTGTTCAAGAAGGGTTAGAAAGAGTGGAGTACATGGACTAGAATTAGCCTAATTCAGCTTGCTTGTATCCTTTCATCCCAAGCAGACAAAAGACAAAAAGCAATTATTCAGCAAATAAAGCGCCTTGCCAAAAAGAATTAGGATCGATGCATGTACATCTAGGGTGCACAAAAAAAAAAAACCTGCCAAGCCACTATCAAAGGAAAGGCTTGTTGGGTCAGAATGTCACCCCTCTAACCGTCAAAGGTCATACCGTGACCTTGAACAATGAGACTAGACGGCTGGAGTGTGTGCATGAGCGTGCACAGGGATGTGTGTGTAAAGAGGGCAGATACGAACAGACGCAGGAGTGCCAAACTGGCAGGCAATGCAAGTCCCTCACTGGCTTTGTTGTCATGTGCTTACATGTGAAGTAGGAAAGCGAGGCTTTGTGTCTAGAAGGAGACAAAGCTGGGGAGCAGCAGTCACTGGAAAATATACCGAAATGTGGGTCAATGGCAAAATTAGATTTTGCGGCATAGGATATAGATTTTTACTGGACGTGTTATAAAAATGTGCCTTTATTTTCGTGTAATTTTCTCATATAGAATTTTTGAATGTTTGTAGTCAAAAATATTATTTAAAATGCATTTTAAATGAGAACTAAACGTAAAATAATGAAATGGCATTCAATAACTGACAATATAACAAAAAGTCAGCAAGGGTTACTATAGGTTGTGTTATTTCAGCAGTAAATTGTAACACAATGCCTTGTTACTCTAAATGTCATTGTGCAGAAAATTTATATTATAGTAAACAGCAATATAACTTTAAATAACAAACCATTATCAAAAAGATAGTAGAAGCAGTAATAACTGTTCCACTCTCCAACTGAAAAACACAAACGATTATTATCATGAAATATTACTTTTGTCCTTTAAAACTCAACATGAAAAGAGCAGAAATAAACAACTTCATAAGAGAGGAATGACATTCAGGAAAAAAGCGGGAATGTCATCACTGACACTTTTCAACTTGTGGAAATGTTTTATTTATTGCCAGGAAAATGTTAAAATCCACAGAAATGGATGCATGAGATAAGAGGACTGGTTTGCACGACAGCATGCCAATAAAGATATGCACAAAGATATACACACAGTGACGTTTGGTAAAGAAAAAAGGCGCACTGGCAAATAAGAGGCCCAAACATGTTCCATCATAACAATGATTAAAAAATAAATAAATAAATAAATAAATAAATCTGAACACAAACCAAGCTCCATGAAAACATTGGTTGCCAAGGTTGCAGCGTTAGAACATGAGTGTCCTGCATCTCATCATGATGCCCTGAAACACTGACTGCACCCCACGCCTTCCTCACCCAACATCAGAGCCACGTTCTTATAGATGAATGAACACAAATTCCCACAGCCACACTCCAAAACCTAGCGGTGGTGCTTATTATAGCAGCAATGCTGGACTAAATCTGGAGTAAGATGCTGAACAAGTGCATACAGTCAAATGAAAGGAAGTTTCAATCCTTAGCAGATAATTAAATCATGAAGGAAAAAAAAACTAAATATCTGAATGAAACCAATCAAGTCAAAAAGAAAAAACGATAAATAAGAATGCTTATTAGATTTAACCATAAAAAAAATCTCACAATGGAAGACCGACCTCATACTAAGCTTTTATGGAAAAAAGAAAAAAGAAAAAAAAAAAAAAAAACAGGGAGACAATGTTTCAGTGATTCCTATAATTCATTGAACCTGTTTGGCTAGTGATCTACAGGACTTGCAAGAGCCTACAGTGCTCCATCGCTACTTATTAGAGGTTCAAAAAGCTCTGGCCATTTAGCAGCTGCAACTTAATTTCTTCTTACAAAAGGCAGATTTGAAATAACAGCAATCTGCTAATAACAAGATGTGAGCAGTACTGCATGCCTATAGCTCTTAAAATGCATGACAGAGGTATAAGCACCATCACTGTTTTAATTTATGTATTTTATTTCTGTTACTTACTATTATAAAATGTCACACCGTTTATTACTAAATTGCTTTATTTATTAGCCTATTGACTAAACACTTGAAAGAGGTTGATCCAAGCACTAACAACTCTGACGCAAGTCTGCCTATAAATAACATCAATATAAATCTAATTACAATTCTGATCAAATGTGCTCTGTAGGTGAAGAGAAAAACAAAAGCTTTATCGAATATTTTGAAAAAACACATTAACATAATGAGCCTAATATAATAACTCTAAATAAATTTGAAAAGTAGAGTCTTTATTTTTTATACTAAACAAGCCCACTTTAACAACACTACTTGAAAATCCAAGTTTCGAGAGAGAGAGAGAGAGAGAGAGAGAGAGAGAGAAAGACAAAGTACTCATCTGAGACCTTTGCAGGAAAAAGTTTCATATCAAATCTACCCCAGTCTCCCTTAAAGACGCTCTGAGAATGAGTTACTGGAGCTAAGTAATGAGCTATACTGCTTAAAGAGTGGCAGACATCGTCGCCTGCTTACTGTTGGAGGAAGCCCGCCATTTATGCCGATTTCTGCTGCCATCTTCATTCACATAAAACAACCTGCCTTTTTAATAAATGAGCTCTGTGATATGTTCTGTCAGCAAACCTGAGTAATTCCCACTGCACTAATATAGATGGCTCACAGAGTCTACAGAGCTTCTGACTAAAATGCCTAGCTGTCTTTTTCCTCCCAATCCACTGTCTTAATAGAATGAAGGAAGTGTTCAATCAGTGCAGGCTCCCATCCGTGGAGGTATTAGGTTTCAGAAGACACTGAGCAAAGTTCCTGCGGTGCCCTCCAGAGAAATCCCAGCTCGTTTTATAATACCTGTGTCTAACTGACGCGATAACAAGGCCAGCTGGGAGGAAGAACCTAGCATAAACCAAGACGTGTAAGCCTTCCAGCTGAAATCCTAGAAGCCCTGTAGAAAACTAACAGTGGACTAATTGTCTGTACACCATTAGTTATTTATTCCTACTGAAAAGTAAATAATAATTCAGGAAATGCAGCATATAATATTAAAATGCAATGTACGTATAATACTAAAGCTTTATTCGAATAGCTTATTAAATCGATTATCCTTGTTGAGGTGTTCATTGTCATTTAAAAGTGACCAGGGCTCTAAGAATTATTGTTAGAAAGGGAAAATAGCATGTTTCTAGCACAGTACTTTGGTATACAAAAATGTAGTATTACGCCTGGGTTGTAGTGATGGAATTAATCGTATTCATTAATAAAGCAGTCTAGGTGCATAAGATGAAAAAAATCAAAACCTGTTTAAAAAAATTATTTTAGAGAATCGATTTTTCTCATAGTGCAGATCGACTGCATGTAGTAACTAAAGTGTAGCTTTCAGTAGCTAATGGGTGTGGTTCTATACCCTGGCTTCGCAGGACAGCCAAGCATTTATAGAGTTAGAGGACATGACCCAGGGAACATGATGCTGGGAGTGAGTGCTTGGCACATCTGTATTACTGAGCTCTATTAAATAACGCAAGGAAAGCTTTTCACCACAGCTGGCTGTGAACACACTGATGCAGAGTTAGTAACTAATCCAGAGTTTTAGCACACTCCATCTGTAATTAAACTGTTGCTGAAGCCATGCATCCACTACCAGTCAAAAGTTTGTACACACCTTTTAATTTCATGGTCTTTCCTGATTTCTATCTCTTTCTTCATTATAAAAGAATGCTGAAGGCATCCAAAATATGCAATAATCTCCTTTGAACAGTTGATATTGAGATGTGTCTGCAACTTATGCTCTGTAAAGTCTTCAGAACTTCATCTGAGGCTGGTAACTCTAATGAACAACTGCAGCAGAGGTAAGTTTTGGTCTTGCTTTCCTGAAATGATCTTTATGAGAGCAAGTTTCATCATGGTGCTTGACCGGTTTTGTAAATGCTCTTTAACAATACCGTTTTTGCAAGAACTATTCCAAAACAGCTGACCATCAGGTCTTAAAATAACAACTTAATTACATAATTCCATGTGTGTTAATTCTTAGCTTTGAAAGGATCCAGTAATGCTCTAGAATGTAGAAAATAAATCAAAACATCTGGCTTATACTGTACGTACAACAAACTACCATACTGCTGATGAACCTGTCTATTGTCTTCTACATTGTTCCATTTTGAATTCTAACATATCAAAACATAAGATTCATTGGTTAGAGTCTCCACCCACGTGGTTTGTGAAATACAGACACTTCATGCGAGTCCTGGAATTTGACTGTGATTGCAAGGTACCATCACTTTAATTTCAGACTCCCATAGCCGAGCTCCAGCTCCATCGCCATCCATTTAAACAAGAAAGGAAAAGAGGTAGCAGAAAGAACGCCTAAATCTGTACCCCAGGAAATTTGTAATAAACGACCAGAAAGCTTTCAATAGAGCAATGAAACATCCATGTAATGTCTAAGCATTTTTCTCACTCGCTGATGAAAAGGACATAGCCAGAACTCCTGATGCTCAAACAGACTTTCAGAGAGTATTTTGTCAGAAAAAAGCCACAATCGGAAAAGAAAAAAAAATCAGATGCAAAAGCATGACTCCAAATGGGAGATATTTTGATTGAAAACTTCCCCTTTGAGATCACAATGATCCCTCTCTCCGCTGGGGGAATCATACGGCTCGCTCAAATCCGAAATTCTATAAAAGTACTTTTGTATATTTCCTCTTTCGCACCCCTGGTACTTTGGGTTGTTTTGCAGTTTTCCTGTACAGATTAGTGCACCTCAATAACCCTCCAGCGCTCAGCAGCCTCCTCCACCAGTGACCTTTACCTGTCACTTCCTAATATTTATGGCCTTTTCAACTGATATGCTGTCAAGAATAGATGTCATTCAAAAAACTGCTTGCTGCCTCCAAAATCAATCATGCATCAGCGGGGCCGCACGAGTTGCAAACAAAAACACACAGCCTTTAGGTTTTCTTTCTATAATACAATCACACTGGCAGCCTTGGCCTATAAAGATTAGTCCTGAAGAAAATAGAGGAGGAAAGATCATTTAGTATTTCAGGCATTACTAAATGAGATTATGGCCCTGGCGTATTTATAAATTGGTCATCTGCATAATAGTTGAATCGATCATAAATTCAGAAATGCTAAAAGATTACACAGATGATCTTCGCTTCAGGAGAGATATATGTCCTTAATAGCGCAAAGTTCATTTTCGAATCTGAAGATTTCCAGTTAATGAATGTCAACAATCATACTGACACTACTATTTATCACCTCTCCATCTATTTCGCTCACAAAAGACTCATAACAGAAATCCATGGGGATTCATGGAAATTGCATACTGCACCAATTAGAAGCAATGTTTTAAAAGCACCTGTATGAATGATTTTTATGTAACACAAAACTAGATAAAAGATTTACAAGATATTTCGTGGACAAATTGTTGTTTCAGCACTGCAGAAAGCAATCAAACATATGTTAACTCTTCCATTTCTGAACATGTTCAGACGCGACCTGTTATCAGTGTTTTGCCTATTCAAAAGGTTAACGCCTCATACGTAGTCCAATGTAAGAAATAGGAAACCCAGCGCAGCCATGGATTCTTTTTCAAATATAAATGCCTCACACATTAAGGCTTCACATGGCTGAGGCAAGTGGACATTACCAAAACAGTATAGACAGAAACCAAATGAACCCTTGTTGATCTCCATCACTCCCAACGACCAGTCACCAGTGTTCCTACTAACCAGTCATTAATCACCAGTGTTCCTACTAACCACTCCCTGATCACCAGTGTTCCTACTAACCAGTCACTAATCACCAGTGTTCCTACTAACCAGTCACTAATCACCAGTGTTCC
>JAQMYG010000039.1:17599566-17612391 GCA_030014215.1 Clariallabes teugelsi
GCGTGTGAGCGCGCGTGTGTGTGTGTGTGTGTGTGTGTGTGTGTGTGTGTGTGTGTGTGTGTGTGTGTGTGTATATGACATGTCTTGCTTTAGGCTAAGCTAATGAAGGCAATTTCTCAGGCTAACTTTTATTACCTTTCTAAACGCTCAAGATCAGTGCTCTGCTCAGATTTGAATAAAGCGGTGAATGATACTAACAGGACGCCTTCCTAACAGGAAAATGTTGTAGGATAACTTCCTGTAGAGTAACTTCTGTGTTCGTGAAGCCGTGAAGCCTTCATAATTTGCAGGACAAAAGAACTTGTTACCCCCATCTGGGGCAGACAGATCCATATTATTATGAGAGAATATGATAAAAGATTATAGTTTATAATGAACATAACAAAATAGGATTCACATGATATCATTACTTGTCTTGGGTGGCATCAGCCAGTACATCACTGGAACAAATGATCTTGAGGTTGTTGGGTTTTCGTAGGATTGTTTTATTGCTGTACTGATAATGTATTCAGAGAAGCCCAGCAGGAAATTAGCAGCTTGCGTTGTTAGACGATCCATTCAAATGAGTCACTTGATCTTAGCTGCAATAGTCGTAGAAGCAACTTTAACCACAGTCTAATGCAATAGCAAATCAGATATATTTTACATAAAAAAAATATTGTGGTCTTCATTTTTGTGTTCAACACAGCACACACACACACACACACACAGCAGGGACAGTTCTTTCTCAGTCGCTCAGTAAAAACTGTAAAACAGATGATTTCAGCATTGCTTTATTTTTCAGCAATCTTTATCCCCGAGCTACAAATAGTTACAATAGCAAAGAGGTGCAGTTGAATTAGTGTTCATATGTGACACAGAGTCACCGGTACATGTAATCCCGATGTTCAACGATTTGGTCAAGAAGCAGGAAAAAGCCAAGGAGTGAGTATGAGGAAGTTTCTGCATAACTAGGGAGTCCAGAGGATTATATTTCCTAATGTGGGCAAACTGTTGTCTGGTGCCGAGGTACACTAGTCACAATAACTTCTGAATCATGACTGGCTATTCACTCTGAGCACATTTCACCCTTCAGAAAGTACAGATTCCTAAAAGCACAAATCATCCACACACTTCAATCAGTCCATTACTCAGTGGAGAAAATGGCTAAAAAGTTCCCTATTTACATGCAGAGCTAGAAAATGCCACTCTCTGCTGTTTGCATTGTGCTGAACTTAAGGAGATATGCACTGACAACAGCTAGATACACTCAGCAAAGTTATCTTTAATACGAGTTTGAGCGCTCGCTCAAACAACCACTGATGTGAACCATGTGGCCAAAAGTATGTGTAGCACGATTTAGATTTAGATTTCAGATTTAACCAAACTGTTGGAACTACAAGTGTCAAGAAAGCGTATGTATGTTCTACACAGACAGAGTTCCTTTCACTGGAACTAAGGAGCACAAACCTGCTCTTGCATGACACTGTTCCTGTGCTCAAAGTCCAGGAAGACATGATGTGCCAATTTTAAAGTGGAACAACTTGAGTGTTCGGCACAGAGCCCTGACCTCTACCTCACTGGACTTCTTCGGGACAAACTAAAATAAAGACAACACCCAAAGTGTCCTCGCCTCCTCAAATGGTAAAAGAGGGAACAACTCAATATTAAAAGCCACGGTTTTGGATCGGGATGTTCAACACTCCGGAATCCACATACATTTGGCAACACAGTGGATGTGTGAGACAGGTTCTTTTTAGCATTCTCTCAACAAAAGTCAGTAGTAGGGAAGAAAAGAAAGCAGAAAAATGAAGGCAAGATGGTGGTGAAATGATAAAAGCTAGGGGGTGATCTGATATTTCTGAGTAGCAGAGAACTGTTATTTTAAAAGTGAAGAGGGATTCTGGGACAGCGCAGGCTCTGATTGAGTTTTTGGCCGGAGAGAGCTGAACAGTCCCTCAACACCACACAACAGCCTGTAAGAGGTAAGAGGGTGCAGCTATATCAGAGGATGACAAACACTCAATGACGAGGAAATATGAGAGAGAGAGAGAGAGAGAGAGAGAGAGAGAGAGAGAGAGAGAGAGAGAGAGAGAGGAAAAGAGAGAGGAAAAGAGAGAGGAAAAAAGAAAGAGGGAACATTTTTTATAGTATTTTCACCTAAAGGATGATGAATCTCTCCATTTAAACAGACACACCATTATAATACCAGAGAAACAACAGAGGAAAAGACAGCGAAGGGACTGAGATTAGAAAGACACAAATGGGAAATAAAGCATCAAACCTTCCAAACAAATACCCTGATTAATTACTCAACAAGTGGGGGTTAATAACACATGGGACACATAAAATAAGGCATTTTATTATCCTACTTCAGGTTTACTCTGTCAAATCTTATACCAGATTGTGACTTCTTGCTTCAGCTGGTGTTGGATTATAATTGATTGTGAAGATCAGCAGCAACTCAGGAACATTTCAACAATTATAAGAAAAACAACCAAGTGATTTTATTTTCACAGACAGAAATACATTTGGTTAGTGTGGCCCACACGTTTCAGATCTATTTATCATTTTCTTTTCTAAATAGACTAACTGTGTGTCTTAATTGTATAATTTATGATGAAAGAGACAAAAGTGCACAGGTAAGGGTCGCCCTAACTATCTTCTATCCGACGAATCAGGGCCAGCTCCCGGCACAACATCAGAATAATAAGTCCCAGTGGTGTAATTGCTGATAAAAAAATGTTCAGTTAGATGCTCCCTTAATTACACTGTTCTTCCATGATTTAATTATTCTGGTCATTCCTGAGGTAGCAGATGTCATAAGAGGAAGGAGGGAAATAAACACAGTTTAAGGACTTGAATGTTTCCTTTACCCCTGCATAGTTGTTAATTACTGAGGCTAAGTGCACCATTAATCGATTAGGTGTCTTGACACAATATCTCATATCAGCTTTAGCACTCCGGGAAGCGACTTGAGGAAATACGAGGCTTGCTTCTTCTTTTTTTTTTTTTAAAGGATGACATGCTTTATAGTCTGGATGGTTGAGTCATCCTTTTAGCTGCAAATGTTCCAAGCGCCTTACAGGAGCAACACTTGAAATGAAACGGATGTCACTGAACAGTGAATCTTTTATGGCAAGACGCGACAGAAAAGCGTTCACTCTAAACTACAAAGAGGTCAAATCCTGATGATACCACAGGCATCCATGGCCAAACAGGCTTTTCTTCCTAGGTGGGATGGATGGCATCACTTTCACCCATCAACTAGAGCAACAAAAGTCGATTGTGAGCTCATGTTTACAAAACCTGACTGTTGCAAGCTGGCTGCATCGCTCAAAGCAGTGTTAGCAGATTCACCTTCATTAAACAAACAAACAGATAGGGCATCCTTATTAAAACAATAAATTATTCCTCTTATTGAACGACACTAATAAGGGCTCTCTGAGCCAGCCATAAAAGGGGAGATAAAAAAAAAAAAAAGCACACACTTAAATGATGTCTGCAACTGAGGACACAATAAAGCTCCAAACCAGCAATAAACATGTAACAGGACAGATACAGAAAGCTATTACTGGAACACAGAACACCTGAATAGCTGAGACACAATGCAGCTGCACACCACCAGGCTAAATTTCAACAAAGGGAAAGGGGGGAAAGGATGGAAACAATGAAAAATTCTATGCAAATATGCATCCATCTTGCTGCACCAGCAAAGATATGATGATGGATATACGGCACACTGGCCAGTGCATCTATCATGCTATAATGAAGCTGGATGATTTGGGCAGATCAGGAGTGCTTAATCAAAAAGAGACATAATAAAGTGACGTGGAAGGCATGACAGTGTGTGTAAACAAATAGAAAAAGAAGAGAGTATAAAATTTGGAGACTCTCCAACAACTGAGTTTTATACCTCTTTAATTTTTTTGCCCACTGCCGATACATAGACATCCTTTTCATTCTTTAAATATGAGCAGAGCTCCTTTAACATAACTGGCTCTCCAGACCTAAAGTAGAGGAGATTAAAGGATGTGTAAAACCAACATGAAAAGCTGGAACACAGTGTTGAAACCTGAGCTAAAGGGAACAAGGGGAAATTTCTCAATGCACTGATTAAGCAGAAGGGGGAAAAAGCTGAGCAAACGCTGACCTTGTACAGTCCCATAGATTCCACAGCTAACCAGCAGCAATTCATCATTTGCCAGCTTACATTACCCTCAAAGACTTCCATTTCAGTGTCTGAAAAATAACCTACAAGTTTTCAGAAGACAGGGAGTGTGATGTCACATTTCCTGCTGAGACAAAAGGTAAATCCATCAGTGCGCCATGGGGAAGGGGACAGACGATCAGGGGGTGACACCTAGCCATGAATCACCTTCTCATAACCTGAGGTAAAGAGAACTTTGACTTTCCTCATAACTCTAATTAGATCTTAGGTTTAGCCATCAGATTTTCTACTGTAAAGGACCCAACGCAACAATCTGGGAGACTAAACACTTTCAGATCCTTCAATTTTCTTTGTATATTATCATTATGTTCCATTATCTTATGACTATGAACAGTGACCAATATGGAAAGAATATTTTTGCACATAATTTATTTTATTATATTTTATTATATTATTTTATGTTTTTTAAAGATATTAACACTCCATGGATGCGAAAAACAACTGAGCTACACAAAAAACCTCAGGATATAAACACCAATTTAAGATGTAAGCTAGTTTTAAAGCGGAAATAGCGTGCACATGTCCATAAAATACATTGCTACATTTTATACTCCCCATAAACATAAACCTATATTCTGCACATACAGAATGGAAATTACAATCATTTGAATGCTCACACAAGTATTCTTTTGTGTATATACATACACATGCACTACATTTATTTTATGTATTTATTTATTTATTTTTTGATACACAATGAACTAAAAAAAAAAAGGGCTGGTTTTCTTGAATCAGAGTCTAGGGTTAGAGCGCCACCTACAGATGGCAAAAAAACTCCACTATGCCCCAGAGGTCATCTGAACTGCAGTGGTCACCACTCCTTTCTTTATTCACCAGAACCAGAGAAAAAGAAAGGATTTGTTCATTTTAATGGCCACAGAGTCACCTGAAAAAGGGGCAGAATTTCAAATCGCACATTCACTTGGAGGTTGAAAAGTCCTAGAAAGCTCGAGTCGAAAGCAATGCAAATGCTTGTTTGTTTTTTTCAGCAGCGCTACAAAAATTATAGAACAGCACTCTGAAAAAGAAGAGCAACACGTATATTAATTAGACTCTCTGAAGAAAACTTTGACTTACTGATAACCAGTGAGTGAAAACAGATTGACTGCCTGATCCACCTCGAGGCACTGTCCATCAAAGCAGTCAGAGATGGATGCTATGTCCTCGTATGAGGAAAGGCCAATGCTCCAGCAGAGATCAGTCCTCGCCAAGGTAAGAAAATCACGAGTATCGAGCTGGAACAGATGAACCTTTTCAAATTGCTCCACTCTTTGTCCACTGGGGATTTTCAAGGTGTAATCCTCTCCTGAGACGCTTAAAGGACACATCGCCGAGCTCCATATCTTACAGCATGACATGACATTTAGAAACTGTTTGGCTTTCTCAAGATTTATTTTTTTCTTTAAAAAAAAAAAAAAAAAAAAAAAAAAAAAACCAAATAGCAATTTGTTGTACTTCATCATGTCATCAAAGAAGACATGGGTTTCAGCAATGGATGTGAGAACTTCCTCATGAAAAGTCATCAAATGCCTGGGAAAGGAAAATCAATGTACCTCCAAAGACTGACCAGTAAGAGTCAAAACAGAAAGTAGAACAAGGTGCATGATCTCTGTTTGGTTGGTAAAAGGGTTTGTGCAATCATAGACTACAAGACAGAAGTGCTGCTGAACTGATTTGCTGAAATTTGTTCTGATTTAATGGACACAGAATGGCTAAACCTGTCCAAGCTCAAGGTAAACAGGCAAGAGCTATTCTGAATATCCCTCAGTCCCTCATCATCCAAAAACATAGCCGCATGAGATAGAGGAAGTGCTTAATGTTACTTGAAGGTTAGATCTCTCTCTCTCTCTCTCTGAGACTTGCACACATCAGTGAGTTTTTATTTAAAGGAGTAAATAATTCACCGTACATCCTTAGCTGGTTCTATTTAAATGTAATTGCAGGATACTCTTGTGACATTCTTCCAGAAAACAGATGCACTCTTAAGGTTTCTTCATAAAGCATTAAAAAACAGATTTGACATTGAGCATTTGCCATAGACTGCAGCCATTACCACTTCCTCTGCATTCAACACTTCTTGAGCTTCCATCTGATGCTCTTGAAATGTCAATGCAACAGCTACATCATCATGTTATGCATAAAGCCACAGTCATGTTTAAAACTTATCTACAACATCAGAATGGGTTTTTAAAAAATCTGTCCTTCTTTAAAAAAAAAAAAAAAAAAAAAAAAAGAATAATAATAATAAAAATGTAAAAATGCCACGCAAGCTTTTCAACACTGCTGTAACAATCCAGTCCATCTTAGAATACTGTATTGGAAAGCGAAAGAGGGGGGGGCGTTGTCTGGTAAGTGGCGGATTGGTCCATACATGTAATTAGAAGCAAATTGAGGCCACATAATCTATTTTAGGTCATCCACAATACCATTTACATTAGACAATTAGGCTAATTAAATGTGGGAATAATCAGATAGATAGCTATGTAATCTGTGCTCGCCACCAGAAAGCAGCTTAAGCCATTTTCTATGATATCACCACCGAGGGAAAAATTAAAATCATATGCTTTGAGAGAAAAAACAGTAAAGGAAAAAAAAAAAGCAGAAAAGCAAAGCCCATCTCTGGCAATGAAATGAACGTTTCTGACAGAATGCAGATTGAATTGCAAGGAACAAATTAATTGACGTTATTATCCGTATTCTGGGGGTGTTTCATTTGCGTTTAGAATGTCTGAAAGTGCCGGCTTCTTCTTTAATTTTTTTGTCAGCAATTTGTCTTGCACGGAGTCTATTTGTAGATAACGCAGCATAATTTGACTTAAGATATTTAAAAAATGAATAGTGCTCCCAATAATAAGAGAATACAAGTGTTGCATCTTTGCACCATACAAAGGCCCTGCTCTAATTTTTTACAGTTTAAAGTTAAATTAATTACTGTATTGAGCTAGCACAGTGCATGAACACTGAAAAGTATTGAATCTCACCCACTTCTTAAACACCAAAAAAGAGAGAACAATGTCTGACCACATCCGCTAGTTGCAGGTTCAGTAGTTCAGACCTGACAAGGAGACAAGTGGGCCAATTTAAGAGCTTGCACTCTTTAACAAAAGTTGAACCTGGGCCTGAAACAAAAAGATTCAATTTGGAGACCATTGCATGCTGTGTAATTGGCCAAATATGCCACTTAATTGCTTTTAGTTCTCAGAGTTCGCCGCCATAACAAGTGGGGGCAGGAGCACAGAATGCTGTGTACATCTGAATATGGGTGAAAATTCAATTTATCCACGCTGCCCCCTCCGAGTTCCAATATTGTTCTAATCACTGCTGGGTCATTAAAACTGAAGCCATTTAGGCAGGATGGAAAACCAGTACTAATTATATGGCACTCCACAAAACCTTCCCCAAGCAGTTCAGCTATTACTCATTGTTAATACTGACTTTTTACAGCAGACAGGAGTAGCTCACATGCTGTTCATGTGCATGCAGTGTACTGTATATGAAAAGTGATATGCTGTAACAATTAGTATAAAACAAACACTAATCAAATCATGAGCTGCAAATGATCACAAAACTAATGGTTCTGATGAAGAATTTTTCAAATCATGCAAAAAAAAATTATAACTTGTTAATATGTCTATAACCGTTTTTCATTTATTACTTATAGAACGTAACACTTAAAGAAAGGTACTTTTCCCATGGTGTTAAAGAAAACTTTCACAATGTCCAATGTTCAAATCAAATCTTAAAATAAAATATTTATTACTCATTAGTTAAATTAAATAGTAATATGAGGCATTAAATGATCAAATATGATCAACAAAACAAAAATGCAAATACAAAAGCAAACAAACAAACATATAAATAAATAAATCTTTAAATTTGACGGGCAGTTAGAGACAGCAAGCTGGCTGTTTTTTTCCCCGAACTTAAATAGCCAATACACGGTGTTCAACTAGTTCCAATCTCATTACCAAATCGAGCAGATTTCCTGTAATTGGGCAAATATTTCTTATCATAGGCTGAGAACGTTTTTCTATACATCTTGTTCATATATAACTGAGCTACAGTACAAGTCCTACTATTCATATTATTTGACATTATTTATCAGAGTGGGAAAGTTTTCAACACTTCCCAGAGGATTTTATCACTTTATCTGGCAACCCTGGCGAGCCCAGAGCGATATAGTGTGTATGCATCCAAAAAAAGTTTTTTTGCTTAGCAATGATGCCTGAACATAACGCCATACAGCCGCAGTGAAACTTGTTTTGCATTATGATAAGAGTTACACTTTGAATCACCTGCATGCCAAAGCCTGAGAAACTCAATTATACCACTATAATAAAAACTTTTTTTCTCTATGTTTTACAATAATTACATGAAAATATTTCATTACCTTTATTACCTTAAATGTGGTACAAAAGTATATTTCTAAACCAAATGCATCTTTTTTTCTGGCTCAAGAAGGCTGCAAATGTAAGACCTCTACAATTCTGTCTCTTAAGAAATAACTCCTACCAAATGAACTAAAGGCATACAGCTTAAACAGACTGATGCTTGTCTCTACACATTCATCACAAGCATTATACATGTGAATCAACACAACTGCAGTTAGAAAGAATAGAGCCAAAATAGATTCTAAGGCTAAAACATTAAGTACTGAAATATCCAAAGTGTAAATAAGCACAGAGATAAGAAAATAATCAACACAATAACATGCCAAATGAATGTGGAACAAATTTCTTTCTTTATCCTGAAGCCTAAAAGCCTTTTAGAAGACTGTTAAAACATACCTGGTAGCAGTCCAATTGCCAGATTAGAGCTAAATGCCAGGTTATTTGTACTTTTCTTAACAGGGAACCACTATTGCCTAGCAGCAGTCAAATAACAAAGACTGATATTTTGCCCAGTTATATGTGCCATATACACCAATCAGCCATGACATTACTGACAGCCATCAGCCATGGACAGGTGGTGAATAACATTGATTATCTCGTTACAATGGCACCTGGAAGTGGGTGTTGTATATTAGGCAGCACATGAATATTTTGTCCCTAATGTTGATGTGTTTCAAGCAGAAAGAAATGGGCAAGCATAAGGATTTGCGCGACTTTAACAGTGCCAAATTGTGATGACTAGATGAATGGGTGAGAGCAAGTCCAAAACTGTAGCTCTTGTAGGAAAATGGGAGGGGTGCATCAGGAAGGGCATCCGCTGTGGCGACCCCTTGCCGGGAGCAGCCGAAAGACCAACAACAACGACGCAGTGGTCAAGACCTACCAAAAGTGCTATGGGGCTGCGTTGCCACAGACCAGTCAGGGTGCCCATGCTGACCCATGTCCACCCCCGAGAACAGGACCACAGAGCAATGGAAGAAGATAGCCTGGTCTGATAAATCATGCTTTCTTTCACATCATGTGGCTGTCCGTGTGTGTGTGCGTGTCACTTACGTGGGGAAGAGGTAGCACCAGGGCGCTTTGGGCAATGTTCAGCTGTGAAATGTTGGGTACTGCCATTCTTGTGGACGTTACTTTGACACGTACCACTTACCTAAATCACATTGTTGCTGACCAGGTACTCCCCTTGAAGGAAACAGTATTCCCTGATGTCAGTGACCTCTTTTAACAGGTATAATGTTATAATGTTGTTCTGTTTTAACAGAATAATACACCCTGACACACTGCAAAAATTGTTCAAGAATGGTTTGAGGAACACATTGAGTTCAAGGTGGTGGCCTGGCCTCCAAACAGTCCAGATCCCAAACCAGTTGAGCATCTGTGAGATGTGCTGAAAGTCTAATCCTTGGGGGCCCCACCTTGCAACCTACAGGACAGATACCACAGCACACAGAGGCCTAGTGGAGTCCATGCCATAAGGGGTCAAGGCTGTTTCTGAAGCAAAAGGGGGCCACTCAATATTCAGTGGGTAGGTCATAATGTTAACGCTGATTGGTGTATGTGCGTGTGTACCAATATTACTGATTTTGCAAACTAATTTTTAAAGCCCCATTTAAAGCATTTAACTCCATTAACAAGGGCTGCACAAAAGTGAAAAGGCAGGGTAGAGAGAAAGGAAGGAAGAAGGAGCAGGCCCATCTAACAGATCATCCCCATTCATCATTGATTGGAGAAGAGAGAGGCAGGATCACTTTACTCCATTAGCAGGGCCGAGGGCTGGAGGAAAAGGGTCATGGGCCTCCTTTGTAAACGAGTCATGCAATTGTGTGATCTGTCACTGAAAACATTCAGGCCCAAAACAATGAAGAGATTCAGATGACGGCCGTAGACCTGATGGTGCCTTGCTTCCTCGACAACGAAAGAGAGGGAAAGAGAAAAATAAAGGAGTAAGGGTTCAGGGCTGTATGACTACACAGTGGAAGATAAGGCGCTTCATTCACATGCGCCTGAGAAAGGACGTGGACAAAAATAACACAAGTGATTCTTGAAGCCTACCAAATTAAACTAAGTTCCCACAGCAACATCGGAACTTTTTTTCCAAAACACATACAGACACACACACACAACTCCAAAGCTATTACACAAATCAGCATCTTAATGACAGAACTCTGCTAAACATCCAACATGGGTGGAAATTATTAGATTTAATCAATCAGAAAACAAGACAATACAGGCAATTTGAATTTGAAATAATGACAATTTCAATACTGAACCAGAGCAGACAATTGCACCAAACCATACAGCAGACCTTTAGCATCGTCACTGGCTTAAACCAGTTTCTTAAAAAGAAACAAAAGTCTCTGAATGTCAAGTTGATCTGTTCTCTTCAAACATAACACAAGATTCTACACTTTTCCCTGATTCAACAAATCATCCACAACTTTTGAAGTCAGTTTCAACACTTCACAGAAAAAATGTGTATTATGTGTATTATTTTAGGATGCACTTCAAAAAGAGGTAGCTAGTCTTTTAGTTTCCTTTTGAAATACAGACCAAGATGCTCACAAATGTAATAGGAGAACTCAGTACAACACAGCACTTCACCAAAACAGCACATCTGGACACTGGGAAATTGGAAGTGAGAAACCTGATCTAAAGAGTGTTAAAAGCTTTCTTTACTGTGATGAATTTCATTTTTATGTTTCCAGTTATTGCTAACAGACTTTTAAAAAGTCCTACAAAACAAGCATAAGATATTGGTATGAACAAAGTAAAAAGGTGAAGGATATAATAAGAAAAAACAAATGCATTTGACCTCTGCAGGTAAGGACAGGATTCAGACAGTCAGTATAGTCAAGTGGCTTTGCTGCATCACTCATATTTATTAGTCACATCTTTAAAGACTTGGTATGGAACAAAGATGGGTTGCAATAGATGAGATTCATGAGAGGCATACTACTGCCCCCTACTGGTTGGCCAAAAAATGAATCTCACCAGTGGTAGAGGCTAAACATGCTGTAATTAGAAACATTTGACAATCCTGATTAACTGGTGGCATTGACCCCCATGGGACATGTCTGCGTTTAAGCTATTTCTGGTTTGAGCACAAATTGTTATTCACAGACCTCAGTGAAAAGAATTTGAAATATGCAATGTCACCACAGGGGAAAAGTCACCACAGAAAAGACATAGGCCACTAATAAGACCAGGTTTTTTCCTTTGCTTATAGCTATTTTTAATTATCAGCAAATTCCTCTATTATGTCTGAGCAAAAGATACCAAATAAGATCCATATGTTTCCTAAAAGCAATGCCCAAAAGAATCCTTAAACCCACTGGGATATGATGAGAAAGCTGAGCGGTAGAGATACAAAGAAAGATACAGAGAGATACACAGAAGTAGGGACTTAAAAATCAGTATCAGAACATCTGGGGGGAGTTTATACACCAAAGAGGGGCAATGTGTGCTTGTGTGTGTGTGTGTGTGTGTGTGTGTGTGTGTGTGTGTGTGTGTGTGTGTGTGTGCGCGTGTGTGTGCACGCACGTGTGTGTTAGTTACAGGCCTTCTTGGCATGTAGTTGGTACAGACTGAAAGGCCCTGTGCTAATAAGTATTCTATGTTGCTTTAAGTTACAGAGTATTGTCTTTCAACCTCAACATTTTTTGAAAGCTTTCTCTATCTGCATCAGAGCTTCCACTCACAGCTATTTCTTTATATTTCACCACTTATCTGAACGGACAAACTCACACAGGTGGCGTGAGACAAAATCAACTAGAATCGTCTTATGTTGCTAAAAGAACAGACAACACCTACCAGTTTGTTTTCTTGCATGTAGATCCTCTGCAGTTTCGGGCAACCCTTCGCCAGCGCTATCAGGCCCTCATCACTGACGTTGTAGCACTGTCCGAAATGTACATCCTTAAGCTCTGGACAGTGTTCTCCCAACTACAGAGAATAGGGAAAGCAACATCAGAATTATCAGGGGCAAACAACTACAAGAACAGAAGTGAATGGGAGATTTGCAACAAGTGTGTGTGTATCTTCTTTGTCTTTCGGCTGTTCCCTTTCAGGGGTCGCCACAGCGAATCATCTGCCTTCATCTAACCCTATCCTCTGCATCCTCTTCTCTTACACCAACTAACTTCACGTCCTCTCTCACTGCATCCATAAATCTCCTCTTTGGTCTTCCTCTAGACCTCCTGCCTGGCAGTTCCAACCTCAGCA
>JAQMYG010000039.1:17612447-17631354 GCA_030014215.1 Clariallabes teugelsi
ACACACACACACACACACACACATACATATTATATATACCTCTGTACAGAGATTTTCGAATCAGATTATTTGCAAGTATGTATATCAGTCATAACATTATGACCACTGAGAGGTGACATGAATATCATTGATTATCTCATTGCAATGGTACCTGGAAGTGGGTGGGGTATATTAGGCAGCAAATTAATATTTTACCCCTGAACCTGATGTGTTGGAAGCAGAAAAAAAAAATGGGCAAGTGTAAAAATTTGACCATTCCAAAATTGGGATGGCTAGACTACTGGGTCACAGCAACTCCAAAACTGCAGCTTTTGTGTGATGTTTCTAGTCTACAATGGGCAGATAGCCCAAAAGTGTACCAAGAGTGGAGCAAGGAAGGAAAACCAGCAAATCAGCGACAGGGTTGGGGCAGCCACAGCTCACTGATGCACATAGGGCACGACAGCTGGTCCATGGAGTATGATCCAACACAAGAGATATTGTAGCTTTATTGTAGGTTCTGATAGAAAGGTGTCAGAACACAGTGCATCTCACTTTGTTGTGCATGAGGCTGCATAGCCGCACATTGGTCAGGCTGCCCATGCTGACCAGTGTGCCTTGCCAAAAGTGCTTATAGTGGGGACGTGAGCATCAAAACTGAACCACGAACAAATGGAAGATGGTCTGGTCTGATGAAGCACATTTTCTTTTACATCACGTGGATGGCCGGATGTGTGTGTATGTTGCATACGTGGCGAAGAGATGACACCAAGATGCACTATGGGAAGATGGCAGGTTGGCAGAGAAAGTGTGATGCTTTAGAAAATGTTCTACCAAGTACTACCAAGTCCGCAAAAATCATTAAAGAATTGCTTGAGGAGTTTGAGGTGTTGACAAACACCAAATTCTCCAGATCTGTGAGATGTGCTGGAAAAATTCTGATTCATGGAAGTCCCACCTCGCAACTTTTAGCTCTTAAAGGATCCGCTGCTAACGGATTAGTGCCAGATACCAAAGCACACCTTCAGAAGTCTAGGAGTCCAGAGTAGTGAAATATTAGCCTGTGAAATAATAATAATAACTGAGAATCATTGGAGATTCATTTGGTAAATGTTAACCATGCATCTGGAAACACCAAATCCATGACAGAAATATTTAAAGCGTTTAGCAGATGCCCTGGTCTAATGCATCTTGCAGGCATGTTTTAGTGTCCATAAAAAAACAGAGGTGAGGGTCTAAGATTACTATCAAGCATAGACTCCATTAAAGAAAAGTTAGCACAACTTGGTAAAGAAAGTACACAAAAAAAAAAAAACATTCTTCAGATTTTTTCCACAAACTGGGTACTAAGAGGAGCCTTGATTTATGTCTTTCTTCCTCTGCGTAACTTGCCCAATGGTAGGTCAAATGGTGCTGGTGCTTTAAAGGGAACATGGTATAGAATAGAAACTGTGCCTAGTAGGTGCACTGTTGGATTTGGAGTCATCCATCAGTGTTTTAAATCTGACACAGGAAGCTACAATAATACAGTGAAGCAAACATAACAATGGAGTAATGTGATAGAACTTCAGAAGATCAGCTGGTTCTGGATCAGCTGCAGAAATGGGACATTGCACAGAAGATCCATCAGGAGAGAGCTGGAGTAGTTCAATGTAGCAATGAAAAGGAACTGAACAAGCACCTCAGATATGTGTTGTCACTGACTTGTCAGATGATGAAATCCAAAACTGACCATGTGGAAAGCTGCTGAGAGGCCATGGAGCATGAGGACCAATACAGCTTGGATAATTAGGATCTTATAGATGGTTCTTATAGATGGTGATTGTAAGCAGCGACACCACCTGGTAGCTGCTGATGTCCGAGGTGTCTAGTGGGGGCTTTTTCAGGACAGATATAACGGTTGCTGTACAGTAAAATTGTGGAAAATGAAATGACGAGAGGAACAGTAGGATGGAAAGACAGTAGCAAGATTCTCATCAAGTATCAGAAACAAAACAGGCAAGAGGACAGGGCAGCACATGTCGGCCAAATCCTTTGGAGTGATCGAGTTTTCAGTCAAGGTTGGGAAGGAAAGCCACAATTAATGAAATCAGCATTCTGGATGGCAGATACACAACTCTAAAGCCCATCTACCAACACTGTTTGGGACCGAGACAACAGTGGAGGGTACATGGTGCTGGTAGTCTAGAAACAGCATTGTGAAGGATGACTTCAGGGTCTGTGAGATAACAGGTAGGAAAAACAACAAACAAAACAGAAGTAACCGCAAAAGGCTAATAATTAGACAAACAAAGAAGAATGGAGATGATCAGAAGGTAAAAGGTAAATCCTGCCTGGATTGAGGCAAGTATAGCTTAACTAAACTATGACATGAACAAGTCTGCAGTGGATACACCCTCAGTGTATCAGTATGAGCCCTTACCACAATTCACACCTCAGGAAAGATTAAAAATACACACACATCCCAACAAGCATACACACCAGAATAGTAATATTTTATCTTTGACAAGTGCAATTTCACAGACCAGACCAATAAGTCATTTGGATTTTTCATCTGGATCTGTAATCAAAACTGATCGTTTGTTCACCATATGAGTTCAGTGATCCCTTTGACTGGAAAAGCTTCAAATTCAATCAGACTAATGAAAAGAAAACAGAGAATTATTCTCTCTTTCAGACCTGTTTGAGGGCATTATCACTCAGCTTGTCCTGGTTTCCCACGTGCACTTTCTGAAGCAATGGGCAATGCCTGGCCACAGCGCAAAGAGATGCATCACTGAGCTGTTTGCAACGGTAGGCTGTGTATTTCAGCAGACCTGGACACTGAGACGCTAGAGTGCATACACCATGGTCTTCAACGTTTCGGCAGTCAGAGATGTTCAGTTCCGTCACATTTTGTTTCCAGGATGCAATCTTCACAAGAAGGTCATCTCTCACCTGCAAACACAAGCATTTTAATGATTTCTTACAAAAACTAAAAAAAAATTAATGTGCCATTCTTCAATATTATTGAGAGTAAGTACAGTTTTCACCACATATTTAATAGAAACATTGGTAAAACTAACTTGTCTGAGGCCGCTGAGATCGATTTGCTTCCAGAACTGGAAGTCTAAGCAGAGGTCACGCCAGTACTTGCAGACCAGGGAGGCACTAAGACAACGCTCCTTCACTGACAAGTGGGAGAAAACCTGAAAAACATAATGGCAACATTCAGACTTTTGGTTCCAAAGTATAAAAAAGGGGGACCAGAGTGTAGCAGGTCAGTAATAACTGTGCTCTAATACACTCACTACACATGTGAGTTACATACTGTATGAGTGCCACTGCACATCATCAAAGAGAAGGCACAGCCACTGTCAAGAGGGTATTAAAAAATCTGATTCAGTAGTGCAGTTATGGTATGCCATGTTATGCTATGGCTATGAAATATAGACCATGTCTCACTTCAGTTATGGTTGTTAAAAAAGCGACACACGACCTGATATCCAAGCAGGTCAAGGACAACAATTAAATGCAATTTAGGTATGATACTGTATAAACAGTTGGCAAAAAAAAACTACCTTTCAAATGTTGAGATAAAATCAAGAGACCACCGATTCCCAATACTAGTCCTAGAGTCCCTCTTGTTCTAAAAGCGTTTTTTGACACACACTATGGATGTACTGGTATCCGTCTTAGTTATTAGTCTGCTTAGAAACAACAGACAATTAGAAGAGAAAAAGATGCCATTGATGATGCTTTTGGCAGAGAAGTGTGAGAGTTTTTATTCACAATACTGTCTACTCTGAAAATGTTTCTCAACGATCTTGCCCTCTCCCACAGGTACTATTTTTTTCAGTTGCCCACAACACTTTCTAACAATGTAAATAAGAAACATATTAACATTTTACACCACTGTTAGCCACAATTAAGATTTCCTGCAAGGTTCGTATCTGACAGACCACAAGAAAGTATGCTTTCCACTCCAGCAATCCTTAATGCACATGTCAAGCTTTCGGCACTAACTGTCTGCTGAGTAAACTGATGGTATAAATTTGTTACATTTGTCAAATCTACAACTTAAACTTTGACTATTTTAATATGATGACATAAATTCATCATCTGAAATTATATTCTACAAAAAAATATTAATGATCAAGTACAATGTGTGAAGCCACAAGCCCTACAACAAGCATTTATAATAAAGGTCATAACAATCAGTTTGTATTTTTTTTAAACTGGGAGGGTAGGACCAACTTTACAGTCATCAGCCACTGATTAAACCAAAATTGCACCCTTCATATAATTTCTTACAGAAATTTCAAAAGGTCATAAGTAACAGTAAAGGGCACAACGTGAATATAAAAAAAAAGACATGTGGAGAACACCCAGAGAAAGTTCTGGCCACTCAAATTAAACTGAATGAAGCTTTACCCAGCTGAGACCCAAGTGTACAGACCTTGAGTAGGATGGACGAGGGTAGATGGTTGATTCGGGACGTGTCCATGATCTCAGCACTCTTGCCCTCCTCTGCCACACTACTATGGGTGAGAAGGCAAGAGGAGGAAGTGGAAGAGGAGATATCAGCGGTCTTGTCATTGCTTAGGCTATGACCTGAGTCCACCTGAATTCCCACTACTGAGATCTTCGGCTCCTCTGAGAAGGAAGACGAAGACGAGGAAGGCAGTGGGCAGAGCTGGGGCAGTAGTGACTGAGTGGCATTCTTCTCATCCTCTTCACTCTCTGTTGCATCCTGGGAAGTGCAGCGCGGCTGCTTGCACGAAGCCAACGGCTGCGGCTCGCCGCTCTTGCGCTTGCACACCATCTCCGAGTAGTCTGGACAGAAGAGCGCTGGTGGTCCGATGAGCCTGGCTGGCACTGAGGAGAGCAGGCTCCGGCCCTGGCACTCCCACACTGCCAACTCGGCAGGAGAGAGTAGGAACTTGGCGCAGTCCTCAGGCGAGCTCAGCTTGGCCAGTCTGGGGTCAGAATTGCGCTCAGCTTCGAAGCCGTCGCTGCTGCTGCTGCTGCCACGGATGAAGAAGCAGAGCATGCACGGGCCCCGAAGAAAGCAGCTCCTCCTCTTCTTCTTCTTCTTGCGCAGAGTCTGCGGTCTCTTCTTCAAGCGGAGGCCATTTGTTGAGAGAAGATGGCCCATATAGATGATTCACACTGGCTCTAGTGAACGGGATGAGTAAGAAAACAGAGGCGTCATTGTCATCTTACAGTAACAAAAAAAGATAAATGTTTTAGTCATAGCATAAAAAAATTACATAAACATATTGTCACAAGAGAGTTCGAAAGAACTAGTAGTTATAGCTAACTCTATGTTAAGCTAAAAAAAAATGATTAAAATAAGACCTACGCTATAAGAGATCCTTGCAGCTAATAACTTTATAATACTGACAAATAAGCAGGAATAATAAAATAATAAAATCTGCGGGAAGGAGCAAGAATAATATCATTACAACACACCTATCACATTCTTCTCTCAAGTTAGTGCTGAAAAAAAAAATACAAATCAATAAAGCTGAATTAATAATTAACAATAAAGCTGAATTAATCTAAAGAGTTCTTTTAAATGCTGAATAATGTGTAAGATTGTGAGATGGATTAAACATGTGTTACACCTTGTTATACTTTGGGTCGATGTAAACATCATTACTGTCAGTTTGCAGGTGTAACTATCAAGCTGTTTATTAAAATAAAAGTTGCCTAAATTTAAGGCGTTATCTAAACCACCAGGGCTATCTGTTTAACCAGGTGTAAGGGTGATTTATTGTGCCTGTACTTTGCAAAACTCAGTCTAGTGTTGTTGTGATAGCATACCTAGCTAATATTACAACTGGGAAATACTATACGTTGCTATGATATGTTGTGAGCTAGTTTGTTAGCAAATGTCGATGAGAAAACCAAAGTGTTTCCTCACCAGCAGCTGCCGCGGGTTGGAGCAGCTCCGTCCCGCGCCCTCATAACCCGCGTGCACGGCACACACACACTAATACAAAGTGTGTTTAGTTAAAACGCAAACAGTGGTGTTTAATAACATATAGCTGCCTTTAACGGTGTGTCAACTCGTTACTTCGAGCCGAAATCCAAATTGCTCCTATTTCTTTTGGAGTGCACTACATAGGGTGCATACGACTGCGTTACGTCCTCTACACGAGAGCGCACTCGAACAGGGAGCGTGAAGGCTTTGGACATGCTGCATCAGTGTGTTTGCTGTTTGGATCACTTCCGGTATAGTCACTACAAAGGAAGTCCCGCCTCAGCCGACAATTTGTTTTATTGGTGGAGAAAGCTGTCTATATTCTAACGTCGGCAAAAACGAAGAGTCTTGTTTTTGTGCAAGTAGCTTTGGTGTGAAAATGTGATACGTGGTACTGATGGGGTAGATGAAGCTTTATTAGGTGTTCATCAGAATCAGGGTTTATTCGCCGAATATGTTGGCACACACAAAGGGATTTTATTCAGGTGTTCAATCGAAAAATGCTACCCATCGAGATTTGCTAACTACCGGATCTGCGCATGCGCAGTCCCACAAGTTTGCATTCTGTTTCCACGCCCATAAATCCATACTACTTTGGTGCTGAGACTTCGGTTGGCGGTGGGTTTAAACCGTTTTCCTTTGCTTAATTTGCCCGAAACATTTGAGTTTCTGCATAAATTGTCGTGATTCTCTGTTTACGAGCTCGTTGTACTGACCTCCAGTGGACACATTTTATGTAGCATCGGAGTAGTAGTATGGACTTGTAGCGCCAAGGAATAGTGCATTTATCACTGACAGTTATCAGTTGTGTGTGAATATGCTGTTGTTTAAAAATCAGCTGTGTAGAGGAAATATTTATGCACTTAACTACCATCTCTGAATCTTTGAAAATTAAAGGGAAAACAAAATAGCCGTCTGATTATGTTCTAACAATTTATAAAGTAATTTCCTTATTGTAAGAAATTACTTTAAAATGTTCCCAACAGGGGAACTCCTTCTCTTTCTTTCTTTTTTTTTTAAAGTGACAACATAAACATGAATACAACAACCACTGTTTATAATCTTTGAACACTCACTCACTCATCCTCTATAACACTTTATCCTGTATACAAGGCCGCAAAGGGCCTGGAGTCTATCCCAGGAGACTTGGGGCATGAGGCTGGGTACACCCTGAACTAGGTGGCAATCCATCGCAGGGCACACACACACACACACACTCATTTACACACTACAGCCATATTGGGAACGCCAGATAGCTAATTCTGCGTGTCTTTGGACTTTGGGAGGAAACTGTAGTACCGAGAGGAAACCCACCAAGCACTGGGAGAACATGCAAACTTCACGTACACAGTCCACTAACCACTTAATAATCTTTGAACAGAATATATACATTTGCCATTCAGATGGTATTACAGATTCAATACACAAATCAAATGATGAAAACATACATTGAAGAAAAAGGAGATGAAAGACAGAAAAAACACCACCTAGACACAATAACAACACTGGGGTTTATGAGGGCATGAATTTAAACCATTACATTTTTTATTTAAATTTAGACCGGATAAAACGAGCCAGAAGTTTGTTGTGTGCACGTTCTTTGTTCAAGTATCCAAAACCATGGTTAAGTTTTCATGAATCTTGATAAACAAAACAACAACAACAGTATAATGACAGAGTTCGCAGGAGTGAGACATCCATGTGGAACGGGCCTTTAACTAAGTCCGTTAAATCGGTCACGTGATTCCGGCAAACGCGAGGCATCCGTTGTCATTGTTCACGTGACATACAGGGACTCGACGCAGGCAGCTTTATTCGGAGCCCCTTCTGCTCGACACGATCTCATACACAGGAGTCATACACAGTATCACCATAACACAATACCCGTTCGCGTACACATGGAAATAAGTTAGAAAGTGAATATTTTTGATAACTGCTGCCGTGACTTGTTTAAAGCAAAGCTTTGTAAAGATTTTAAAGAAACTTTTCCCCCCGCACCACTCTTACCCAGGATGTGCGTCCTCCCCTGAAGAAAATGCCAAAAATAACACAGGCTTGGCGCTAGACGACACTAGCGTTACACTACACTACAGGAGGAGACATGGCTAGCAGTTTTCCAGTAACGCAGCAGATCTGCAGCTCTGTGCCTCCGACTTCTCCAGCCACAGCTTCAGCCATTCCCGTTTCCGAGGTAGAGGACTGCCTCATCTACGATCGACACGGTGTTTGTGTAACTTTTAAGAGTTTATACCAAAACCACAAAGCTATCATTATTTTTGTGAGGGTAAGATATAACAGCTCTTTTTCAGTTTACTTTCATTTCGGTCAGCTACATAAAGTGCTGTATTTATTTGTCTGCAAGCATTCGAATCCACATGATGCCTGAAGTCATTGCATTCTCGCATTCTCTTTCAACTCAGAGGTTGTTAGCACTTGAGAAGAGAAGGTATAAACTGAAATTTATGCAGTTAGAGACTCTAAAACTTGAATGTTTCTCCCTGAGCTCCTGTCCTTTGCCATTCTGCTCTTCATGCATGTCCTTGTCTGGCACTTAGTAAGCCTCTGTTCCATCTATAAACTGCTGATCCTGATCTGGATCTGTTGTTTTCATAAAAACCTGGATTTGGGTTCTGCAAGTCTCCACCAAGAACTCTTGGATCCTTATGTTTAGCATGTTTTTTTCCCCCCCAGTATGACAGCATTGGCAACTTAAACATCATGCCATTAAACATGCTATTTTCTCATGTCTCGAATGTTGAAAGCGTTAAAATGTTATATAAAATATATTTTTAAAAATGTCATATTTCTATTCATTTCAAGAGACTTTTTTTCCCTAAAAGTGATTATGTTGTGTAACTCAAGGCAGGTTGACATTTAGCATTACCCACATTTGCAGTTAATTCATTAAAGCCCTCGTTGTTAATGCTACCCATCTAACTAACATATATCCAGTCTGTAATTTACCATATTCATAAAAATAAATTCTAGGAAGTTGTATAACTTATGAAAAGCAAATTATTAAAAGTCATTCTGTAATATTGATCAAAGGACACAAAACCTATAACATTTTTGGGTACTTGTAAATAGATTTTTGATTTTCATGAGCTGTAAGCCATAATTATTAGAAACAAGTAGTTTAAAAAAAGGCTTGAAATATTTCACTTGATGCGTAATAAATCAAGAATATATGTTGTTAAATTAAGAGTTTTTAAATTAAATTACAAATAACTATATTGAGATGTACTGTTTTTGTACTACTTTTGTTTTCTATTAATAAATGTTATAATGAAAAGCGTTCATAAAGACTTTTTTAAATAAAACAAATCATAACAATAAAGACAGTGTATAACTCAAAAGTGATTAACCCTTATCTGTCATGTGTGATCCTGGCATTTAATTTCTGGCATTCTTTTTTTTTTTTTTTTTCATTCACACACATCATTATTGAAAACACAATAATTTCACTAACACATTACTTCACACATGCAATTGTAAGATTTTGGAGTTCTGTCTTAAAGAAGTACATGGACTTTTACCACTAGCTTTTATTTTGACAGAATTTTTTGTGCTACACATGTCAGGAATATGTTGAAGACCTGAGCAAAATACCACAGAAAATGTTGTTGGTGAGTGCAATGCATGACTGTGAATTCCTATTTTAGATATGGCTCGATTTAGTAATTTTTGAAAAATGTAAATGTGAAAGTCTTGCTCCCACTTCTATAGGATGCTCGTGTCCGACTTATTGTCATTGGGCAGTCCAGCTATCACCATATAGAGGTAAGTTTTGAAACTTCAAAATGTGATAGTATGTCTGAATAAATCAATATCAGTATGGATTGCTCATTTTTACATTTTTCTTGTAGGCATTCTGCACCCTGACAGGCTATCAACATGAAATTTATGTTGATCCAGAGCGACATATTTATAAGAAACTTGGGATGACAAAAGGGGAGCTCTATGAGGAAACAGGTAAAAAAAAAAAAAAAAAAAAAAAAAAAATTTAAAAACACTGTTGGCTCATTGATTTAGTGTAACTAAGGAAAAGAGCAAAAGTAGCATAATCTTCAAATTAGTATCCATCAAAGAGGGTCTAATTTGGCATTATTCTGAAAAGAAATAAAGCATTTTTTTTCATATCTTAACTCAGATTAACAGAGAAAAGCCTTCCTCTATTAAGACCTTCTATGTGAGCTCTCTAACATAAGCCAGCCAGTTTGCTACCACTGTCCTCAGGGAAATGGAGCTCAACTGACAGGTTGTAAACTCACTCTGAAGGCCTGTGTGAACAACACACTCGTGGATCATAACAGAAAGAAGTTATTGTTGAATTACTTGCATGAAAGTAGTCATATGCAGAAATTGCACAATTCTGAAAGTTTCCACCCAGCAATTTTGTTAAATGTTTGTTTAATTCCCAGATGTGCTTTAAAACAAGGCTTTTCAAACCCAGGCCTGGAGGCCCAGTGTGCAGCATAGTTTGGGGATTTTTCTGCTCAACTTCAGCTACTGTAAATTTTAACAGCCCTGCTATGTAGCCACAACTAGTAATTTGAGCTACATGTAAATACAGTATAGTGATAAATTATTTCTGATATCTGATTGTTCTCAGCCTCCCAAAGCCCACATGTAAAATCCAACATACTTGTTGGCAGTGTAAAGAGCATGTGGCGTGCCATGACCAGTCCTGCCTTTGATTTTCAAGGTGATCCTCTCCAGCAAGGGGGAGCACTCATCATCAGCCCAGGTGAACATTTTAATATTTAAGTTTCAACAGAGATGTTTAAAAAGGTACTTCCACTGACAATATCATCTAACAAATCATTGATTTATTTATGTATTTATTTTGCAGGCCCCAATGTTCATGTTGCACATTTTGACATGAATCGATTTAACCAAATGCCCATCAACAGATTGCTTCAGCTGGCTGGAATGCAAGTGGTTGACTTCAACATGCCAAAACATGCCAAGGTTATTGACATATGAGAAATGTGCTATTTCACTTTTCCACTCAGTTTATAAACAGCACCTGAGCATAGCTTCTCAGAGTTGATGAGACTGCCTTGATTATAATCTGACCTCATAACATTTCAAAAACTTGGTGCATGGACACAGTCAAACTATCAGTTTCCAGTTAACTTTGTTTAGATGAAGGCTTTTGATTTACTTTTAATCACTCATTCACTCATGTTAAGTCACTCCTTTCTCCTTGTCATTGTCATGATGAATCCCAAGATGGGTTTGGGAACACAACATGAGGTAGGAATATCCCATTTATTGGACACCATTGGACACAATTCAAATCTTTTTTTAAAAATCAGTTCGTAAGAAATGAATCTGTGATTGACTGTCGAAAATGAAATAAAATTGATGATGATGCCTACTATTATATTAGGCGAGAAATGCCTGTGACTGTGTTTCTGACAGTATGATATAAAAGCTGATAGTTGCAAACACTACCAGATGTTTTAAAGAAGGCTGCTCTTGGAAAATCTGCTTTAAGTGGCTGGGAAGATGAGAGAGAATGAGACCTTCAGTTGGTGATAATGTAACCAACCTACTGGATTCCAACTACCATTAAACAACGAAGAACAAACTAACAGAATTTCTGGTTTAAATATAGAGAATATTGACACAAAGCATGTATAGATCTCAGGCAGTGGTATTAAAATAGGTATTATGGATTGTACAGTTGTGTGAATAAAGAAGCAAGCACACAATTTTCATTACATGTATCTGCCTGTTTTTGTTCATCATAAATAAGCTATTTTTCTGAAAGAATAAACATTTTCTTTGCAAAACCTTGAACACTTAGATGAACACTCACCATGACAATATGTTTTTTGTTGTTGTTGTTGCCACAGACAGAAAAGGGTTATTGTTAGTCATTCATAATGAAGGTTAAAAGTTTTACATTTCAACAAGGTGGACAAACAATTTACTTGTATCTAAGTGGCCTAAAGGTGAGGCCTAATCCCAGTTGTGGATCTACTGTATACCACACACAGTCACTGCTGCTCTAAGAATAATCCATCACGCAAATAATGTCTGGATAGACGTGAACCGGTAGTGATGTCTCTCTCTCTCTCTCTCTCTCTCTCAGCTGATGATGGAGAGAATGGAAAGCGGTTGGTAGAAAGAAGTCTGCATAGGAACAAAAGCGCTACAGAGTAACTGCACTCTGTGCTAAAGGACATTATAGGTGTATATTTTACAAAGTCGCCATAGAGTGTGCCACGCCCTTCACACCCGGGCCACACCCCTGCCTGCCTGCCAGGAGCTTTAAAAGTGTCGTCCGTCGTTTTTGTTACTTTCTATAGACTGTATTTAAAGGTGATAAAGTTTATCATCGCAAGTTCAGCATTTTCGTGATCTCGCGTGTGGTGACGCGGCGGAGTTGTTGGCGCGATGACGTCACGTCGATAGGGTTCTGAAACTTGCCCTATCGGTGGTGGGAGACAGAAAAACCCTTCGACACCACGGCTGAAGTACGATTTAGCATATTTATATCGACGTTATTCTGGAGCACGACGGATAACACCAGCGAGACAACGCGGACTTTGCGAATACGGGTTTGAAATGGGAGAGATGCGCGCGTGCGAGCGAGTAAGCGAAGCATGAAGCGTAAGCGCCAGCGGCGAGCTGAAGCGAGGAAAAGGCTCTGCGCTGCAAAGAGGGAGGAGGAGAAGCCCAAAGCTGACATTTACCTCAGGATTACAGGTAAATGCCAGCGTTTAGAGGACATCTGTGCTGCCAATTTAGCAAGAAACCGCCATTTGAAGGCCTTGTGTCGGTAGTGACTCAGCGCAGAACACGTAGTTCTTAAGCAGGACAACCTACACAATAGCAAATCCTACCAAAAGGCTATGTGAAGTTAGCCATGGTGTAAACTTTATGCATGATATTTATTGCATGTTAAAAATGGAATTGAGAAGCAACGTGTGCAGGCGGTATATTATTAAATCCCAAGCTGTTTAAAGGATAAATTATCACACTGTTCGTGATGGCTTTCATTTCGATATCAGAGCTGCTGTTGTGTGTAAATAAATATCAGTGTGCATGATGGAACTCCTGAACGAATTTTGCTTGTCTTAAAAATTTGTTTTAGTTTTAATGTCAATCGTAGTTTTTTATTTTATTTTTCTATTCGGTGAGCTGTGCGCTCCATCGCTCGAAATAAATTACAGGATTCGAGACAGAACTAGTTTTCTGATCGAAGCTTTGAGTCCAGTGCTCTATTGGCTGGCGGAAGCTTCTCTCCTTGGTAACGTTGCTCGGGTAGCGTGCCAATGAGAATGTGGTTAACTTCAAAATGTAGAGGGCGAGGCGTAAGGTGATTGACGCTTCAGCTGCATCTCTCAGCCAATAGAATTTGAGTAAAGGTTTGGACTAAAGAGGGTGATAGTCGTGCAGGCGTATAGTAGAAGGACGGGCGAGATTTAAATCCTGTTGTTCTGGGCGGATATCATGAGCTTGTGCTGTGTGTAAAATATGCTGCATGTATGTTGACGCAGTAGCCTATAGACGATAAAAAGACATTAGACGGTTGAAGTTACGAACAAAGACGTTTTTTTTTCTGTCAAAACGGTTACATTGTTTGGTTCGACTTGTTAATAGTGGCAGTCTTTGCTAACTCGTTGTAGCTACAAAGTAGTTTTTCGTGCTTGGACATAAACTTTTCAGTAAGCAAAGCTTCGAGATTTCACTTCACTCAGTATGTCTAAAGAAAACAGCGACCCTGCTAACAGCATTGAATTTATAAAAGGTGAGTCCTCTAGGCTAACTTGTACACCGATATTCAGAGTCAAGCTGGAATTAGTGAGTATTTTCTTTGTCCGAATTGTACTCGGATCTCAGTCCTGTAGCTACTTCCGGGACGCAAATTCAAATCTGCAGCAGGCACGTGCCGTGTTTGTTTTCTCACCCGTGTGGTTTTCCACAGCGCGCGCCTGCACATCTACTCCACAGTTAAGTTTAATGAAGCGATTTGTTTCTGAATTGCAGATCAGCTGTATTTCGCGGTCGTAAATCAGAAGATCAGGAGCACTCCTGAAAGACACTGTTTCTGCATAGATGAGGAATTCTCCTATGAAAAGTAAGCTGAATTACAGTTAAATGGTCATGATAACGCTATAATGATGTACGGCAAAAGATTCTTTCCTTTTTTTTCCACTGTGTTTCTATATAATTTCTATACTCTTCTTCATGTAAACAGCTTTTATGCGGACTTTGGTCCCCTCAACCTGGCCATGTTTTATCGCTTCTGTTGCAAGCTCACCAAGAAGCTCAAGGTAATGGAGGTTTTATTACTTTAGGATAGTTATTAAGCCAGACCTCTCACTGTTTAGCAGTTCTTTCTTTGCTTATTGTATTAAATTACTGAAGGTCACTGTAATTACATGGAGTTAAATGAGATGATAAACAGTTTTTTTTTCCTTCTCCAATGCAGTCTTTAGCACATGCCAGAAAGAAGATTGTGTTTTATACCTGTGGAGACAGAAAGAAACAAGCAAATGCTGCCTATTTAATAGGATCATATGCTGTGAGTATTTCATAAAGTGAAGTCTGTTTATACTAGTTATAAGTAGAAATAGCTCGTGCAGCTATGGAAACCTGATCCAATGACAATGTACATGTAATTGGTGTAACTATATGGAATCGGTTTGTTTACTACTTTTTAGCCATTTGCTGATCAACTGAATGTCCATCATGTTGTGTTTTAATACTCTCATTCAGACATGGAAAACACTTTGTGACTGAAGTAAAAATGGTGGCAGCATTAGAGGAAATGATTGTTCTTTACCAACCCGAGTTTTTCATGGTGCAACTGTTACACTCCTGGAGTGCTAAAATGAATATGTTCACAATGGCTTACGTTTTAAGAACACATTTGCTTAAAGTTAGAATGCGTAAAATAAATAATTTTGGAAGCATTAAAAGTTGATAATAGTTTGTACAAAGTATTATTGTTTTTTTTTTTTAATGTAGGAAGGCATTTTTATTGTTTTTCTTTATAATGAAGGTGATGCATCTCCAGAAAACACCAGAGGAAGCTTACAGCCTACTAGTCTCCAGAAACACACATTATCTTCCTTTTCGGTAAATACTATTTTCCATCAGTGTTTTATTTGTCTGTAACAAACTACAGGTCTACATATGTTTTTTTTTTTGTTTTTTTTTTGTTACAGAGATGCTTCATTTGGAACGTGCATGTACAATCTGAATATTCTTGATTGTTTACGTGCAGTGCACGAGGTAATCCTGAATCCTAAAGCCTTGTTGTAATGAATTGGCACATGTAGTTTATGCACATTGCAATACATGCATATTGTGGTGTTTTTTTTAGGCTTTGCAGTTTGGCTGGCTGGATTTCTCCAACTTTGATGTGGAAGAATATGAGCATTACGAGGTGCAGTGATCCTCTGATTCTTCTCTCTATGTACTGAAAGTGTAGATGGGGGGAGCCCTCTCCAGCTTTTTAAAAGTGTAAATAATTGAATGCAGCTTTGTTCCACAGAGAGCTGAAAATGGAGATTTCAACTGGATTATTCCTGGAAAATTTTTGGCCTTTAGTGGTCCACATCCAAAGAGCAAAATCGAGAATGGTAAATTAGGAGAGTCTAATTTTGGTAATTAATAATGGGGGTTGTTATATTTTGGCAGCACACTGTAAAAATTTGGTTTACTGATTTCCCCAGGTTATCCACTCCATGCTCCTGAGGCCTACTTCCCATATTTCAGGAAACACAACATCACCACTGTCATACGGCTGAACAAAAAAATGTACGATGCCAAACGGTTCACGGATATGGGTTTTGACCACCATGATCTTTTTTTTGTTGATGGAAGCACACCTAACGATGCCATAGTCACCAAGTTCATAAACATCTGTGAAAATGCTGATGGTGCCATAGCTGTTCACTGTAAAGGTAAAATGCAAACATTTTAGGTAATTTTTAGTTAAAGGTATAATAAAACCTATACACCAGGGGTCATCAAATGGTAAACCATGGTCTGGGTTCAGCCCTAGCAGATCATTTCTTCAGTATAAAATTACAGTACCTTTAGGTTTAGGGGAAACAACTGGCTCTAATTTAGTGAACCTAGTTACTAACCATGAAGCTACTGTAAGAGAAGTGCGTTTTGTAGCATGTTATCGCTTGTGGCCAATCATATGCATTCATGTAAATTATTTACCAAAAAAGTGCTCACTGAAAGAGTTTTATTTTTTAAATAACATTTCAAAATTTTATGTATCCTTCTTCGTATGATTGCTAAAATGACAATATATCCCTAAATATTTGTAACAATATTGTAATATGTTAAAGGACTGACCAAAATTTGAGTAAAATAAATCATACTTCAAAGCCAGTGTAGCTTAAAAATAAAAGTTAGCAAAAACAAAGTAAATCATCCAATAAATTTGATGAACATAATCAAATGTATTTGTAAAAGGTATTTTGTTTTTGTTTCAGCTGGCCTGGGTCGCACTGGAACGTTGATAGCCTGCTATTTGATGAAGCACTTTAGACTGACTGCTGCAGAGGCCATCGCCTGGATCAGAATCTGCCGTCCCGGTTCAGTGATCGGACCCCAGCAGAACTTTATTCAGGAGTGAGTAAGGCTATGCTCAAAGGCAGAAGAAGGGGCGGTGCTTATTTTACCATGTTTATACAAAATTTACCATAGATTTCTATTGTCTACCATAATTTTCCGAAATGTTATGTTCCATTTCTCTATGTTGCGTACATTAAAGTGCTGCTGACTGTACTATTAATGAGGTAAACATTTTCCACGGCATCTGACAGAAAACAGTCAAGCCTATGGGTGGAGGGAGACTTGTATCGACAAAAGCAATCTGAGCAGGAAAATGGCAGAAACAAAGCAGCTGTTACAGGAATATTGTCAGGAGTAGATGACATCTCAATCAATGGAAAAAATAAGAACACTTCATCAAGAAAAACTGAAATGGTGAGTAGCAGTTAAAATATTTGTGACAAAATGTCATGGGAGATTTATAGAGCAGTGACTGGAAGAAACCCATGCAATTCTTTATTAATCCACTAATTCTACAATGAGAATCAGATATTGAGTGAGAAGTTTTTACTTAATTTTGTAATGTATTTTTTGCACTATAAATACTAAGTTAGGGAAATACCACGATCATCTGATAAGTCACAGAACGTAGGTGCCAATTCAATTGGAATCGCGATTCTGTTATGATTTTATTTTCTATTAATTATTTTTAGAATTTCCGATTCTAAGGAACCTTTCCAAATAATTTCCCCCTGCCACACAGTATGCTGTGATGCCTGCCAATGTTCGAATAGTTTAGAATTCTGGAGGAACTGCAACATTTTACCACCTCAAATGCAAATATAGACAAGTTAAAAATAATTTTTCAAAAACCTATTTTGGAGTCAGTGTAGCGATACATGAATTGCCACACAAAAGAACCACGATACATAACTGAATCAATTCCCCCAATCACTAATACAGTAACTATATTAATACAAGTGAGAATGTTTTTGCACATTTAGTCTATTAGATTACGTACAAATTTCAGTCCGGTACCTGCATCTGACCGGTTTCAGAGAAATGTTTATTTGTTAAGCCGTGCAGTGATCTGTGAATCATAAACATATTCAAGCATAAATATTTAACTTAAGGCATGAACCAGCCAGAAACAGGTACCGATGATGACCGGGGATTCATATACTGGTGATGCTGAATGGTTGATGAGGGGGGAAATTGAGGTTGCTACTGAGGTTGTTACATAAACAACCAATTTAGAATAATATCTTTAATCACTTGGAGCCTGTTGCAGTAAAACAACGTATTCAACGTAATCTACAGTACCAGTCGAAATCTTAGGCACAGGTTTGGATTGATTTTTTACATTCTAGAACAATACTGGATATTTTTTGTTGTTCTACAATGGTGAAGGAATCCATCATTAGGCGGGAGGGATTAGGAAAGATCATTGAATTAGAAGGTGTGTCCAAACCTTTGACTGGTAGTGTACATAATCTAATTTGATATAAAGAAATGAGTAGTGGCTCTAGAGTTTTCCACAGCAAAACATGTTAGTATGAACATATTAGTTGTATATTTTCACTTTAATGAAATGAAACCTATGAAAATATATTAAAATATAAAAAAAATTAAAGCCTGAAAGTATATCTTCAGTATAGTGATGGAGAAGAGGAGCACAATGGCATCACTCAAGGCGATGAACTGAGGGCACTAAAGAGCAAACGGCAGTCCAGAGCATCCACAGGTTCTTTATCGTAAGTATTTCCACCAGTTTTCTGACCGAATGCCTTTTTACTACTTTAGTCACCTAGTTCCATGAGAATGTCTCCCATCTGCATATTTAGCTCCAATATACTTTTAATTATTTGCACCAGTGACAATATAAATGGTTCTGGTTCATATCAAGGTCAAAGACTGAGAGAAAAATGTTGGTAAAATAAAGCATTATGTAACTGCTAATTTATGTCCTGACCCAAGATTATCCTCTACACAGGGCTACTAATTTCTTTTAGATTTGTGCTACATGAGTAGTTCCAAGTATAAAGTCATAGTATATTATCGACATTGCCATGTGTACGTTGTCTTGTGATGCTCTGCAGTGTGAATTGATGTCGTGAATATGATGCAATTTTTCTGACGGGTTACAATTTAACGCTAAAACGGTCATACTGTGCTATTGTTTAAGTATAAAGGTATACAATTGATATAAACCATATGCTATAGCCTTCCATAGCTTTTATATAAAATTTATACACATCCATGTAAAAAGGCAAGTCTTTATCACATAAAAAAATTAAACCAGATCTTTAATGTGTTAAAGCATTTAACAAAATGGTAAAGTGCTCGACCTATCATCCGGAGATCGCTGGTTCGGTTCCCGGGTGATGCTGTAACCTCTCACAGCCGGAGGTCTAGAGAGAGCTG
>JAQMYG010000039.1:17667571-17680020 GCA_030014215.1 Clariallabes teugelsi
GAATTTTATGCATATACAGTATATAGCGCCAAACTAATCATGAAATTATATGCTATAAGATATGCATTTGCACCTCACTACTCCCATCCAACATGCTAACAAGATGATATAAATGCTGCTATAAAGTATAAAAGCCTCTCCATTTTGTTGTTATTCTTTTTAATGTACTGATTCTCTTTGAACATGATTAATAATATTTTATGTCTTTATTTGCCTTCAGCCCACAAGCCCATCTACAATATCTGACCGTGTCTTAGCAGTGAGAAGAACATTTCACACAAAATCCTACACATATTCCACTATAATGACTGTTAGCAAGAGGAATGTAGCATCTCATTGATATGCAAACAAAAAAACAAACAAACAAAAAACCTGGACACTGTTCAGAAAATCAAATGTTCAAATCATATTAGCAATGCAGATTTTAAAACATTGTGCAGTATCTTATTGTTGTTGTATTGTATACCTTTTTATTATTTGTAAGAATTTTACCTTTTAATACAAAATATCACATGCATCGAGCATCTATAAAGATATGTTGGGGGAAAAAAAAGACTGCATGTTCCTGCAGTGGAAAAACATCATCACTGCTTTTTCTGTTTGTTGGCATGCCTAAACTTCTTCTTCATCAACTGCTTCACCCTGCTTTCTGTCTTAGGATGAAGGCAATATCTCGTATGTCCCGCTTCCAATCTGAAAATAAAATTAATTTAATTAAATGAAATCATGCTGCAAAATACAAAAAGAAATGTCTCAAATGTTTGAAAATAGTTATAATATCTTTCGAAATTATACAAGCTTGTCTGCTTACACCAGGGCTTTAATTTCACATGGTCCAGCATCTGATTGAATGTAATATTTCTTTGAGATCTTTATTGTCTCCAATTTAACCCTTTTAGAAGTGCTTAAACAGCAGTTTGGGATGCGACCTGTTTAAAAACAATATAAGGTTATTCTCATTTCAGTCAAATATACCATTAACTACAGATTACTTGTTGTTGTTGAAGCCAGTAATTAGCATAATGCAGTAACCTTTGTAGGGCGATAGTGTATCTCATTGGTAATTTAAAATTAATAACAATAATAAAATTCAAAACAAAATGCAGATACATTTTATGGGGCAAACATTTAGTGGCAACCCAAAGTAACCATGCTGCATGTGCAAGAAATCAGAATTATACCATAAATCAGTTGGACACCTAAATTCCTATACCTTTGAGAGAGACAGGTCAAGACAATTGTTTATCGAAAGAAAAACTGCAACATGCACTAAATACTAGTCATACTGTACATATAAAGTGCAAGACATAAGTAGCATAAATTGTAAAATAAATAAATAAATAAATAATTAAAAATAATAATAATAATAATAATAAATTTCTTGTAAAGGCACTATCTTTTCATTCTGCTAAGTGTGTCTTACAATATTTGTTTTATTGGTTTGTATTGTGTCTTATTTGCAATTTCCTTTTGGAAAGAAGTTATTTTAGTTATTCTAGTCTATAAAATAACACTGATAAAGACTTTCCACCTATACAAAGATTTTCTTTTAAGAAGATCCCTTACCCTCAGTCTTGGTGATGATGATGGCACACAAGAGGAAAAGCAACACGGCTACAGCACGAAGCTCCATGGTTAGAGTGGTGTGCACTTTCACTCTTCATGAAAGAGTGAAATTCTTGTGATTTGCATTCCTAGTAACGCCTACTCTCATTTGATTCATCCAGTCATCTGAATTGACTAAGCACATGCGTGCATAAAGTATGCATTAAGTAGTTATTAAACATCAAAAATAGTCAGTGTAAAGAACAGGTTAGAGCAAGAAGTTTTGAAAACTTAACATAAAATAAAAAATGGTCCATTCAAATGGTTGTTTAAGATATTTATAATGTTCAATCAATTTCTTCGAAAAGCATAAACAAGTTTTGTTTATGTGTCAGAAGTCAGTCAGGAAATTTTTCTGTGCGTTTTGCATTTATTACTTATCTTTATGATCAAATTTACATTCAATAACAAAATCAATTAATTTTTTTTATGAAATGACATTCCTTTGAAACAATTCTCCAATATAATTACAATGGCATGAACATCAGATCATATACAGAACTACATTACTTATCGTAATGACTGGAAAAGTAATAAGGATCTCAATATTCAGACATATACAGCATATCTAAACAGTTCTAGACAAATAAGATACTAAACAATTATATAACATCAGTTAAATAAATGTGGACACTATTTACTACAAAAGTAAAGGTTTAACACCAAGACTGAATAAGGAATCAGTTTCAAAACATGCAGAAGCAATAGCTGCATGACTACATATAAAAACATCTTTTGGGAATAGTTAAAATATTCGGATTAAATACAAGACACAGTCCTTTTCATTTTCATCGATCTGTATCTGTGTAAAAATTTCTGTTGGTTTAAATAATGGTGAAAGGACTTGTCTTTTTACCATGTCTTAAATCTGTCAGAAAGAAATTATAATTGAGATAAAGTATCAGCCACATCAATAAAAACTGAACTTTATGTTATCATTGACACAATTCTGTTACATCCTGGGAAGCAGTCTGGCATGACAGTGACTCATTAATGACAGCGGTTAATCTTGTTTCTCGAACAATTACAATTTCAACGAATTGGAAATTGTTCAAAAGAAACATTTATATGTAGGAGAAAGGAGTGTACTAGAAAAAACAATTTAGAAAACTACAGGAGTAAACACACATAATAGCATGATCCAGAAAATATTTATTAACTACATATTTACACACTGTGCAGTTCATCACAATACATGGTTACATAATACACACTGAAATACGTAGGAGATGGCTTCATGTTAAATTTGAGTATTTTAACACATATAATCAAGCGTCTCTGAACTGTTGGACATCTCTCTGCTTCACGGTAGCCAGGCTGAGGAGATGCAAAAGCATCTCTCCTGTTGAAATTCTGCTCAATACGGTGCTTCTTTCTACATGATGGTTATCTTCTGAACAGCCAGAATCCAGAACACAACTCTCTGAGAAAAAGACAGATGGCAGAAGATAACCAGAACGATCAGACATGTCATAACACTTTATAAAGGCAATATTTAATTAGTTTAATTATATATAAAATCAGTTTCCCCTTCACAAAAAACAGGAGCAGTCACTTGGCAAGAAAATTTATGTGACCTATTGATGATATTATGTTTGTTGGGAAATACAAAGATTGCACAAACTGAATTCAACAGGCTGTGACTTGTTATCTATCTGAGTCACAAATAGCTGTTAGGAGGCTTTTGTTGCTAAAAAACATATAAAAAATAACACGACAATAAAATACCTAGACGTTTGCTGTATGTTTGAGAAGCACCGTGGTCACTTCACCACCTCACCACAACATCCTCCCACAGATGATCTTACTGTAATTACAGTATCCAACTGAGGACTAAAGGATACAGAGGACTGATGGGGGACTTTGTCTTGTGCAGGAAAAACCAAATCTTCAGCCCAATGTTAGAAAGACAAGGGAGATGATGCTGGACTTTCAGCATGTTAAACAGCCTATAATCCAGGACAGTGAAGTATAAATGGTGCAATCCTACAGATTCCAGTGTGTTGAAGGGTCTGTTCATTCTCTCAGTGGAGTTCTTTCCAATGATCAATTAAATGCTATTGGGAATCACTCCATTGCCATTAGGCTTCACAATATCTCCTTCCAGTGAATTTATTCATTGTTTCATTATTTTGAATAAAATAAGTGAATGAATGGATGAACAAATGATTAAATTAATGCTGTTATTGCACTTTTCACCTATTTTGTTACTGTTATTGCATCTTGGATTTCTTAATACATGAATACTGTTATTTTTGCACATTCAGTAATTACTGGTGTCTCTATGTTAATCCCTCCATCCATTCATATCCTCTATGAGTTATTGCACCTGCTTCTTTGCCAGACCGTTGTTTTCTTAGACTCTTGTTACTGTTGCCTGCTTACAACACAACACCATTCCTTTTTAGCTCCCAGTCCCTGGTTTGTGATTCTTGTTCTGACTTAGTTTGTTTTGCTACTATGTGGGTTTAAATAAAACAAGCCTACTCTTGTAGCAAGCCGACTCTGTCTTGAATTCATACCAGTTCACTAACGGATACATATGCTCATACATACAGTATGAGAATGACTCAATGATGGCACAGAACACCATTTCCTTCGAACAGCAGAGACAGTAAAAATAATCAACATCATGTACGGTCAGTTTGCTCCACCTGAAAAATCCTTTTGGTAAACGGCCTCCATACCAGGTCAGTGGCTGTAATGTTGACCTTCAATCACAACTCCCCATTGTGGACGTTCTCTCTGCTCTTGCCTCCTTGCACTGCTGAGGCCATTGGTCTGTACCCTGGTCTGTTCTGCCAATGAAGTTGGTACTCTTCCTAGTTTTGCTTTGTAGGTTGCTCTCCACTTTAGCTTTATGAAGGACGTCACTCTGCCCTCTGGCTCTGCCGCTTTAAGGGTTTCAAGCCTCCAGAAGGTACTATGTAGGGCTTCCTCATCTAATCATTTCGATTCATACACATTTTTCACATTTCTTACAAATTTCCATAATTACACTTTCTGTGTAAAGCTTCTTTGCGACAATGACAATTGTTAAAAGCCCTATACAAATAAAATCGAACTGAATGTACTGGGAACAACTTTTCTATCAATCCACTTATTTCCTGTGATTACACAAAGCTGGTCTCTGTCATCACTGACCAAATCTCTGCTATTAACGCTCTATATTATGTTTTTCTCCTGTTGTTTTGCTATAATCTTGTCTGCTATATAGTTGTGATTCTTGTCTTGACTTGGCTATTTTGCCAGTTTTTTTGTTAGTTTACATTAAAAACAAGCCTACTCTTAAATCCAGGACAGTAAGCAATATCGGATATCTAAGTGATCATGATACAGTTAAAATCTCATGAAAGATATTGAACTAATAAATGTGCACACCTTCATAAATTTGAGGCAGTCAAGAACACAAGTTGGAGCCGTATGTGCTAAATTGCCTAGGTGTAATTGAGTGTCTAAATGCCTGTTAGAAATACATTGAGCCTGTCTATTAGATAGTGAAATCGTCTTTTTTAGATTAGTTACTACACTGTAATATTTGAACTGTGTCCCATCACTGACCTGTGTTACAGCAGACCCCTGGAGCAGCGCAGCGTCCTTGTTCAGATCCACACGGTCTCCCTCCATTCTCACATGGAGTGGGAATGTAGTTCTCCTCAATGCAGCTCAGTGCTTCAGGAGAGCCCAAAGAACAGCCCGAACCCGGTGCGCAGCAAATACTGGGACCAAAGCAGCGGCCCCTGTCCCCAGGACCACATGCCATACACTATAGAAGAGAAAAATGATCTTATGCCTAAAGACAGAGTATGTGTTCAAATATTTCTTCTGGAATAAAGATATGCTAATAAACAGACTTACAGACATTTAAATACATCTCAGTCACAAGATATGTCGTTGCTAGGATTTTAATGATGTACTAGTTTACAAGTTAACTATGCTATTTTAGCAATATATGCCGCAATAATAGCTATTTTACTTAGCTTTCGGGATTTTAGAGTTTCAGTTCTGGTTTGGAAAAATATTAACATTGGTCCCTCACTAATTATGTCTCCTCTATAATTATAGGGATTATAGGTTAAAATAAAAGCATTTAATTTGATAAATTTTTTTTGTTAGCTACGTATTGTAGAATCTTCTTTCATCAACATTCTACAATATACATTATTTACTCTCCATTTAGACAGTGAGTAGTGTAGTAGAGAGTAGTTATATTAGTGGATGATTTTTACTTTATTCAACTACTTTTATATTTACTTTCTTCTTCACTACATTTCTGCATGCGGTTGCACATCATAATGTAACTAGAGTGGTGTGAACAGTAGCATTTGAAGCAGTAATATTGCCACCTACGGACTATTACTGTATATATAACTGCATAATTTGCATTCCATCTGAGTGTGTGTGTGTGAGAGAGATACAGTAGATAGATAGATAGATAGAGAGAGAGAGAGAGAGAGAGAGAGAGAGAGACTCTTTCACTATGACTTAAATGCTACATTGAATAAGTACAAATTCAGTACATTTGATATTTGGGTATCAGAGGTACAGTAGCAAAGTAAATCATTTTGTGCCTTTACTCAAGTAGAAATGTAAATGAAGAACTTCTACTTTTACTTTAGTACTATTTCTAGTCTCTTCACCCTACTACCCTAAACCCTAGAAAATTGTCTCAATGCAGTCTTTAGGGCAGTCATGATTAAAGATACCAGTTCAAGAGTTGGTGCAGTGATGTTTGGTCATTTGAGGTTTCTGATTAGTGAGGCATTTAGTCGAATGTCTGGCAAATATGCTATCAAGCAAGCAAAAGGGTCACTAGGCAATGCTGGACATCTTTAAAGTAAAATGAATGAGACTGCAAAAATTGTTCCCTAAAAGACTTTCATTTGGACATGTATGGAATGCGTGTAGTGCGCGTTCAGGGCTACTTGCCTGTCTGAGAGTAGGATCGGCAGAGGCGCGCTTCCCTCCACGCGGGCAGTTCTGGATGTAGCATGCACAGGAGAGTGACAGCAGGCACAGCACATGCACCGCTAGTGAAGAGCCGCGCATGACCACCTGATGACTTTCTGCGTGAGTTTCACACCAAGCTGTGTTCAGGATCAACTCTTTTATACTGCACGTTTATTCTGTACACTGATGATAACCACACGTCAGAACACTAAATGTATTCACACCCACGGTCTCTGGAAATGTTTATCACTGTTTAGGCTGTATTGTGTTGGGCATATCATTAGCTCATTGATTCAAATATTGTTTACTGCATGAGAGAGCGTGCACCAATACAATATATTTATAAACATTATCACAAACAAACATGCTTAGATTTTTGTCACGCAAGTAGGATCAGTCTTGGATCATTTCTGGTATTTGGTGCAATTGATCATAAACAGAAAGTCACACGTTTAGGACCTAAACCTGTTTTTATGATGAAGTTTTATTACCTAAACTTTGGGTAACTTATTCCATAGTATTAATTGTTCTGTTTTGGGCATATGCTTTTAACAAAAATAATGTAATGAACATTAAAATAATAAAATGTTAGTTGTTTAAATAAGACCTTTGCTGGAATAGATGTGGTTCTTTAGAAGAGTGTTGATTAAAACGATAACATCTATCATCAGAAATGTTATACTGGAGACACAAAAAGCATTAGATTTATAGGAATGATCCAGCTGTACTTATGAATTCATCTGAAAATGAAATAATAAGAACATCTTCAGCATTCATTTCTGTCTTTTTTTGACTTGAGGCAAACAAAACTCTTGTAACATTGTGACTGAGAAAAGCTAAACAGCAATAAAGTGAATAAAGACTAACATGGCAAAGTAGCTATTAACATCACGGAGAACATTTGGCGGTGGGGAGGCAAAGGTCAAATGTTCAAATCTGACAGATTTTATTCATATGCACAACATAGAGTTGGAAGAAAATTGTCAGAAAATAACTGAAACGTTCTGCATCCAAAGCAGACTAAAGTAACAATTTTGAATAATATTGTCAAATAGTCCATCGACATGCAGATGACAGAAGCAAAAAGAAGGACATCTGGTGGAAAATAAATATGGAAGTTTAGTTTATAGACTATGGTTCTTAGCCTATAAGGCTCTGGATATATTTTTATTTTGTATTTATTTTAATATAAGGATTTAATTATAAACAACAAACCTACGTAGGTTTTTACAATTAGGTATGGTTTAACCTCTGCAGGCAATTACATTTACATACCTGGTATAGAAATCAGTTTATACAGAGGAGATGTAAGCCTCTTCTGCAGTGTGGTGGAAGGGGACAGTTTTAGATGAAGTGGATTGGTATGCTTTACATTGTATACTCACATTAAGGGCATATAAGACTCACTCTGTTGAACAAATCGCACTTACAGTACGAACATGCTCCCGGAACAGAACAGAACTAAGTCTGTAACTACCTGTACAATTAATTGATGTTCAACACATCAAGTTAGCTTTGTACCTCACCTTAGGAATAAATAAAACAACACAGAGGCAATTCAGGACAACTTTTTATCACTCTCACTCACCGTCTATACCGCTTTATCCTGTATTTAGGGTTGCGGGGACCTGGAGCCTATCCAAGGAGGCTTAGGGCACGAGGCCGAGTACACCCTGGACAGGGTGCCAATCCATCGCAGGGCACACACATATACACTCACACACTACGGGCAATTTGGGAACACCAATCAGCCTAACCTACATGTCTTTGGACTGTGGGAGGAAACCCACTAAGCACGGGGAGAACATGCAAACACCAAGCACACAGAGGCGGGAATCGAACACGGACCCTGGAGGTGCAAGGCGACAGTGCTAACCACTACACCACCGTGCCACCCTTTTCTTTTTAATCATTTGTAATAATGATTTTTATTATGTAGACAAAGTGTTGTTTGAAGTAACATTATCAGATGTGTTATCTTCCTGAAAATGTGTCTGGGACTAGTTGTGAATATGCGTTTTGAGAGGGAGCTGTATGGTGGACCATACAGACCAACTGTCACCCATGCTACTGACTGGCAGTGTAATTAATGATTGTAGAACACCTTAGATGTAACACATATAGTTCAATGTCCCGGTGCTGTTACCAACTATTATCACCACTTATGGTATGCCTTTCATCAATCAGATTGCTCAGTCTGAACTAATTGTTATATAATTCAGCATTAAGCAACCATGGCAGAATTCCAGTGCATTAACATACATTAAGCTAACAATCTCTTTAAACAATTCTAGAAATTGATCTCATGTTTTAGCATATTCTAATTGGCAAATTAATCATGAATATTCATTGTACCTTCATCTCTCATTACAGCGTGCATGCACCCTGGCATTGTTTAAACAACCTTAAGCAATGTTAATTTTCTTTGTCTTTTATTCTTCTTCTTCTGATTAGCCTCACTAACTAACGGTTTTATGGGCACACAGCTGTTTAGTCACAATTCTATGAGATCTTGTCACATTGTGTGTGGAAATGCTTATTAAACACAGCTGTGATTTCAACTCTGATTATTTTATTTATTTATTATGCAACTACACTAAGTGATGTCCAATCATAGTAATTTATTTCCAACCACATGTCTTCCATGAAGTTAGCAGTTCAGATCTATCCTCCCAGAGGATAATAATGCATTTAATAATGCATTGATTAATTCTAGTAATTTCTTTGCTTCAAGCAGGCCAATAATTTGACTCTTCTGAAACACAGTAACATCTTTTCCAAGACCATAGGACACATCTTCTGATATGGATGTTTAAGAATTGAGAAGCTACTTACTATATATGTTAGGGTTAAAAGAATAGTCAGCTAAAATATATTAATCACTGCATGAATTATCCAGTCAAATTGTTTACTTAGTTAAATCCAAATGGAGTCTTTTTTCATTTTTTTTTTGGCCAGTCAGTGTATTATCTATATATCACTATGTTCAAAGCAATAACAGTTCCTACAATAACTTTATGAACAACAATCATAAAAAACCCACATACATTGATTTTGCTGGAAAATTTATTATAGACCATGTGAAAAAACAATCATATGATTCAGTTCTCTTGTTAGTATATTACATGTGAGAACATATCTAACAGACATAATAGATAAGAATTTTACAATTAGCAGTTACTGATGTTCAGTGGTGGACCCTTATGATTTTGCTGGGTGAGGCACGTGCTTGGCATTTAGGGCATGTAATTGGAAGTCTCTGTGACTTCGAAGTGTGTTCACGCTGCAGACACTGGCGGCACAGCAGGTGCCCACAGGGAAGAGAGTAAGCCCCAGGCCTCGGTGAATAAATAGTCAAGGAACAAGAGCATGACTCACATCTGCCCTGACCTGGAGAAGAACCAATGTCAGTTACAGAAAGCATTAAATTAATTTTCCAAATTAAATTTTTCACATGCAATGAACTTCATAATTTCCCAAACTATTTTCACTGTGCTCCTACAGTATGTTGTATCTCTGACACCTACCTTCTGTGGTGTCTGGCCCCAGGCTGCTTTGTGAGGTATAGGTTGGTAATCCATGCAGAGCAGAACTTAATGCTTGATCTAAACTCTGAGACAGGCGCTCTTCATGAGAATTTGTTTCTGAAAGAAATCAAGAAGCAAATATTTGGGATAAAGAAGATAGTATACAGTACATTATAGTTCAATGGAGGAATTCTAATGGTGTATTCCTAACCTGTGGGGAGGGTGACACTTGCTTCTGTTCTTGGCATTTTGGTCAAGGGAGACAAAGATTTGGTCAACACTTCACTAGTTGAAGAAAACCCTGACTCATAATTCCTTTTATTTAACTGTCCTAAGGTCTCCCTTTTTATACTGCAGGTTCCAGCAGAAGACCCCAGTACAAGCCCTTGCCTTTCCCCAAAACATCTCGATTGGCTCTTAGTTAGTTCACTATGATTTATTTCACTCACTAAATGAACCTGCTTGGGCTGTGTCTCAGTTTGTGTACTTTGTGCAGTTGGAGGACCTGATGCACAAAGGAGCCTGGATGGTCGAGGTTTGTTTAGTATACTGTTCTTGCTTCTGAGTCCTGCGTGGCCAGTCTGTAGCAGGAGGCTGTCAATTCGACTCTTCAGGAGAGGGTTAGGAAGTGGTTTTGAGTCTGTTGTAAAAGGAACACCAGTGAAGGGGTCGTTAGGCATCCGTCCCCAAGTAGCTTCCTGTTTTACATACTCTTCCAAGGTACTATTGTCCACAACCATTCCGCTGGGCAATATCATGGGCAGAACCATAAGCTCCTGAGTCAGAGGGTCCAGAAACTCCTCAGGTATAGTTGTTCCTGAGGAATTATTGACTGGCCTAGGAGATTTGGCTGAGGTAGAAACTGGTGAAAGAATGGTAAAACTAGAAATCTGTGGTTGCAAGCTGTCAAAATGGGCCTTCTGAAATAGTTCCAGCTCCGAAAGAGAACAGCACCGAGCAGGAACACCCCACACTGCCAAGGACTTGATTCCCAGTGCTGAAGAACCTCCACCATAAGGGACAGCGATACGAAGTTGGGCCACTGCACAAAGTGACTGAGACCCCCGACTCCAGAGCTCCTGTTGCTTTGCATGGGCTGGAGGGTCAGGTGGGCACTCAGGAAAAAGAGCTCCGAGTTTAAAATGTGGATGCTTAAAACAGGTGAGAACGTCCTCCCCCAGATCACAACGTCCCACAAGCTTAAACTGTCCTCTATCATGATCGCTTTCTGAGGTTTTAGCAGGTTTTACCTCAGAGGAGGTAAAAATCTCCAGCCTCCTAGAAGCACTACCACACGGCAAAAGTTCAACATCCACACGGTATATCTCAACCTTCACCTGAAAGTAAAGTGTCACATGTAGGGGAGGACGTAGGAAGTACTCGAGCCTGCAACCTCGTCGCAAAGCTGCTGGGTCCCCGGACAAAAGATTGGAAACGTCGCAGCCATCTGCACATACCTGTAAATAGAGAAGACTATAATAAATAATGAAAACACTATGATCATCAAAGAAACATCACCCTACTCAACAGCATAATAATAATAATAATGATAATAAAAATTTAAGTGAACATTACACCATGTCCAATTTTTGGACACATGCTGGACCACAATCTCAACAGTCAGAAGAGCTTTCCCGTACCTTATTGCACTGAGCGGTGGTTTTAAAGTGCGGCAGGCAGAGGTTAACCACCATGTTTACTCCATCCAGGAGCTGCGACATTTAACAATAAAAGCAGCACATCATACAAACGTTATAAAAGAGAAATTGCAATTAGAAATTATCTCTTTATGATGTCGAATCTCAAAATCCGTAACGTTAGCTCCACTGGTACACTGGGAGTATTATTGGTTTATATATATATATATATATATATATATATATATATATATATATGTGTTTTTTTTTACTGCAGACTTCTACCAAGCTAGATAAAAAGCACAACTTATATTTCAGAATGTTTGTGTTGTGCAGTTCATACGATCAAAAATAATTCTAAGGATTTTCTCTTTAAATGTAACTTTAAGATATAACAGGCTTTTTTACGATCACAGCCATGTACGCACAGACAATTCAATATTTAATACAGCTTCGCAAAGTACAGTATTTGTAATAAAAAGGAGATAAATAAAAGTCACAAACCTTCCTCGTCCTCGACGTTTTTTCTTGATATTTATGACGTTTGCAAGCCACAGTGTAGCACTACTGCCATCTACTGGTATGGAGTGAAAACTGGTTATTTCTAAGAAAAGAAAGAAATAAAAAACCCACCAGCATCGCTTCCGTACGTACCATACCGCCCCACGTAACAAAACCAATATGGAGCGCTTCATAGATACAAAATCATGCATTTGAAATGCATCCAAGC
>JAQMYG010000039.1:17694723-17719624 GCA_030014215.1 Clariallabes teugelsi
AGTAAAGTATAGATACCCAAAATTTCTACTTAAGTAAGGTAACGAAGTATTTGTACTTCGTTACTTGACACCTCTGAACACCTTACAGTATAACATGTAATAACAGGATTTGTTTCTTAAAGCATATGACATAAAATGATTGATATACCTAAACATGATAAAAAAATAAACAAATTGTGATCCTTAAAAACGTCTATCCCAAGATCAGTGTTTCAGAATTGCGCAGAGAACTTCACTAAAGGATTGAAACTATTATTGGTATTGAAAACATGTCTAAAGAAGGAAGACCCACATGCACAAACATAAGAGTTATGAGAGAAGACGAGAATAAAGCTGCTTGGAATGTTTGGCATTGTACATGTTTACAAGAAAAAGCTCATGTTTAGTCATATTTAATTATAGGGGTGCTATTTTTAATAGCAGTAGTGTTGTAGTTCAGTGTAGTCTATACAGTATATACTACAGATCTGTGTACACCAGTGGTATCGCAAATAATAATCTTAAAGCACTTGGATAGTTATCCCACTGTCTATCTACGTCTTAAATTTGTCATTACACATAACTGATTACCTCCCACTTGGTTTCCTCCAGGCGGGGCAAGATTTCAGCCTGCTCCTTGCGATAATCCAGGCACTTTCTCTCTAGCTCTTCACGCTGAGCCAGCAGAGCACTGATCTCCTCCTGGAGTCGGTTCTTGTCCTGCTGTAGTCGGCTGATCTGGGCCTGCAGTGCTTGCTGGGAACGTTGTGCCCGCCGGGTCACCTGCTGTAACCGTCCGGCATAGTTCTGTCTCAGTTCCTCCATCTCTCTCTCCCATACCCGCTGTTTCTCTTCAAACACCTGCATGATGGCTGCTTCACTCTGGTCCAAGTTGCGGCGCATGTGAAGAACCTTAATGTAAATACAGTGGATGAGTGATCAGACAATATTCCATCAGCAGTATCTTCCAGTTATTGAGGTTATATACTGTAGCAAGTACCTGGCTTTTCATATCATGTATATGGACATAATTACTAAAATATGTTTTGGGCTTGGATTCGGCTTAAACCAGTAAATATCTTTGTTAAGGCTGGTTCACAAGTGCTTCTAAAAATGACTCAAAAAACAATGTGCCATGTAAACAACCTGTGTCAAAAGTGTCTGTATCATTGCAGCAGCAGAGAAAAAGCTGAAAGAGACATAGTCGGCCCATTTTGATAGTTATGTCCTGGTGTTAAAATTTTCACTCCCTCTTTGGAAAAACTATTCAATATTAATCATAAACCAGACAGTTAATGTAGACTAAATCTGATCTTTAAATGTCAGCCAACGACAGAAAGAAACAGTAAATTATAAATTACAGGTTTTTGTTTGGGGATGATGGATATTTTTCCACCACCATATTTGAAGAAAATGTACAAACTATGTTTATAGCTTCCTAACATTTTAGGGGTGGGGACTATGATGATTTTAAAGGAAACTGCTGCATTTTACACAGACAATGCACAAACAGTGGTAAAATATGCAATGGTAAGACTGCTTTAATTAGTCAAACCAGCAAGGAAGCCAGCCAAAGAGGATGCTGAAAGGCATGGGGAACATACCGTACATTAGTGTGCACCATTAATGCCATTACAGTTTACCTAGCGAAGGACATAATACCTACTGTATCACTATGGATCAAGACAAAGGTTTTAAGAGGCTTCTAAAATTGTCATTATAATTTACCAAGTCAATACAGTCAAACCATGGATTGCGAGCATAATTCTTTCCCGGAAGCGTGCTTGTATATCAAAGCACTCGTATATCAAATTTCCCCATAAGGAATAATGGAACGCTGATGATTCGCTCCACAACCCAAAAATATTCATATAAAAAATAATTAATACAAAATGCACTGCGCCCATTAGTGTGTGTGTGTGTGTGTGTGTGTGTGTGTGTGTAGTATGCATGTGTAGTATGCATGTGTTCTACTCATATATCAAGACCTCGCTCGTTTATTAAGTTAAAATTTATTTAAGAATTTTGCTCGTCTTGCAACAACAAAAAAAAGGGTTCCACTGTATTCCTCAGCCATACACAGAATGTTTTCTCCTGGAGGCCGAGGAAAGTCAGGCTTTCCATTTTTTCAGCCAAGCTTCCCCTGTTTTTCAGACTTGTCATTTTAATAAAAACATTTGTATAACAGTTTTGTTTTGGTAATGAACTCTTTTGTGTACTTGCTGACTGCCATCTCTTCCCTGTTTTTCACTTAGCAATGTACAGAGAGTAAAATCACGCCCCTCTAAATGTGTGCTGTACTCGTACCGTAGAGTCGTCATATACAAGGGGAATCCAGGCTAAGTTGTGGAGAAAGAAAAAAAAAAGAAAAAAAAGCAATATCAAACCTGAAGTCATGCTGCTGTGTTTGAATATCAGCATGTTTGTGATGCAGGCATAAACACAAGATCGCAATCAAATCACACCCTCAAATGTAATATCGCTTTTATACAACAGTTCCAGAAACACCATTTATTATTAACAGATGGTTTGTTTGTCTATTTAACCAGTTATTTTGCTCTGCTAACACATGTCCTTTTGTACCCGGTGGAACTAACTAACCATGATTGGCACCCCCGCAATCAACAGTTAGTGAAAGTAACAGGGGTTAATGTAGTTTTAAATTCTTACTGGTACTATGTAACCAAAAGATAAGAATGGTGAACATTCCTGAGAAGCTTACAAAATGTACTTTATATTTCCATTTATTCAGCCTTAGAATATCAGCCAACTTCTAGATTCCGGGGCTGAATCCCAAGTAGTGTTAAAAGTTATTGTGCTTTGTAGGCTGCAAGTTAGAATCCCTTCTTCCAAACATCAAATAGAGCTCTTCATCAGGGCTTAGAGAAGTACTTGGGATTCAGCCTTGTGTCAAAAGCTAGTTTGCTTTATGAGCATAAATAAAAGAGCATGATCCACAATTACTTAGAAGACAAAGTGTTGTTTAAGATGACCTAAACTTATCAGATAAGTTTTCTTGCTGAAATTGTTTTCATGACTTGTTTTAAATGTAGGTTTTGGCAGGCAGCTGTTCTCCTCTCTTTCCAGTACTGTGGATCGTACCAACCTGCTTTCACCAATGCTGGTAACCAACAAATAGTGTAATTAACGATTGTTTGAACAGCTGTGACGTGGACTTATACATATAGTTAAAGGTCCCAGTGTTGTTATATATCATATAATACTTGACTAAACAGATTGCTTGGCTGGAAATAATCTTTGTTAAATTAGGATTAGCTGATTAGAAGAGGCTGCAGTCGAGGTGAGGACAACACTACATGGTGTTTACTGCACAATTGAACAGAACCCATTTTGTCTCAGAGCTGTTTGGGACTGTGAACTATTTCAGATTGTAATCCTAACCGAAATTAGGATTATTCACCATCGGGGCAGCTTTACAGGACAGCCATTTTCAGCTCCCAGACTGATTCATTGAAACCAACTTATTTCTCCCGCAACCTCACACGCACACACATACTATATATCAAACTTTGGAAATTTTATACATTCACTAGCACACTGAAAATATTGGTATCTGGTGCACTGCACTGTCTATTTTTTTGTACAATACATGCAAGATACTTACGCGATTTAAGAATGCTCGTAGATCTGCGATCCATTCGTATATACAGAAATTCGTAACTCGAATGTTTGTAAGTCAGGGACTTACTGTATTCACCAGTCAGATGAGGCTATCCTCATAGCTTATTGTACCTTGCTAGTTTGGGTAGCATGTGTAAGTTCACTGAATTAATTGTTTTATTTGCACATATAAAATAGCGTTTTTAACAATGGACACTGTCACAATGCAACTTTACAGGAATTTAATTTCTAAATATAAATTTTAAAAATGCTTAGCCCTAATGAACAACCCAAAGGAAACACTGGCAAGGAAAAACTCCCTGAGACAAACATGAGGAAGAACCATTCAGAGACTCAAAAGGGAATCCAACTTCATTTATGTGATACCAGATAGTAAGACCAAAAATAAACCCATAATAAAAATCCCTAAAAATCCCTAAACGCCTATAACTATGTGCTCTGAGGTTGAAAGTACAAATGTATAACATTAAATTTGTTTTAGTTGATATAAAGTCCGTGAAATCATGCCAGGCACTCTAATGGTTTGTCTGCTTACATTTCATTGGTTGTTAAAGCAGTGAGGTATGATGCACAATACACACAAAAGTGATTAAATTAAAAAACAACATAGATTAGATTTCTTGTCTGAGTTTCCTTAAAAAGGCCACGCCACAGAAAGCTTTATGAAACGTGTAATAAAAATTTTAATTTTATTATATTCAGTAATAGATGCTTACGTAAGTAATCCTAGTTGATTTATGTATGTGTAATGTAATCTGAGTGTAGTAATGGTTAATGGTGGTATGATTTTTATTGGGATTGTTCGAGTAAACCAATCAATGAGTAATTGGTTAAAACAATACTCAAACAATTATGGAATAGATACCGACTTCCATCAATAATGATAAACAATTCAGTTTTTAAACATATGTAAATATTCATTATCCTGTCATAATAAATGGCATATGTGGTCAGTTATTCTTTTTTTGAGGTTAGGTTTCCTAGCAGAGCTTTATTTACATTGAAAGGTAATTTGTTTGGTTGCTCTGTAAAACCTTTTGAATGCTAAAATGACATGTACTAATTAATACAATCACATTCCAATAACTTGAGTCTTTATATTTGTTTTAGTTTAGTTTTATATTATCTAATATAATGAGCAAAAGCAATTTGAAAGGATGCTATAAGAATGTTTAACTTACTGTGAAATTTACTCTAAAGTAAACTCATTATCTGATATGTAGGTGTTCTCTATGGTTTAAAAAAAACTGTTGTATGTCTTTTTAAAGAAAATAAATAGATGTTTGGGAAATAACCTGTTGTATAAACAGCTTTAGAGGTAACATCAGTAACCCCACAGTCTCCCCTATATCATTTCACTCACCTCTTGTTCTTTCTCCCACAGTCGGTCCTCCAAGTCCTGTATTATATCATCCGAGGAGGGTGACGGATGAATGGCAGCTGGCATATCAGCCAGGTGACAAAGTCTGTGATAGGATGAAGAGCTCTTCCCAGAGGATGAGCGGCCACTGTCTGAAGCACTCAGGCCGTTCTGGTAGTTGGGCTTGTCCAGTTTGTCTGTGCCCAATCTGTTGATATGGCTGGTCGAGGCACTGAAGGGTCCAAGGGCAGGAGCAGGAGCATAGCTGCAACCAGGGACTGTGTACGTGGGCAGGCTGGTGAAAGAGTTCCTTCCCGAGTCAGTCATGACACCCTGGCCCCCATCCTCTCTGCCCTGCTCCCTCTCCGGACTGTCTCGCTCACTAAGTGGCTGGGGGTCATCAGATCCTCCTGTGCCTCCAGCACATTGACCTCCAGCCCCACCTCCACCTCCGGCATGTGCCACTAGATTCTGCATGGAGTGAAAGCTCTTTGGCACTACAGGTTTGAAGGCAGAGGGCCGCACCAATCCAGAATTGTTCTGAGACTGTGTGTAAAGAGGATGGTACTGATTAACACATAACACAAGAAATTAACTCACAGCAACAGTAAAATATTTTAGATTTTGCCTGTATAATTATATAGTATTATAAGTACATACTGTATATATCGCTTTTCATTTATCAATGTTACCATTAGTAAAACAACTACTGTAAGAAATTCACATGACATTAACCCTGTCTAGCCTTCTTTGGTTTCTTGTCTGTGAACAGCCATAACAACTTAAACATATCCATAATTATAGTGGTCCACTTGTTCCTCAGCTCACAATTACCTGTTCTGACTTTCCAGACATGGGTAGAACCTTGGGTGGCGTTCGTCCATTTGCCTTTGTAGCGTTCCCCTCTCGGATTTTCACAGCAACCATGCTGTCACCACTCTTCTCTCCAGTGTGGACAACCACATTCCTGCGGGCATCTACACTCATGTTCCCTATCGGCCGCGGTGCCACCCTGCGGACGGCAACATTGTTCTCCAGGCGTTCGCAGATGGAGGGGACCCTATCCAGGTTGGAGGAGGCAGTGGTGGACTCACAACCAGCAAGCTGGGGCCGGTCTGTGGTTGTGCTGCTACCTCCCCTTTCATCGCTGGAGACAGTGCATTCAGACATAGAAGGTGGAGGGTTGAGACGCTCAGCACTGAAGCTGCGATCTGATGGGCCTCTACGTGATAGGGGTGGTCCACGAGGGAGGGTGGTACGTGTGCCCACACTCTTCATGGCGAATTCTTGCTCGCCAGCCACCCCACTACCAACACTTCCCATGTTGGTCAAAGTCTGCCTCTGACTCAGCACCACAACCCCATCACATGGGCCTTTGTAGTGAAGGGTGTACCATCAGCTAGTGGGCAATAACACTAGAGAGAGAGAGAGAGAGAGAGAAAGAGAGAGATAATCCGTTAATAAATGACAGTGGCTGGCAGATTAGAAAGATATACAAATATTGTGTGCACATTTTTTTTCATTGATGAAGATGTGACGGTCATGTAGGAAAAGAGCACAGTGTCTGCCAATACCCTCCTGATTCCTTAAAATTTTATCTGAACATGAAACACACACACTCGCAGTCTGGCAGTCAGGTACAGTGTCTTCACTACCACATTACCAAACATTGCTCTAATCCATGTTTTTAGGATTGCTGACCAGCACTGATCTCTGTGGACCTGAAGCTTCATGGTTGCAAGAAACCTCAGTTAATTGAAACTTTGTGAGGCTGTAAAACTTTTACTGTTTTCCTCGTGACTATATGCTTCAGTGCACTTCTGCAGAAATTAACCTGATCCTGATAACGTTTAACGTTCTTTACTTATATTACGTATGAAGAATTGCCTATAAAAACTACATTATCATATAATAATAGGCAAAATAAGACATTTGCTTGCATATCGTCCCGAAGAATATTTACTTATATCTCTAAACTCGTAGCTGTTATTGTCTTCTAGAGTAATCTAACATCTGAATCAACATCGCCACCTCCTGAGACTACACAATTTTCAGAAAACCAAGGACAGGTGTCTTCTTTCGGCTTTCACATTCGCTTCTCTCTCAGTACTGCTTCCATCACTACCCGTGCATTATGAATCGCGCCATACACACATTATTTTCTACACCCTCCACCAATGAGGCCTGCATGGCCGATCTAGTGATACTGTGATATCACTTTGTTGCTATCACACACACAGAGACACAGCAGTGTGCTCACAATGGTGAGCTCAAAACACTTACAGGAGCATCACGATAACCTGCTTCGTTTACACTCTCTGTTTCTTTATTCTCTCCGCCGCTTGCATGTGCATTACATAATGCGCGTCGGGATCCGTCCTCCGTAGGATTATACGGGAGAGAAAGGGCGCATCGTTCGCTCTTTTTCCTCGGAGCGTTTCTGTGCCATTCCCGCGCTCCTTCGCCTGCTTCACTCCCACTCCAGCGTGTCTCAGCCACTGTACAAGCTCCGCTTCTTCTTCTTCTTCTTCTTCTTGCCCGCGCGTTTTTCTAACAATAGCGACTAATAAAACGCCGCCAGTGGTTCTTCTACATGCGATGCCGTTCCGGGCATTAAAATAAGGATGCGCGTAGAGAGCGATAGGCTATGCGTGACACGTAGGTACGTAGCTATGAATCCCCGTGTGAGCTTTACCAGTTCTGTCTCAAGCGGTGCTCGTGTGCCGCCGTGCTTAGGCTACAGTTCAGGGCACCGACGATGAGCGGAATATTCGTAAACACCGGAGTCTCATGGAGATGGAAAAATATATATATATATCTCTGATTATCGCCTTTGGCTTTGAATCGGATGATGGAAGCGGCGGACGCGCGTATCAGCTGGGCCACACGCCCACCTCGACCCCGCCCCTCTGTCGCACGCTGGAAACGCCCCTTGGAAGCCGTGATAGGCAACACGCGCGTGAGTAGTAGATCACCAGCGTCCAGGTGGCTAGCATCCAGCTGGCGCTCCTCTTGGGGCACCATCATCAGGAGTGATTTACCTTCACGATTAACTGCAGTCATGTACACAAACTTTAAAGAGAAATAAAGCAATGATTGAGACAAAACACTGGGATCCGAGACATTTACGACACCTGTTATGATCAATATGGCAAAGTTATATTAGACATGCTAGACTGATGAGAAATAGGCCTAGGCTGCATAAAGTCTTGAGAAGAAAAGATTAACTTCAGGGTGATCTGAATCACTAAACCATTAAGGATACTTTTTTTTTTTTTTTTTTTTTTTTGCAAGATGAGAAAACATTGCAATTGCAATATTTATTGTATGCATTCTGGAGGGAAATAGCCATATCCTGCAGCCATGGCGACCATTCATGAACGCATCATAGCTGATCCACTGTTTTGATTATGTTTTCCTGTTTTCATTTGGTGGCTATTTTTTTATGTATGATTTTCAACAACGAAAACCCTCACTTGTGCATTTCTACACATCTGCTATATATATATACATATACACAAATACATAGACGACGTCTTTCACCAGGTCTCTGCCTCCATTCACAAATTCAGTGGTGACATCAACACGTACCAGTTACCACGGAAACGGGCTCTATCAAATTCAGGGCGTACAATGTCATGTGACACAAAGACGTTATAACGGCACCAGGGTGCGCTGTTGAGGCAGTAAAATAGTCTGCAAGTGAAGGACACGTTACCTGCATCGGATCTAAACCTGTCTCCACCTAAGCTAAAGGACCAAAGGGCAAATTCATTAATTGCTATTTCTTATTTTGCCCAACAGGCTACTAAACTAAAATAGCTCATTTAGGCATGAAAAGTGATCTGCATATCCACCACTGCCCTTTAAAAAAAAAAAAAAAAAAAAAAACAGTTACTTAAAATAATAAGTAATAATATTTTTTAATTAATTTAATTTAATTAATAATAATTATTATTTCATTTAGCTGAAAAAATTGCATCAGTTCCATGTTAACAAGCATAGTTTCCCAACATATTATAATTTTTTTCTTGTCTCTTGTCTATATTTCCTCCCACAGTCCAAAGGCTAACACGTAAATTAATTTAGGCTACATGGGCCACTTTTTACATGAAAACATGGCCTTAAATTTGTTTGTGTGTGTGTCCTGCGATGGATTGGAACCCTATCCATGGTGTACCCTGCAACATGCCTTAAGTCTCCTGGGATAGGCTCCAGGCCCCCTGTCACCCTGACTACAGGATAAACCGGGACAGACAATGAGTGAGTGAGAGTGAGTGTGCGTTTGTTTGCGTGTGTGTGTGTATGGTGTGTGCATATTCGTGTGTTTGTGTGTGTGCGTGTGTTGGCAGTTACATTTACATTTGCCTTTTAAAAAAAAATTAATACATTCATTCATTCATTCATTCATCTTCTATACCGCTTTATCCTTGATCAGGGTCGCGGGGGGCCTGGAGCCTATCCCAGGAGACTTTCGGGCACAAGGCGGGGTAAATTAATACATGAGTATGAATAAAAGTATCTTTCAGTTGGTTAGATTTTTTTCTTGATAATTCAAATTGCAATTGAGTATGTTTTGATTCACTATCTCTACTTTGACCAGAATGTCATAATATCACTGATCACCCAAACCAGTCAATTATTTTTAAACAAATTTGAACATGGGTTAACAAAATAAACAAACTTATAAAAATCCTATCTAATACATTATTTCCCAAGTCAGGTCACCTTTATTTATACAGCACATTTGAATCATTGAGGCAATTCAGAGTGCTTTAGATAGGTGAAGAGAACATGGGAAAACTAAAATGAATAAACATAAAAAACTTTAGCATTTTCTCTCAATGCTTGGTGGGTGGGTTTTCTTGGGGTACTCCGGTTTCCTCACACAGTCCAAAGACATGCAGATTGGGTTAATGGGCATTTCTAAATTGCCCGTAGTGTGTTGCCCTGCGATAGATTGGCACCCTGTCTAGGGTGTACCCTGCCGTGTGCCCAAAGTCTCCTGGCATAGGCTTCCCCTGGTGACTCTACAAGTGTTAGAATTATTTTATATATAAAGGAGTTGTTTCTACTCTCTTGCTCTCTTCCTCATAGATCTGATATTAACGTATAAATCTTTCCTGCTGCTATCTTCCTATCTCCTCTTGCATCTGTTCTTAAAGGTGTGAACGCTCCCACGCTCACCTTCCCATACTCTCTTTATGTCTCTCTCTCTCCCTCTCTCACTATCTCCCTCTGTCTCCTTCCCCCTGTCCCCCTAACTTACAACTAATTAGCAAAATTAAAACAAGCAAGCGTCAAGATACAATTAAGAAAATAATTACAATGTGTAGACATGTGTATAGAAACATGATTATTGGGTATAGACATGTGCTCATTGTATATCGTCAGATGCTTTTAAACCTTTGACCTTATAGTGTATAAACACATGCCTATAAACCTTTGAGCTCATAAGTGTCAGGGTCATGTGATAAAGTAGGGGACAAGTAGTAGCACTAGGGTGTGCTGTGGAGTTAAGCCAGAAATCTGTGTCAAAGGTGCTTTCAGGACATGTAAAATTCATGACAAATTTTGCTTATTGAGCTATGTGTGTAGATGACGGAATGCAACCTTAGATTATTTTATTCACCATGTTCTTGCCTGCACTATACCAATGTGTTTAAACCATGTGACCAACTCACAGCAAGTGTTAGAGGTTTAAGTACACTCTTCATACTGTGATAATACGTGTTACACAACACTACAACTTAGCCACCTTTTGTAAACAATGACAATAAGTTAATTCTCTTTCAAATAAAGTCCATTAATTTTTAACAATCAGCAATAAATTTCTAGAACCTTTGTATTCACTCAGTGAAACTCCAAGTAAGAAAAACTTTGTGGTGAAGCAGTATTTCTCACAGGATTTCATGAGACTGTGGTGGGGGGAACTTCCAGGGTTATGGGTTATGATTTATGGTTTGCTGTACAAAAGTTTTGTACATTTAAAGTTTAATGCATCTGTGTGGTTCACTTTGAGAACAAACTTAAGAGGGCTGATCTTTAAAAAACTTGGGGTTTTTGTGAACCATTTTGTGTTCTAGTAGTATACATCTAGATATAAGTTGTGATGACATGGTCACATTCACACAGCATATTAAACAAGACAGTTTAACCCTGTCTCACAGCCATGACCAGCAGAACAATCACAGCTAGAACAGACGTTTTAATCACACTGTAAATCCCAATTTTTCTGTGTCATGATTTTTTTTTTTGTGTGTATGGAGTCTACACAAATGCTGAAGACTGTTTACTTGCAATTTCTGAAAACTTGGTTTTATTTGTTGCCTTACACTGTTATAAAAATATGTTACATACGGTATAGACAAAAATGGGTAATATGTATCAATTGATTATTTTGTCATTCACTAAATCCCACCATCAATATATACTGCACAAAAAAAAATAAGGGAACACTTAGTCCTAGTTTGACTTGAACCTTACATACACATATGAGGGGCGTTTAAATCAAACCAGGACTAAGTGTTCCCTTAATTGTTTTGAGCAGTATATATACATATACAGTATGTACATCCAAATCCATAATTATTTGGACAGCAACACAATTTTAGTAATTTTGCCATACCACCACAATAGATTTTAATAAAAGATGCGATAGGTATGCAAATGACGTTTAGACTTTTGGCTTAAAAAATATTGCATTAACTGTTTAGAAATTATAGCTTTTTTTTGTTTGTTTTACAACAAATATCCATTCCTTTTTACAATAATTTTTTACAGTTTGATGGCCAACTGTGTGGTGTTTCTTTGTTATTTTATGACAAACTAAGGACATAAGAAGTCTGGCAAGTGAAGGCCATCAATAGGCTGAAAAAAAAGATCTCTATCCAAGAGATAACGGAAACTTGTGGCCAAATTAACAATTTGGTACATTCTTTAAAAGGAGGAATGCACTGGTGAGCTCAGCAACACTTAAAGGTCTCAAAGGACACAGGAGTAAACAGACTTGGATTATCACAAAACTCTTTCCTTGGCGAAGATACACTCCCGGAGGAGGTAGGCATACACGTTAAAATCTATAATCAAGAGGCGCCTTTGTAAATTTAAATACAGATGGTAACTTCAAGATTAAAACACCTAATAACAACACATAAATCAGTAGGTCCAGATAAGATTTTGCTAAAAATAAAAAAATAACTCCCAGTTAATGTGTACTAGAATGATTGAATATAGAAGAATATGTTGAAGAAAAAGAAATGCTCACAATTCAAGGTATAACATCATCTGTCTTATATACTGTAAGCTGTGTGTTATGGAAGTCAGGTGTTGAGCACTTGTGTTAATGATGAGGTGACTGCTGATCGAAGTAGCAGGACGAATTCTGAGGTTTATACGGCTATAATTTCTAATGTTCTGAAATGCAGAGTCAATTAAATTAGATGCAAATGTCTGTATTTACTAAATACTTTTGATAAACAGCTGGAAATAAAGCTGAAAGTGTACACTTCAATCACATCTTGATTACTTTATTTCAAATCCATTATTGGTGGTGTACAGAGGTACAACTGTAAAAATTGTGTTGCTGTCCAAATACTTACTAATCATAACTACCTAACTATAGACTATATACTTCTTGAATATAAACATAATTATTTAAACTTAAATCTTTGTTAAATTAGTTAGAGAAAACCAGAATGTCTTTTGCCCCACTCCCCCTTTTCAAAGAGCAAATCATAGCACTCTGGCGGTATTCTTCCCATTCCCTTGCATACTGTATCTGTGTAGTGTAATATTGTGAACTTGGGGTTTTTGTGAACCATTTTGTGTTCTAGTAGTATACATCTAGATATAAGTTGTGATGACATGGTCACATTCACACAGCATATTAAACAAGACAGTTTAACCCTGTCTCACAGCCATGACCAGCAGAACAATCACAGCTAGAACAGACGTTTTAATCACACTGTAAATCCCAATTTTTCTGTGTCATGATTTTTTTTTTTGTGTGTATGGAGTCTACACAAATGCTGAAGACTGTTTACTTGCAATTTCTGAAAACTTGGTTTTATTTGTTGCCTTACACTGTTATAAAAATATGTTACATACGGTATAGACAAAAATGGGTAATATGTATCAATTGATTATTTTGTCATTCACTAAATCCCACCATCAATATATACTGCACAAAAAAAAATAAGGGAACACTTAGTCCTAGTTTGACTTGAACCTTACATACACATATGAGGGGCGTTTAAATCAAACCAGGACTAAGTGTTCCCTTAATTGTTTTGAGCAGTATATATACATATACAGTATGTACATCCAAATCCATAATTATTTGGACAGCAACACAATTTTAGTAATTTTGCCATACCACCACAATAGATTTTAATAAAAGATGCGATAGGTATGCAAATGACGTTTAGACTTTTGGCTTAAAAAATATTGCATTAACTGTTTAGAAATTATAGCTTTTTTTTGTTTGTTTTACAACAAATATCCATTCCTTTTTACAATAATTTTTTACAGTTTGATGGCCAACTGTGTGGTGTTTCTTTGTTATTTTATGACAAACTAAGGACATAAGAAGTCTGGCAAGTGAAGGCCATCAATAGGCTGAAAAAAAAGATCTCTATCCAAGAGATAACGGAAACTTGTGGCCAAATTAACAATTTGGTACATTCTTTAAAAGGAGGAATGCACTGGTGAGCTCAGCAACACTTAAAGGTCTCAAAGGACACAGGAGTAAACAGACTTGGATTATCACAAAACTCTTTCCTTGGCGAAGATACACTCCCGGAGGAGGTAGGCATACACGTTAAAATCTATAATCAAGAGGCGCCTTTGTAAATTTAAATACAGATGGTAACTTCAAGATTAAAACACCTAATAACAACACATAAATCAGTAGGTCCAGATAAGATTTTGCTAAAAATAAAAAAATAACTCCCAGTTAATGTGTACTAGAATGATTGAATATAGAAGAATATGTTGAAGAAAAAGAAATGCTCACAATTCAAGGTATAACATCATCTGTCTTATATACTGTAAGCTGTGTGTTATGGAAGTCAGGTGTTGAGCACTTGTGTTAATGATGAGGTGACTGCTGATCGAAGTAGCAGGACGAATTCTGAGGTTTATACGGCTATAATTTCTAATGTTCTGAAATGCAGAGTCAATTAAATTAGATGCAAATGTCTGTATTTACTAAATACTTTTGATAAACAGCTGGAAATAAAGCTGAAAGTGTACACTTCAATCACATCTTGATTACTTTATTTCAAATCCATTATTGGTGGTGTACAGAGGTACAACTGTAAAAATTGTGTTGCTGTCCAAATACTTACTAATCATAACTACCTAACTATAGACTATATACTTCTTGAATATAAACATAATTATTTAAACTTAAATCTTTGTTAAATTAGTTAGAGAAAACCAGAATGTCTTTTGCCCCACTCCCCCTTTTCAAAGAGCAAATCATAGCACTCTGGCGGTATTCTTCCCATTCCCTTGCATACTGTATCTGTGTAGTGTAATATTGTGAATTAGAATTAGAATTAGAATGTGTTTTAAATTAATCTTGGTGTGTTGGTTCTTTTTTAACATTTCAGTGTCCACAAATTGAGTTTTCATTGTAAAGCTGAAATTTCCTCTGCTTAAATAAAAAAAAAAAAATTAAGATCTGAATTAAAAAAAAAAAAAAAAAAAAAAAAAGTGAAGGTAGACTCTATTTTAATATTTACAGTATTATACTTATTTGATTGACTAGTATTACATTTATATTTTTTAAAAGTTCAGTTTTTAAAAAAGTGCAATTGTAACATCCAGAATTACAGTTGAGGCTGTGGGAATAAATGTGAACAATAATAAAAATAAGCAGAAATAAACAGCAATATAGAAAATGTCATACAAGGTTTGTTGGATGTTGAGAAATCTGGAGAAACAAGGAAGAAGTCTCAGGAAAGTGCTGGATACAACCACCAATCACATGAACCCAAGTGTGTGCCCAGGTGGGAGCAGCTGTCTTTCATCTCTACACCCTATCTATGACTGACAGGTCCAACTGAGGCCCAAAAATATCCCCCAGGATCCTGAATGGTCATTCACGCATAGAGAGGTTCCATTTTGCTACATTATGGGAGGTTATTTAACATACTAAGAGAAACACACACAAGAACCAGGAGAGAGTCAGGAGACATTGTAACAGATCTTTATCAACAGATTTATGGTATTGCCGCCATTAGAATGCTCTTATGAAGAGTCACTAGTAGTAAAAAAAAAAAAAAAACACCCCCTACTTCTGACACCAAGATGGTATGACTTGAGGGTGCAGGCTATTTTAGAAGGTGGTAGTGGAATGTCCAGCTGTTAAGTTGACCTATAGGACATTCTGCCAGTTTATCAGACTAGTGAATAACTACAGAGACCTCACAACTACAAGCATGGAGAACGTGGAAGTGTTTGACTCACCAGGAAAGGGTCGTGGTTTAAGGGCCACAAAGGAAGCATGGGCTGGGGATGTACTGTTTGCAGAACCCTGCTTTGCATCTGTTGTTTTTGATAGGTAAGTAGTTTTGTATTTAATATTAAAGTTTTAGAAAAGCCAATACTTGCTGTAGTTGGTTGTATCAGCAACCATGGATATTATATGACGTTATGGTGGCATGCCTTCATACGTACATGAGACTATTTTTAGTTTTATTCCTCTAATTTTTTTCCCCAAATCTATATATAATTAATCAATACAGATGTAGATAATGAAATATACATATAAATATATTATATGTAAATTAATTAATAATTTAGTGTGTGATAATTCAGGGGTTAGACAAATACAAGCAACTTGAGTAAGTAGTGGTGACCGCGTGGTTAAAATGCTTTCCTTGAGCAAGTCCCTTAACCTTCAGCTCAGTTGACCTCCATTAATTCATCAGCAAAATAAACAATGTAGTGTAAATGTGTTTATTTTTTGTATATTATGTAAGTTTTTTAATTACTTTACAAACAACCAGCTGGAAGGTGTGCAATCTCATTGGAGTTGGCTCTCATAGTCTACTTACACACATTCTTAATAAACATATTGCATATATATATTGCAGATATATACATATCACATTTACAATCAATAATTTAATCAATGTCCTGCTATTGTTTTACTTCTGACTCCTGATAATCTTTATATCTTTAGAATTTTCAACATGCTCATTGTTGTTCTTGTTGTTATTACTTAAAAAATTTATTTAAAAAAAAAAGGAAATAAAGTTAATCATATTAAATAAGACAGACTCATAATCATACATATTAAAGGTCACTTGAACTTGTGAGTACATCAGTAAATCTCTCTTTCTCTATCTCAATCTCTTTCTCCTCGGCTCCAGTTTTTCAGCACATGTGTGTCACTGCTGTTTCCGTCGCCAGCAGAAGCTGCAGCGTTGCGGCCAGTGTCGGTTTGCACAGTACTGCGATCGAACGTGTCAGCGGGCAGCCTGGGAAGAGCATAAACAAGAGTGTGCTGCCATTAAGAATCATGGCAGAGTGCCCAATGAGAACATTCGGTGAGACTCTGGAGATTGGGAGAAAAGTGGGAAAAACACCTATATTAATTCAGTAGTATACATACTTGCATGCCATAATCACTATTTAGTGAGAGAACTAATGAGCTTGCTTTATTATTAATTTAAATACACCAGAGTTTTGTGTTCATTAGAAATAAAAAGAAAAACTAGCAAAATCTAAAGCTTTGCTTTGTTGTCTGTGGGTAGTCTTGCTGCTCGTATTATGTGGCGTCTCGATAAGGAGGGAGGTGTGATCTCAGACCTTCAGCTCACTACACTGGATGACCTGGAAGACCATATCTCAGACCTTCCTGAGATAGACCTGAAGGAACTCAAAGTAGATATTCACAATTTCTTCGATTACTGGCCCAAAACCAGCAAGCAACACACTGCTGACAGCATCTCTCACATCTTTGGATTGGTAAGTACAAATGTAAACATTTGGTTTTCAAATGCCAATCCCTTTTCCATTGTCATTCATTACTATATTAAAAGAGTAACATTTAGCCAACACTTAACCTGTTTTACACTAGATCAACTGCAATGGCTTCATGATAAGCGATCGTAAAGGCCTGCAGGCAGTGGGTGTTGGACTCTTCCCCAATCTCTGTTTGGTCAACCATGACTGCTGGCCAAACTGCACAGTCATCCTCAACAACGGCAAGTAAGTGCAATCAGTGCTCACTCTTTAAGTGTGTGCAACCCGAGCTATTATTAGTGATAGGTGTGAAAACCAACACGTACAACTCAGTGGAAGTGGATAATGGATGAAGCAGTGGATGGTTAAAGGAAGTAAGAAAGTGAAGTGAAAGCAAAGGGAAGGGGATTTGAGGCAAGAATGAAACAAATGTACTGTAGTTTTAAGAAAAGAGAAATAGCTTATGTTATTCAGTAGTGTAACAATGGAAAATAGAATATGTATCACTCACAACCGGATGGACCGCTGAAGTCATGGGCAACATGGAGCCAAGAGAGGACCATCTACTGACTGACTTTATATAAAGGCTGTGATAGTCTTGTTTAGACATGCCGCAAAACAAAACTGTTGATGATTTTACTAATTTTCTTTAAAAAAAGTAATAATAAATTACAGTATATTTCTTCCTTTGCAGTTTAGTTGGGTGCAGGTTTAGTCAGTGCAATGGCTGAGTGAGTGAGGGTTTTCTGAATAGGCATTCTGAAATAGCCAGTTCTGCAATTTGCTTCTCACTTTGTCTTTCAGTCACTCTGCCATCAATACTATGTATCATACTCAGAAGAGGTGGGTCTGTTTGGCAACACTTAATCAGCCAAGCTCTTCGTTTCTTGTTATCTTCTGTTCACTATCACATCCTTAATCACACTATTTGATGATCAGCTACCCAAATGCTGCTATCAAAGAGCAAACAACAGCATAACATAAAAACATATAAAAAAATTCCGACCAGAATTAGCTTAAAAGGTAACTAATTTCTAGGTAACTTAGAACAGTTTAACGACAACAAAAAGTTTTTTACATCCAATTGATTTTTTTAAACCAAGTTTACAAAGCTAATAATGTTTAGCATCTTGTTTGTTTTTGCTTTAAGCCTAGATGGCTAATGCTGTTGGGTGGTTGGTCTGTTTTCCATGATCTGTTTTCATAATCCTCTTAAAACTCACCTTTCACCTAAACTAAACATTTATGACTATTGTCTTAATCCTCTGTTACTGTACAATTCTTTCTGCATTTTTATAAGCTCTAATAATTCTTTCACAGTAGCTGAAGGCTGCTCCTCACGTGTTTTAACAAAGTCGCATATTGTATATTATCAATATACAAATTTCACTGACATGCAGTCACTTTTCTGCTGTTTTTATCATTTAAATATTGTACTGTCAAAAATATCTAAATATATAGAGGAACTTCACTAAATTATATATTTCATATGGCCATGGTTCTCAAAATGAAGTATGGGCAAAACTTATGGGCAGAACAACAATGTTCTATTAGGTGGACAAATTTAGATACAGTGGTAAAAAATTATAAAAAAAATAAATAAAAAAAAAGTAAAAAAGTTAATAAAAAGTTTTCATTGTATATTGTGTAGTAATTGTACTCATTTGCCTGCTTGTATGTGTCTATATGCAATGTCAACTTATACATTGACAATCTGTGTTCTTTAAGCAAAAAAGTTGAGAAATAAAAGCACTTCAATAACAGCCCCATTAAAAAAAAATTTTTATTATTGTATAATAAAAATATTATTGTACATGTTAATGTGCTATAAATGGCTTTACCATATACATAACATAAAATCTGTACTAAGGATCAGTAGAATTATAATTTTTTTAAGTGGTCCCTGCCTGAAAATGTTTTGAGAACCTCTGGTATATGGGATAAGCTTTGTGCATTGATGAATGATGCTGAACTGTATGACATTTAACCATTTCATCTCAGATGAATAGAGGATGGCTAAATACAGGACTAAAACCTCCTCCAAGATATGCACATTTTCATGAATCATTTGTGGATCTTACTAGACTTGTTTCTTGCTTTAGAATTGAGCTACGTGCCTTGGGAAAGATCAGTGCAGGGGAGGAATTGACTGTGTCATATGTGGACTACCTGAATCTGTCTGAAGACCGGAAACGCATCCTTAAGCAGCAGTACTTCTTTGACTGCACCTGTGATCATTGCACCAACAAAACAAATGATGACTTGAAAATGGCTGGTGCAGTAGTGGATGGTGTTAAGGTGGGTTTTCACAGTTTTTAATTGATTTATATATTCATAGCTTTAATAAAATTGATCAATCGATTTAATCAGCTATATTAAAAATAGTGAACACCAAGTTCTAGTTTTAAAGACAATAATCCGAATTAAACTCAACGATTTCTTCAAACACAGCCTATGGCAAACTTAACTGACCAAAGTGCAGACATGTTTGAGGTACAGAACCATTTCTGAACGTGATAGTGTAAAAATTTTAAAAGTGAAGAGGAGGTTTCTTCTATTAGATGTTTGTACTAAGCCATGAATGAACAACATGCTGCAGAGCAACACCACAGTGAACATGTACACGACAGTGAACATGCTTTCCCACACAAAGGCTGAGACTCTTTCTGTTTTATATATATAGGTTGTGTACATACAACTTAATATATTTAAGATGTTTAAAACAGATATAAAGCTGGATCTGTTTTATCATTAGGAGCCAAAGTTTTAGTGTCGAAAATATAATATAAGTGACTGATGGAATCTTATAATGTAATAAATTCCATTTTGACTATTTCTCTACAATAATTACATAACTTCATTAAAGGTACCAGATGACAAAGTGAAGGAAATAACAGAATATAGTCGGGAGATGCTGCAGAAGATGGAGAAGGCTCGTTTGGATGCAAACTACAACGAGGTTTGTCAGATTTACACAGATGTATTGTGTAACTGCATAAATATTTAATAAATTCTCAGAAAAAAAAATCACATCTAATTTAAATTGAATGTCAGTTGGTTTCTTTGCAGCTGCACCTCAATGTGTAGTAATGGTTTCCTTATTTCATTAGGTTTATTAACAAAATAAATGTCTCAAAACAATGCTATTCTTATGAAGATGCAGTAATTTAGCACTCTTATGAGATATTTATCCTCTTGTCTGCTTACTGTAGGTGGTAAAGATCTGCCGAGAGTCTGTGGAAAAGCAAGAAAACGTCCTGGCTGATACTCATATCTACCAGCTAAAGATGTGGAGTACACTCAGTGAGGTCCTTTCCTACTTGCAGTTCTTTGAGGAGGCAGCTACATATGCGCGCAAGATGGTGGATGGATACATGTAAGTACAGACTTTTGGGAGTCAAATAGGAGTCCGTGATAAACACTAAAACTCTACTGTATGTGTACTAATATGGTAAATGTTTCTCTTGTGACCCCAAAATAGGAAACTGTACAATCCAAACAATGCCCAGCTAGGCATGGCTACAATGAGAGCAGGAGTGACCCACTGGCAGGCTGGATATATAGAAGTGGCACATGGCATGATCTGCAAAGCATATGCCATTCTCATGGTAACACATGGGCCCACACATCCCATTACCAAGGACTTAGAGGTAAACATATATCCTGTTGCTCAATGAATAAGATTTATTCTGAATAAAATTAAATATTGCTTATAATTGTTGATAATTTCCATCCTTTAACAACTTTAACATTAAATAAAATAATGATTATTTATTTAAGTACTCTTTAATTACTATTTAAATTGTAGTGTTACTTTTACAGTAAATTTAAAATAACCTCAATCCTGTTGCTATATCACAAGTTGTTTATTCATGAATTTTTAATATTGAAGTAATAATGGTTTAAATGTTGAAAATAGCAGCATTAATCAAGGGTTAAGGTGTAAACCCTAGCTAAGGTTAACATAAAATTTTGCCATAAATTTAGTCCAACAAATCCTTGGTTTTTGTTTAATTAAATTTTCCTTTTGGAGCAATGTGCCACATGTGTTCAACCCTTCAAACTGAAAACTTTCCATCCGTTTCGTTCAGCTAACTGCTCTGCTTTTCCTCTAAAGGCCATGCGCATGCAGACAGAGATGGAGCTGCGCATGTTTAAGCAGAATGAATACGTCTACCACACCATGCGTGAGGCAGCTCTTAAAAACCAGCCCATGCAGATGATGGCAGAACCAATGGAGGAGGGCATTAAGAGTCTTTTCCGTAAGAAGTGACCTCACACAGCTCACATATAGCCATCCTTACTTTTAACTTAGTATGAATTTCATCACTGTGACTTCATACTCAGACCACTTATCAGTATAATTGTTCAAAAATGTTCAAAACTATTTGCAAATTTTCTCTAGATTTTCTAGGGTAACATAATAAAAAGGATAGGTTTTAGGTTGTATTTTACAACTCATGCATTTCTTATTGATTTAATAGCCTTCGCTTTTTGAACTGTGTATTTTGTAAATAAAGAGTCATAACCAGTTGAAAGATTTATGTTTGAAGTGTATTATTCTTGGAACCCAAATGTCACTTTCAGTGTGTCTAATTCAGTTGAAATGAACAATGGTTTCTTTAGTGTCACACAGCACATTCATAAATCAAACATTATAATGAAAACTGTGAAAGATGTACTCTTAATCACATTTAAAACAAACAGTGCTTATCACGACACACGTTTGCTGGTTCTCTTGAAGACAATGTCGCCCAGAGTCATGGTCTGAAAATAAAGCAAAACACCATATTTAGATCAGATGACTCTTTGCTTAATTTCCAAATAATTTCAAGTAAGAATTTTCATTTTACTTAGTCTGTTGACAATGAGCTATTATTTATCATCATTTAATGAATGAAGATCTTCAGTCTGTACTCACATGCACAACTGTGTTGGCATCCACAAGCTCTGTGACCGATTCAATACCCTTCATATTTGTCTTTAGCTTGTTGCCCTCTTTTGTCACAGTGGTCTATAAGATAGCAAAATATTTAATACCATCAATCAAGAAGCCATTTCTAATGAGTCCATTTTGCAGGGCTGTTTCAAAAATAATTAACACTTTAACTAATGATCTAATGCATGATATAGTTCACAATCTGATCTTATAGAATGAAGCATTGAATGCTTGCATGCACAGACAAAGAGCTACATAAATATGATGGTCTTACCTTGATTTTTTCTCCAGTCATTGTCTCCACTTCACACTCTTGTCCTATAGTGAAGGAATGAACTATAACTTTGCTCCCTGTGGTAATTGTCACTTTGAAGCTGTCTCCATTTTGTTCAATCTCAGAAACACTCTTGATGTCTTTGCCCTTCTCGATGAGGTCATCAGGAAGACCTAGAACAAGAGTTTTGTCAGCATTTATTCAGTCCAGCTACCTCTTGGTCTAAACCCCAAATCTAGCATCCTCACTTGTTTTTTCAATACATTTATTGAATTTAATTTGTTGATTGAAAAATGATAACCAACAGAATAGACATGCTACATATACATCAGTCATATCAGACCTTGCAAGGTCTTTGCTCAGCACACCTACCAATCGCCTTCATGAAAGGCACAAAGCCCTCTTGGGTTTCCAGTTGAAATTTTCCAGAGAAGGACATTGTGAAAGGACCAAAGACATGAGAAATTCCAACTTCAGGGACTTTTTATATTCTCATATGGTACTGTAATGATTAACCAAAGAGGGTGGAGATTTCATCTGATATTTGTCCTACACTTGTTCTGATTGGTTAAAATGTTAGTACAATCCATATTAATGTTTGTTGAGTAAACGTGGCTTTCTGGTCAACTGACCCAGGCAATCCATAGTGCCAGTGTGGACCTTTGACACAGTATTCCTTTAAATCTTTACTCAGCATATCTTTCAAGTCATGATGTTTAAAGCATTTTATTACAACTGATTTAATATTATGCACTGGATTTGATCTGGATTGTTCATTAAGAATGAAGGCACACATGTGCATATGCATCAGGCTGAGATACAACAGTCACAATTATGAACTGTTTATTATTTTAATGGCAAAACCAATGAATTTAAAATACTATTATGAGTCAGCAAAAAAAAGGCTTTTAATTATAATATAATTTTTTGTCTCTAGTTACTGACACACTTGCCCTTTGCCAACATACAGTAGATAACAGAATATGCAATATATTTTTTCCAAAGTCTTGCATTGTTAAAATAACCCAATCATGAACAAAGTGATATCTTTAGTTTTTTTTTTTTTGTAAATATAAGGTAACCAATGCAAAATGGTTTACCTAAATCTGCACACAAAGAGTTTTTACTTCTAATTATACTACAAAACTCTCAGCTTATTATTTAGTTATTATTAATCTTAAATATTTTAGTGTTCAGTCTGACAGCTAGGAACTAAACTCGGATCTTAAATCGGTATTCCTTTAGTTGTGACATAAATGGACTCTGAACCTAAAGCATCTTCTCTCAGTCAGTGGTTATCAGTTTTTCATTACTTTGCCTTATCAGAAACAAGTCACAAAAGTCTACTTTCAAATATAAATGAGTTTACAGATGAATGTGCGGACTGAAAAAATTAAAGAGAGATATACATGAAATGCATCTAAAACATCCTTCCTAAATCTGTATTTAAAAATCACATGTACAGTGTAATATGCAAATTTAAACCTTTAAGGTTAACTGCTTGACTAAAAGTCATTAATCCAGATAAGAGTGGCAGGGATGATAAAACATAATTTTATGGAATAAAATCAATGTCATCGATCGATTGTGTACACAATGTACTTATTGTGTACTTATTTTTACCGCCATCAAATCAAAATGAAATCAACTTCCTAAAAACAAGATACAAGTAACACAAAACTTATTTTATCTATATTTATTTTATCTCTGCATTATTATTTGTTATCAGCACAGCCAAAATCAGTTATTAACCATCATAACTGCTACGTGTTAACGTGTAAATGATACCCTAAATATAGCTAACACAAAGTTGTTTTAAATAGGAGTACATGGTAGCTCATAAGGGTCAATGAAGAGCTCTAGCAATATATAAAATCAATTAACTACAGTGCTTGGTTCACAAAGGTTCACTGGTGGATTCTGTTGGCCAAATGCTGTCTGGTCAAATGTAGCAGTTTCATGAGGAGATCTCCACCAAGGCCATCACTTCCCTCTGGTCCAGACTCTTCATCAGCCAGACATGACAAATCAGTGCTGCAGCCGTCTGTGAAAGACAATGCATGCAATTAATATAAATGTACAAATGAATAAAGGCTATATATATATATATATATAACAAGGCATCACGGATTGATTTTAATTATATATTCAAAAGCAAAGCACAATTACTTCTTATCTATCCGAAACATAGTTCATGAAGTGTTGCAATAAAGCTGAACTTATCTTTGTACTTGCTTCAGTTAACCACCAAAAGCCACACTGATGCCTATACTGCTTTTCTAAAAAAGGTTGTAATAGGATCACTGCTCGTTCTGCTCTCTGTCCCAACCCTATTTTGCTGTTTTTCTTTTTTGTTTTTCTTTTTGCACTAAAATCAATATTTGGTGTGACAACATCTTAGGTCCACTTTTTTGAAATTATTATGTGCAGATTTACTGTATAAAGAAATTGTCTGGCAAGATTTATTGACCAATCTAGTGCATTTTTAACAGCTCTTCTAGAGAGCCTGACTTTGACCATTACCTGTCTGTGAATATAAATCCATTTTGTCTAAAATTCTTTCTTCATTGGTGTATAAAGCGTTTTCTGTAATATTTTCGTTTGAAAATTTATGTTCATTATATACACTACCGTTCAAAAGTTTTAGAACGCTTGCAAATTTCTTTGTTTTTGTTTAGTGATTTATTTTCTACATTCTACAACAATACTGGGGATTTCAAAACTATAA
>JAQMYG010000039.1:17747618-17761645 GCA_030014215.1 Clariallabes teugelsi
AGGCTATTCCAAAGCTTTGGAGCTAAATATGAAAATGCCCTACCCCCTTTTGTAGATTTTGAAATTCTGGGAACTACTTTTTAAATTTTTTTTTATAAATGTTCTATAAATGTAAACTAGTTCATATTAATGTGTGTGAATTGAACCTTGAACTAGCTTTTGTGAAGTGTGAACTTGCACAAACCTTACATTATTTACCCTATTTGTCTAGGGTATAGTATTAAACATTCAGCTCAGGCCACCAGTCCTAACATAATTGACTCATGGTACCAATAACATGAGTGTGTGTTTTATGCTATGCTTGCATATATGGTCATCTATGCTATATCAGATATATAGAGGTCAGTTAGGATCCACACTGACTGATCCACATCATTGTGCCCTGGCTTATTTCTTTAACATCTGAGCCAGCTTCTTGTTGGCTCATGTCAGCCATCAGTAGCACTCGGTTCATTAAGGGTGGTTCTTATGCATCAATGGCTGACAAAGGGAGGTCAAAGTTCACCTCATACCAGAATAATGGGAAGAGGTGAGTGTGGAGAAGGAAAAGAACTGATTATGGTTTGAAGCAATCTCATCTTATGGCATCCATATATTGCTATTGAAATGAGTTCCATTGTTTTTGTTTATGATTTAACTGCTGACAGAAGCAACAGGATGAATTATTTGAATTCTTAACTGTAGAAGAGTTTTTAAAAATGAAATTATATTTGATCCCCAAAAAAGGGGAGAACCACTTGAGCGTTATGGTTTTTCACACCGTCCACTAATTTGAATGAAAGTCCTCCAAAATTAATGCTGCATGAATTTCAGCAACTGCAACATACAATACTGTATTTTGCTTCTGACGGCTTATGTATGCTTTTCCATCGGTTTTCCACAAAAACTATATACATATATATATATATATATATATATATATATATATATATAGAATGTCTTTGGATGCTGTAAGATTACAATTTGCCTTCTATTGAATTAAGGAGCCTACTCCAAACATGTTTCAGCAGGGAAAAGCTGGACAGAATGATTATACAGCATGCATCTTTAATAAACGGAAACCCCAAGATTTTTTTATTTTGGATTTTCTCATATCAACACATTTCACAATTATACATACAGAGTCAAATATACCATTTAGATTATTATATTGGCACAGAGACTCTACCAGCTGTACTCAGTTTTAAATCACGAAAAGAAAGATGAGCGATCTTTGGCTTGGCAACTTAAAAGACATTTCAGGACTTTCAGCAACATTTAATTAATCATCTAAATGGGTATATCTGTATCTTTTTGACTTTGTCTTGATTTCACTCACTCACTCACTCATCACTCACTCTCTCTCACTCATTCTCTATAGTTAGGAGAACATGCAGTCCACACACTAAGATTTTCACTTTTTAAATTAAACTAAATGAAAATGTACTGTTTCATGATATTCTAGTTTCTCACTGTATTCCTACCACACTGTACTCCTACTACAGTATATACAGTTTATTATACACCATAGTTTATTATAATGCATTTTACATGCTAACAATAAAATACAGACCTCAAAGTGGTCCTCTTGCATAAAAGCTGCAGCCCAGTTAAGCTCTTAATGAACCTTTATAAAGGACATAAAGAATATTTTTATATTGTGGATTAAGAACATATGTTTTAAATCATATTTAAATACAGAGACTGATATGACTATTGCTTTTGTGTTCCTACAATCATTTCAGTATTGACTTGGGAGAATTCTTGTTAATATGAGATGGTTTGTTAATCCATCTACTGTCATGTCTTAAACACCTATCAGGAACACCCAGAAGAGCTGAAACATTCCTACAAAACAATCCTAAAACATCAATTATCGGTCATGCTTATTTTATATTGGGTATGATGACTTTTCCATGTATTCAGACCCTTTTTTCCACCAAACATGCTGATGGTGTTCATATGGCCTAAAATGTTTGGTCTCATTTGACCACAACAGATGATTCCAATTTTAGTTCCAGTGATGTTTAGTGAAGTTGAGATGTTGCTTTTTTATGAGGAAGGAAAAACCTTCCAAAGAGCTTGTTGGTGTGGGGATTGCATTTGAAACTTCAATTTTAAGGGGACAACTCCAACCTAACCATCACCTTATGTAGTGTTTATAATGTACAGTTGTTTGTTGATTTTCATAAAGGATATCAAAAGTGCTGGAGTTAATTGTAGGCCATAAGCCATCTTTTCTGCAAATAGTGCATATTTGTCCCAGACATTATGATCTGTCAGTGGTGGCTCTTAGTTTAGTAACAGAAAGAGAAGACAGAGAGAAAGAGAAGACCAGCAACTATGTTTTAGAGATTGAAAAGGAGGAATTATTTGTCATTTAAATAAGTATTTAAACATGTTTTAATTGAATCTGATATATAGTCTATTAAATGTGATGTTCTACATATGGTGCAGGAACTGGGTTCATACTCACCCTTTACCCAGCTGACAGATTCTAAATGGGATAGATGCAATATGGTACTTTTCATCCAGTAATCACACACTGATGCAAAAACAGTGTGAGTTTTAAAACAGTCACAGTATTTTGTGTCACTCAACCAGTGACACCACATACTGTCATTGAGTTCTAATGGTGTGATTTGTAGATGGAAAAAAATACACATGCTGTACTATATATTTCTGTAGTCTTACTGATATTTCCATTACTAGCTTTAAAAATGTTTTAGCTTTGTTTGGCATTGGACAAAAAGTCAAACTGTGACTAATTGGGACGTTAAGGCAAATAAAAACCTGCTGATTAGACTTTTGTGCAAAATATTTGACCTGTGCTTTTTTCCCCCCAATGTTTGTTTTTAATCATTATGTATAGCATGATTAAGGGGTTATCATTATCTGATACCACTCTGTTCACAATAAAATAAAGTTTCATTCTGGTTTAAATGGTTGCCCCTGTTTCGCCTCATACTGTAAACTTGGCTGTCAAGTGTGGCCATTTTTTAGACCGGAAATGATTCATCATGCATGTTGAAATACAAAACTCATTGTATTTCACAACTATGATGGATTGTCAGAAATATAACTGCTGAGACTTTTATTCCATATATTTTGGGATACAATTGTTCCCTAAAATATTTCAATAAAGTTTAAATATTTCATCATAAATACGCTTAGGCATAACAGCATTAAAATAGATGATAATCTCAAAGACCATGGCCTGAAAACAGTAAAGGAAACTATTATTTTTGCACTTTACCAACCAGCCAACAAATGTGTCTCCACATGTTGACTACTACAAAGGAATAATGGAGCTCTGTTCTTGGTAGCTGTTATGCTTATAAATAGAATAGCCTTTGGCAAAAAGCAAGAAGCCCCAAACGATAAACTGAAACCTCTTACCTTTTAAAATGAAGCTTGTCTCAGTGTTAAAGTGATAATATGCACAGCAATAATTGATCAGAAGCCTGCATAACTGTGGTTTTCAGATGTTTTTCAGTATTTTTTCTACATATTTTCCTGACATTTACACCATACACTATATAAATAATGTGAAACAGATTATTAGTAAATCCGAATCTGGCATTCTGACAAGAGTCTGTTAGAGGTTTCACATGCATTCATGTTCTGTATAGGCAGGTTTATTGAGGACTTACCCCTTGCTACCTTTCTTACATAATTGAGGGTTGACAGAACAAGAAAATGTGAAGCCAAACATTGAGCATTCAGTTTGACTGGCATACCTCAGTAATTAAACACTTTACTGGGAGTGAATTCAGGCAGCATGCATGCTGTGCCATGTTTCATAGCTATTTTCTTTATGTCAATTTGATGCATGATTTTTTTTTTCAGGGTTATTTTTTCAGACACAGGAGGATTGTGTTTTTGGCGTTTGAGCTTTCTGTATCAGTGGCACTCATTTCCTAGTTTGTCTGGTCTGTCCCTACTAACACAGTATTTATCTTGGAGATCAGGCTTCTCTCTGACACCTCTTTTAAATGATATTCACCTGCATCGTGTTTTAAGAATCTCTATTTTCATGCCCATTTCAGAGTAAGCAAAGACTGAACTGGAAACATGCCTGGACAACTCCAATCCAATGCTTGCACATGCGTGGCTATAAAGGTTTTTGAGCATCTAATTCTTGCTCATTTAGAAATATGCACATATTGAACCACTGCACACATAACAAAATAACAGCCCTAGTAATATGTTTATTTGGGCATCTCAAGTACTCCTACAACTAAGACTACTTACTCATTAGGCATGTCAGGTCAGCATTATATATTAGACAATTTTTACTGCCTAAGAAATATTACCCCATGCGACTAGCAGCTTTCACTTGGATTTTTTTGTCTTTTTCTCTTAGTTTTCATGAATTACACTTATTACACAATTATACAGTTTTATAGTCCATACAAATGCACAGACTTATCAAATATGAATGAAATATTGCTTTGTGGCATTAAAGTATCCTATATTGATTCTTGAACTTTGTCAAGCCTGAATATGAACAGTTAACATCATTAAATAGTTCACCGCAAAACAGAAAGGTAAACCTGTCAGTTTACTGCCTGAGTCTTCCTACTGTGAGTAATGTAAAGCTTGCCAAGGATACTAGTACAAGCTCTCACACCCTGCTACTCATAACAGGAACACCCAAGGGCTGTAATCACTGTTTCTTTTTTTCCCTTTTCTATTCACAGACAGATTTGCTAGTCATAACTCAGCCTACATTTTCAAATAGGATCTCACTATTATTAGACAGTGCGGAAATATCGCCTAATGGCAAGAGAGACATGCTGCAAGATGTGCATAGGAAATGTTTCTAAGGTACCCATCAAAATTAACAACCAGCCAGTCATCGACAATCATAAATGCAAAACTCTAAAATATACATTGCAGTGTAAAACAATCGAACACTACCAATGAATCCTGCTTAAACCTCAATTTTCTAAGATCTCTACCGCTGTACAGTGGTATCCATATTTTTTTTTAGCATACTGTAAAATTGTTCAATTAAAATGATTAAGTGCTTTATTTTTCCACTTATTGTCTTATCCTGCACTTTGTCATCTGCCTTCAGGCTTACCGCAACATTTTATTGGACCAGTCAGACCAGCTTTTTACTAACTGTTGGAAAGTGTAAAAATAGCTGCAACCTACATCAAAGAAATTTATTCTAGAAAAGCTGCTGTGGTTGTTGGTATGGAGTGAAAGCAATTCACTTTTTACGCCTGTTTACACCAAATCACCGCCAACTCATACATACAGTACATACCTCCTGACCGAAGCCCATTCTATCTTTATTTAAGGCATAACGGTCAGGTCACCATCTTAAGTCATGACTTAGTAGTAGGTCACTTTAGGTAACTGCGCTAAACATAGTTCGATTTAATTTAGTTCCTATTCTATTTAGTCTAAATATAGCCAGTAATCATTGCTATTCTTCTTTTTTTTCTGCGTTAGAGTGAACAGAGGCGGGGCAAACCTGTAAAACTTTAGGCTACTCTCTCCTCCAGTGCGCCTGCGCCCAAGTTCCGCGCGCTGTAGAGGAGAAAAGATATTTCTACTTTATTACTGTTCTAGATATTTCTACTTTTGCAAGTTTTCTACTTCTTTACACAACTGATCAGCTCAATTTTCCGGTTACGCAAAGGTCACGTCGCGCGCACAGTCTGAGTACTTCTGAAAGGAAACTAACAGCACTGCGCGTCGCCGGAGGTTCGGAAACCTGAACAGGCGCGTCCTTAATGTCCAACGGCACGACTTCAGTACTGACGATGGAACCGACGGTCCCGGTGGTCATGTTCATATTCGGTGTGATGAGCAACTTGATCGCCATCGTCGTGCTGTGTAAATCCCGAAAAGAGCAGAAGGAGACAATATTTTACACTCTGGTGTGCGGCCTCGCGGTCACGGATCTTTTGGGCACCGTGCTGGCGAGTCCTGTCACTATTGTAACCTACGTGAAGGGTTCGTGGCCGGCGGGAGAGCCTCTATGCCAGTATTTCGGGTTCATCCTGCTGTTCTTCTCTTTGGCCGGTCTCAGCATCATCTGTGCCATGTCTGTGGAGAGGTATGTAGCCATAAACCACGCATACTTCTACAATGACTATGTTAACCAAAGGCTTGCGGGCGCTACGCTTGTCGCCATCTATGTCTCCAATGGTGTTTTCTGCGCCCTCCCGAGCGTGGGTTTCGGCCGGGTCACCATGCAGTACCCGGACACATGGTGCTTCCTAGACTGGAGGACCGAGAAGAATATTCATGCCACCTTCTCGTACATGTACGCCGGTGTCTGCGTCATTCTCATCCTGGCCACAGTCATCTGCAATGTTGCGGTGTGTGGCGCACTGATGCGGATGCACCGCAGGTTTGTGCGGAGGATGTCGCTGGGCAGCGAGCAGGGGAGAGCCACGGAGGTCGGCAGGAAGCGCAGCTGTAGGCGCCTGGCAGGAGCCGAGATCCACATGGTCGTGCTGCTTATCGCTACTTCTGCCGTGGTGCTTGTGTGCTCCATTCCCCTCGTCGTGAGTTTTTCATCCACACGCCTGTCGTTGCACAGCTTCACATCTTGGGGAAAAAAAGACCCCTTAAAGGTTCTATGGATAGTTAAAAGGTTCTTTGTTTCCTAATGAGGTTCTAGTTTAAAACTCTCACTCGATGAGGAAGTCTTCTTAGTTTTAATCTTTTTTTTTTAAGCATGTAGGCCAGTATACTTGTGGCAAATTTTGCTTTCTGCATCAACGCATATACATTGTAAATAAACTTTAGCCAATTTTGATAAAACATAAAATACAGTATTCACCTATTCTACAGTATATTCTCCACAGTATGTTATGGCCAGCTGTAACTGGAAGTGAAATGTAACTATTAATGACATATCATATTCTGATTTATATATCAAGGGGAAAAAAATTAAGTTGTTCCGCTGAAGCAACCCTGACAGGTTTTACCTGTATGTGCAACAGTTACATTATCAGTAATGGTTCCAAACAGAACCTTATTAAGAAGCCCAGAACTGCTAACTATTCAAGTAACAATGACTGGACCCATTTCTATGAATGTACCTACCTTTTGAAACATTTTAGAAATGTAAAATTATCATTAAACAAAGACATTCTAAATGATAACACATTTAAATTTACTGTATGTTTAAGAAGGGTACTCGAAATGAAAGTGAGGTTTCTTTTCATATAGGTTACTTTTCTCACCAGATTTTTCTTGGCAAACTATGTTTGGAATGGAGATATGCATGGTTGAACTTTCCCATGGTCAGATAGGGCAATATCGAGCATGTGCACAGTGAAAATGACCATTAAACTTGTATAACAGAAGAAGATATTTACAACTGCCCTTCTGTTACAGCTAGATCAGTCAAGATAATTTAGCATGACATAGTGTCTCCAGTGTATTGATGAGATTGTAATAAATCTACAAGATTACAGCAGCAGTGAGGCACTCTAGCTAGCATCTATTTCACTAGCCAGAGGACAATAAATAAACAAATTGTACAATTTATCTTCATTAAATAAATAAAAAAAAACAGCCATAACATTGTCACAGTTTTAAGTATTTTTCGATTAATTGAATGATTATTTGTAAATAAGATAAATTATTTTAAAAATATTACCGAAATAAAAAAAAATAATAAGACAACATTGAAAGACAATATAAATTACATAAAACTACATATTATACAGGTAGGTCCATGAATTTTGTTATGTATATATTTTTTGGCAGTTGGCCTCTTTACACCACCACACTGAATTATTAATTATAATTAATTAAATGTGACCAAGATGCATGGGTTTGACAATGGCATTAACAATTTAGAAATTACAGCCATTTCACTCACACACACACACACACACACACACACACACACACACACACACACACACAATTAGTTGAACTCTTAGTTGAAGTGAAGCCATCATTAGAATGAGCCATCATTAGAATGAAAAATAAAGTAAACCCATGAGAGAGATATCAAAAATAATTAGGAGTGGTCAATACAACAGTTTCTAACATTCTTAAGAAGAAAGAAGTAACTGGCAAGCTCTGCAACAGCAAAGCCTGGAAGGCCGTGTAATTCTGTCCATGGTTGAAGAAGAACTGTAATCAATTCTAGAACTTCTTTAGGAGATATGCCAAAATTGTCAAAATCTGTGGGCAAGAAATGGCTTTATGAAGTAAGTACTTGAGGGAGGAAACTTGATTTGGATTTTCCTAGATTTTCTAGAAGGCAATCCTTTTTGTGTAATTGTGTTGTTTGTTCCATCATTTATGAGATGCGCCTGCTTCTTATGCTCTGTAAAGCCTTCAAAATGTCTCTAAAATGAGGTTAAATTGGTGATTTTTGAGGCTGGTAACTCAAAATGAACCTCTGTGGCAGAGGTCAGTTTTGCTTTCCAGGGATGGACTTCATGAGAGTCAGTTCCATCATGGTGCTTGATGATTTTGCAAATGCATTTGAAAATACAGCTCTTGCAAGAACTATTCCATTAACTTTTGTCACATGCTGGATATAAATGAGTCAGCCACAATAACATATAGTACTGTAAGTAAGTTCTTAGTTACCATATTATTTTTTAGTACAAATTTGGTTATATATGTTCATTGTATCTACATAATTATGTACAAAATAATTTACTATTTCCAAACATAAGTAATACGTAACGAAATATGTAAGTAAGTAACATGACAGAACAATATTTGTGTCTGTAAAAAAAAAAGCAATGTTACATGATAGACCAGTTTTCAGATGGAAAACTAAAAAACCTAATGTAAGCACCTGGGTTTTGCATAAAAAAAGAAGGGAGCAAGTGTGACAAAGTTTCCAGAAGGATTCATATTAACCAGCATGCTCAGTAAAACCTAACAGCTGTTTTACTTACAGCACTGTGCAAAAGGCTTGGGCACATACAAAAAAATGGCATAAGCAAAGATGTCTTTGAAAACATTCTACATAAAAGAAATGTCTATAAAGAGACCTAATGAGTAATAAAATAGTCAATTTGGTGTGAAAACTCTTTGCTGGAAAAATAATCAGTAGTGTTAAATACAATTTTGTGCAGTTTTATACATAAAACTATGCATAAAAATAAGTAAAAATTAATTACAAATATCAAAATCAAATAATCAAAATCAAGGAATTTAATTAAATTTCACATTTTCACTAATCAAGTATTTTGCTAAATATTTTGAGACTGTAGTACAGAACACAAATTAATTTGGAAATTAGAGACAAACATAGGTGTTTTTACAGATAGGAGCAGGGCATAGATACAAACAGGAAGTTCTTCAGAGCAAGAGCTGTTTCCCAACATTTATATTTATAATCTAGTTTGTTGAAAATTTAGTAACATTTAAATTTGCCTCCAAGACAGGGGTTGTAAATTTCACTACTGTGGATCCTTACCCTTTGCAGTTTTGACATGTTGCTCTTAATTCATGTTTTGCTTGTGTAGTTGTAGGAAATGTTTGGTATTTATAGATTGAGAAGAGCAAATAATGATGTTAATTTCATTTTTATGTTTTATGTAACTCTTCAACATCTTGTCTGTAGGTGCAGGTGTTTATCAACCAAATATATAAGGTTCCAGTGGAGAAACGGTTGGACAAAAACCCAGATCTTTTGGCTATCCGATTTGCTTCGACCAACCCCATTCTCGATCCATGGATCTACATACTACTCCGGAAAGCGGTCCTCATCAAAGTCATGAAAAATCTCAATTATCTCTTCTGCAAGATCATTGCATGCGGGCAGCAGAAACAGGGCAGTTTCCATTGGTTGGAGCAACAGCGAGTGTCCTCCATTATCTCCAAAGACTCGCTATCACTTGTGTCTCGGAATATGAGGGAGGTCAGGAGCCCCTCACAGACTTTTCTTTATCTCTCTGCAATAACTGAGCCGTGCAAAGACACCAGTTCAAGTCACATTGGGTCAGAGTTCTTCAACAGGAAAAATTCAAATAGTGTGGGAGAAGCATGTCCTATTAACCACACAAGTCATACTTCAAGCTTAAAAGAACCAGATACTCAATAATATTAACTTTATGAATTTCCAAGGGAAAAGTATATAGTGCTAAAAGCCACATGTAGTGGCGTCTGTAAGTATACAGTATTTGCATTTATAAGTATTTTGTTGAATAGCATTTGAATGGTTTCACCGCAAAATGTGATAAACACAGATTTCTGACTTTCACCCTAGCTGGAAAATTATGTTTCTGTGGCACAAAAATCTGTCTATAACAGTTTTTTTTATCGCTACACATCCTTCTTTTAAAACCTTTGATTATATTTTTTATAAAATTCAACCATGAACAATTGCGTTTCATAGCAAAGGAAGATGCATACATTTCTGTAATACTTACAGATCACTTCTTTTAAAATGAAACTACTTGTTAGGGGAAAAGTGGAGCTCACATGAATGAACAAAAAGCACTTAGTGGACTTTTGGAGAAGGTTAAAGTAAAAGAAAGGTTGTTTATAGACTGTTATTACCATTGCAGTTTCCCAGCAGTCAGGAATGCCTACGATAAGGCCTGTTGTAAATTACTGAAGTGGTAGAGGTGCTGATGTTGCTGATCATGACAATGGTGATGTCATTGTAAGCTGGATTTTTTGTATTGTTCATGATTCTCATGATTTTCAACAAATTTTATATTGAAAAAGATTTTGTGTTCAACAGTTTGGCACTCATTTATTCGCTGATTGTCCGCTTCATCCTGTGTACTGGGTTGCGGGGGCCTGGAGCCTATCCCAGGAGACTTAGGGCACGAGACGGGGTACACTGCATCACAGCACTTACAGTTTGGCCAAATTCACACTGATATAACAAAAACAATTATAATATTTTTGCATTTATGCTTTTTACCACCCTTGTGTTGAAAAGCTCGTTTTTGTCCCAAAACTGTTAAAATGGAGTTCTCATTTTGCAGTCAAACCCTTTATTTGTACCATTTTAATGGCAGCTGTACTATAAGTAACAAAGCATATCTAGAACCAGTCATGTTCTACACATTCTACACCAGTCATGTTCTACACTTACACATAAAATACTCACAAGCTTTAAAAATCATCTAACTAGCTACATAAAGTAATTATATTTTTATATTTTTCCAGCAGGGTTCAAAATGGTTTAAGCATGATTAGGAATGGGTGCAAACAGTGTGCAAACAAGCCTTACAAAAAAGTTTTCCTTAAAAATCAGGCTTCGAGTTTTTGAGTATTTCAATTTACAAAATATTTATTAAATAACTAAATTTAATTAATAAATGTGAACTGCAACACGACTTTAAATAGTAATAATGTTGGTGACAAGATGAAATCAAAACATTCCCTACAAAGGCTTATCTTACTAGAATATGTGTAAATAAAATTTGTAATAGTATTTCTTGTTCCTAATCATACTATATACTGTCAATTTTCAATAATAAAAATAGAAAAAAAAAACATGATTTATTTTCATTTCCTTCCCTCAGTGATCACTACTCTCTAGCTCATACTGATCTCTTTGACCGTAATGTGCACTGTTCTCACAAAAGTAAAGTTGCCTAACAGTCTTTGTACTGCTTGGACTAGTCATACTGAATGTTTAAGGAAGTAAAACATTTGTTTCCTGAAACTATGCAACTTTACTTACTCCTTCTCCAGTTGTGTTTGCTAAACTGAAGTTAATGCAATCATTCAGACTGATGAAATTTGGCCTGAATAAATCCTTTTGTTGCCCTATGATGTATGTGCATAGTCTGTACCAGTGAAGTAGATAAAAAATGAATAACATCAAGAAAAATATTCTGTACTCATTAACATTTACTTCCTTTGGCTTGGTTGAATATGCACAAATAGCTCTTAATTCTGATGTGTGGTCCAATGACATGTTTTCTATAGATGTGAATGAGTGTGTAAATGCGCGTTTGTGCATGATGCACTGTCACATTCAGGGTAATTTCTCCAAACTTTTGCCCCGTCCATGAGAAAAGGTTAAAGAAGGTAAATGAATTAATCATATTTTCTCAGAGGGAAGGATGGCACAGCATTTTTGTGACTGATTTTGAAAATGAAACAATGTACTCGAGTAATGCTAACTGCTGAAATGCCTGGCGATACTAATCATAAAAAACATACATTCTTAATGTTTCAGATAAAGACATTTTTAAGGCCTGGAAACAATTAGTTTAAGACTACACTCCCATTTTAGGAGTGTTTGCAAAACCATACATGGTGGTAACAGTAAAATGGAGATGGAATAATGGCCTGGGGCTAAATTTTAAAGTTTGGCCCATGACCCTTAATTCCAATGAAGTATAATGTTAACTGCAGTGTTTTGTTTACAAAGATATTTTTGATCACTGTTTGTTTCCAACTTTGTGGCAACATTTGGAAAGGTCTTTTTTTGTTCCACATGATTGTGCTCCTGTGCACAAAACGAGGTCCATAAAAACATGGTTTGACATGACTGGTGTGCAGGATCTCCAGTGGCCTGCCTTAGCTCAATGAACACCATTGGGATGAGTTGGAATGTTGACTGTAAGCCATGCATTCTCATCCAACATCAGTGCTTGACCTCAAAATGCTCTTTTGACTAAATGGGCAAATATTCAGATAAACTCCAGAATTTTGTAGAAAGTCTGGAAAGGACTTTCATATTTGATATAAAATAGGCAAGAAGCTCATATAGTATAAATAAATGGTTACTTATAACTGCATTATTCTGTGTGAATACAATACAAGTAAATGTGTTTCTCTGGCAAACACAGTCTCTCCTAAATTCCACACTCTCGCCTAAATCTCCTCTACGTTTTTATCAATTTGCAGTATTATGGGAAAATTAAAGTTCCATGTATGCAAACTTCATTAGGGATTAATAAATCCTCTAGTACATACTTGTCATTTTTTAATAACATAATATTTTATTTATTAGCACCATATTTGGACATGACATAAATAAATATAGCCTCATTTACCCTGTGGTTATGTTTCAGAAGTCCAATTATTGGGCTGCGTTAAGCAAAGATGGTAACTGGTGAAATTAATGGACTTATTAGGTTAGGAATTGTCCAATATATTGTTAAAACATGGAAGGATATCTTGGTGAAACCATCAACTGAATGGAAGAGCAATGATTAGAGATCGCTCCAGTTACATCATAAATAATTGGCAATAGAAATCTCAGCATGTTTCATAGTGAAAGTAAAATCTCTGCCACATACACAATGTAACGAGTCGAAGGAGTTTAACTAAACTGCTGAGCAGCCTTTAGAAAACCAGATTGAAATTTGGAGCAAAGGAGAAAGGTCATGTGGCCTAATGAGTCCAGATTGACCCTATTCCAAAGCGGTATGTGCGTCAGGGTAACAAGGGAAGCAGTTGAAGAACTGCATCCATCCCGCATAGTGCCCAATGTATAAACCTCTGAAGGCAGTGTTATGATCTGGAGTTACTTCAGTTGGACAGGTCTAGACTCCGCAACGTTATGTGACAATACCATTAACTCAGTCAAGTTTGTTTTTTAGTAGTACATATAAAAAACATATAAATTCCAATATATACATATAAAAGCAACATATACGAACTCTTCAAATAGCACAAATCATGGAACAATACAGACAGACAGCTTTTAATATTAATATTAAATATTTGCATATTACAGCAAATAGTTGTCCTCACATATCCCAGTTTAAAAGGAAGCCGAGGTCTGAGCACAAGCTCACCCAGGGTGTTTATTGAATTTCACAATAACTAACTCAAGTCCCTTCCTTTTCTGTTGTAGATTTTTTGTTTTGTTTTGTTTTGATTCCAAAATTGATTTCCTTCTGCTCTGTTTATGTGCATTTTTTCAAACTTTTTATTTTGAGAAAGGACATAGTTGTTTAGTTTAATATCCTCTTGGATTTGTGTGGAACATAAGCACAGAAGACAATGGACAAGCACATCTTACAGTACAAGCACCAAGCTGAAGACTAATAAGGCAGAATGGACAATCTGGTCTTATAATATCTGGTTCTACTGTAAAACTTTATTTTATTGCATAATAATGT
>JAQMYG010000039.1:17783812-17805776 GCA_030014215.1 Clariallabes teugelsi
CACACACACACACACACACACACACACACACACACACACACACACACACACACACACACACACACACACAAAATAATGGATTGGGAATGACTGCTGTCTGGCTAACGGATTGCATAAATTATCTGAATAACGGATTACATTTTTGAAAAAGTAACTAAATAATAGTACTTAAATGGCGAACATAGCGCGTTAGATTACTCGTTACATCAAAAAAGTAATCCAAGTACTTTTCACTGCAAAGCACATCTGGGTGTTATCAGTGGAGTCATGTGTGCAGAAACTTTTGCTAATAATAGTATATATATGTGAAGTGATAGAAACCGTTCTATTATCACAAAAACAGTAATATTTAGGAACTGAATACAGAGCTGAGAATTAGTGTTAAATTTCTATGTATACTATAAATAAGAAATCAGTTGTGTCAGAAGGTCATTTCTGGTAAGCACAATTTTCTGCTTCGTTTTTTTTTTTTTATATTCTTCAGCTCACACATATGACGTGTCTGTAAGAACAGGTGATATGTATGGAGCAGGTACAGATGCCAATGTGTTCCTGACCATCTATGGAGAACTTGGAGACACAGGAGAACGCAAACTCAGCAAATCAGAAACCAACAGTAATAAGTTTAAGAGAGGAGCAGTATGTCATTTCTTGAACAATATTTTCAGTGTCAAATTTTTTTTTTTTTTGCATCTGTTTAGTGTTTAACCAAGTCTAATAAAGAAAGAAAGCAAGAAATTCCATAGGAATTTTTATGCATAAGATATGGATAAAAACTAATCTTTTTTGACTATTGAGTGGTTTGAGTATTTTCTGTATATAAACACTTTTACATGTTGTTCACTGATTCTTTGTTCTAGGTTGATAAATTCAGCATTGAAGCTGTAGACCTCGGGCAAGTTTTTAAGATCAAAATACGACATGACAATTCTATGATGGGAGCAGACTGGTATCTAGAGCAGATAGAAATTGTGGATACAGATACAGATGAAATCTCCATGTTCTTATGTGAAAGGTGGCTCTCAAAAAAGAAGGAAGATAAAAGGATTGAGAGAACATTTTATGTCAAGGTGAGGAAGTTTTGTAGCTCTTCTGTGGAATTGTACTATTTTTACATATAATAAACGAAAGAACTTATTGCTTTTGTTATACAAAATTATCTATCTGAGATACTTGCCATTCCTACCAGGGATTTGAAGGTGAAAGGAATCCCCAGAATTCTAAGCCAAGCCTAGACAGCAACATGAACAAGAAGAAAAAGAAGAAGAAATCAGTTGTCGAGGAGACTGCTGGTACGCTTTAATTTGTCTACTGATTTGTAATAGCTGCGTATTAAAACTTAGTCATTAAAAAATAAACATTTATTAAAATAGTTGTTAAATTAAACTATACTGTGTTCACTCTAAAAACTTGCATTATGATTTGCATTGTACTGTATTAGCCAAAAGTCTTTTCACTGTCATCTACCTAATTATTTGTTATTTTCTAAACCACAGTGATCCCATATCACTTTACGGTGTCGACAGGATCAGACCGTGATGCTAGTACCACAAGTCGAGTGTTTGTAATCATCATAGGTGCAAATGATTCTGAAACAGACAGACTCTGGCTCGACCTTCCTGAAGGAAGGAAATGCTTCGTTGCCGAAACTATGGAACACTTTGAATGTTATGGGTTGGATGTAGGAGAAATCAAAAGAGTCGAGGCAAGATTTTTTTTTTTTAACCTTCAGTCAGAAACTGTATTGCAACTGTATGGCTTTACATGTTGTCTTCTTTATTCCCTTTTATTCTTATTTCCTTTCTGCAGTTAGGACATAATGGTGCTACTCCAGAAAGCTGTTGGCTGGTAGAGGAAGTGGCTGTTGCAGTTCCTACCAAAGGCATCAAGTATATATTCCAGTGTAACTGCTGGCTTGCCAAGGATAGAGGGGATGGCCTGACATCAAGAGTGTTCAATATACTTGATGCCATCACTATTAATATAATTCAAAAGGTTATTATTATTATTAGTAGTAGAAGTAGTGGTAACATGTAAATTGTTGTATTGATGTGCTTATTTATTGCCTATAAAGTAATCACTAATGCTGCACTAATGATGCAGTCACATTTGTGGTGATTAGCTGGAAATGCTGTTTTTTTTAATGAGACACACCCACACGTTTTCTACTAGTGTAGCATTGTGTGAACAAAGCATGATAACCTGTAATATACTGTAAATGTAAATACATTATTTATTCATTCATTTTCAGTAAGTACATTTACTGGTCAGGGTGAGGGTGAAACCATGGTCTTTCTATGGACGCCATGCAGGAAAACACCTCAGATGGATCTATAAATAAATAAATGTATCATTTTAACTTTTGTTCTTACTTTAACACTAATATCTAGGCACCCTTTCTTTAGGTTGTCTATGAGATTACAGTTGTAACAGGAGACACTCAGTATGCAGGGACAGACACCAACATATTTATAACTGTATTTGGGGCCAGTGGGAGCACAGAGGAGATTTTGTTACCAAAGAAAGAGGACAGGTGACAGATCTTTATTATTTGAGCCCTCATTCCCTCAAATAGCCTCAGATAAGCTAATCACAATATTATAAAACTTTTAACATGGCATTCTCCTGCTACTCACATATCCTAGGTTTGAGAGAGATCAGAAGGACACTTTTAATTTGGAGATAGATGACATTGCTCCACTAAAAAAGTTAAGAGTTCGCATTGATGGGACAGGATGCCGGCCTGATTGGTTCCTTGACCAGGTTAGTTTAAATGTCAGACTGCCATTGAACAGTTGAGTGAGTCTTCATTGGTATTATTGGTTACAATAACACGGAAGTCAATTAACTTTTATTGTTTGACAGAACAATGAGTCCCCTGCTTGATACGGTAATCTGGTTCGAGATAGCGGATGATAAACAGTGTTTGGGGTTTATGTTGCCTTGTTGTCATTGTCTTCTTGTCATGTTACATGACCTAGATTATCATGAGAAACCCAATCACTGAGGAAGTGTCGATTTTCACCTATGAGGACTGGCTGTCCAAAACGAAAGGGCCAAAGAGGACGAAGGTCTGTGAGCTCCCTGCAGTGGTAGACGATGAGGAGATGGTGGAGAAAACCACTTATATTATTCAGGTTAAAACCAGTGACATTTCTGGTAGGTCACATCTGTATACTTTTTGCATGTAGTCTGCTAAGTTGCATACTTGTACCTAAGAATGATCTTTTCTGACATTTTACGTGACTACACTTCTTCAGGTTACCCGAAGAACTACAGTTGTTACAGGATTCACACATGCTGTCATGTTTTTTTTTTATTATATACAGTACATTACATATCACTCATCAAAGGAAAAATACCGAAATGAATAAAGCTTAACATTATTCATATATTATTTTCCAGGTGCAGGTACAGACGCTAATGTGTTCATCATTGTGTTTGGAGAGAATGGGGATACAGGCACCCTAGCGCTGAAAGAATCCAGCAACAGGAACAAATTTGAACGCAATCAGATGGATGCGTTCCATTTTTCAGACATCCTCAGCCTGGGAGAGCTTTGCAAGATCCGAGTATGGCATGACAATAAGGGTAAGAAAAACGTATTTTTCATACTGATTTCAATATAATTTTAATGTTTATGATTTTTGTCTAATGCTGTTGAAATTTTTGTTTGTCACTTCTTGCCATCAGGTCCTGCTCCTGGCTGGCACTTAGAAAACATTGATGTAAAAGATGAGCTCATGAGCCAAACTTTTCGATTCCCTTGTGACCGCTGGCTGGCCAAAAGTGAGGATGATGGCCAGATTATTCGGGAACTAGGCTGTGCCAACAATGATATCCTGGACCTTAGTGAAAAGACCAGTATGACCCAGGCTTTACATTTTACTTTAGTTAGTGGTGCTTGCGAAGCGAGCACTACTATTGTTATTTTCATATGTTGTCTTGTACTTTTTTTTCTTTTATAGAAAAATGATAACAGATTTCATATGTTGATGTGGTTTTGTATTCATGTGGGAACAGTTTTATTTAATGGAAATGTAACCTACACTAAAATATTTTTATTTTTATATTCACTCTAGAATACATTATTGACATTACTACAGCCAACTATGAAGGTGCAGGGACAAAGGAGAACGTGTGCCTAGTGCTTGAGGGCAAAAGAGCACGCTCAAAGGAGTTTATGATGGAAAATTCTCCAAAGAAAAAGAGATTTGTGTGGTATGAACTTACACAGCTCAAAGTTCTGTCATTTGAATTCAACCGATTAACCCAAAGTTCAACTCAAAACAAGTCAGCTTATAAACCATGTCATCTTATCCCTAAAATATACTGAGGTTTTCGGGAATATAACGCTCTATGGCTTATCTAAGGCTCTATGGCTATAATTAAATAAAATATATACGTTCATAAAATAAATATCTACTGATGTCTACGGAATTTACAGCTTATAGGGCCCATGCCTACTAAAAGTTTGATAACACTTAAACTAGAGAACTAACACATGGTTATTTATTTATTTACTTTTTATAATACAATTTTATTATTTCTTGTATTCTGTTTTCCATCTTACTTGTGAACTTCATGCTTTCATGTGGAATCTAGTTTATCATGATAGAAAATTATTAAATTTATAGATAATGTAATGTTTTTCTTGTACTTTTTAGGGGTGCTACTGACACATTTGAATTTTCCTCCAAACTTCTTGGAGATATAGTTAGCATCTCTTTGGTCCATATAACAAAAGATAAAAAAGTGAAGAATGACGCTTACTGGCATGTTGAGGAGGTGGTAGTGACAGAACAAGAGTTGGGGAACAAGTGAGCTAACTTTGTACAATGGCAATGTTTTACAATTTATATATAATATAATAAAATATAATTTATATTTTGTTTGTACAGGAATAGCATTCATTTTTAATAGCATTTTTGTGTTCTTTTTTAATCTCTACAGGTACTTTTTTCACTGTGATGCCCAGATCCCCCTCACTACAAAGAAAGGCGAGTTTGTGACATTTGAGTGCATTAAGTGTGTTGAGAGCTTTGCCAGCAAAGTGCGCAACTTGGTTCCCATCAAGTATGAGATTATCATCATCACAGGTGATGTGAAAGGAGCTGGGACTGATGCCAATGTCTTCATTACCATTTACGGTGTGAACGGAGACTCAGGGAAACGTCCGTTAAAGCAGAAGTTTAGGAACCTGTTTGAGAGGGGCCGTACAGACCGCTTTTTGTTGGAGATGCTGGACTTGGGCGATCTCCTAAGAGTCAACGTTGAGCATGACAACACTGGCCAAGCACCAGGCTGGTACTTGGAGTGTGTAGAGATTACAAACACTGCCAACTGGGTGACCACAATCTTTGTTTGTGGAAAGTGGATGGATAGGACAAGAGCAGATGGACAAATCGAAAGAGTCTTGTTCCCGAGATACTGACTCTACTTTTTTATAAACAGGTTTTCCATTTTAATTTCCATTTTTCATTAGTTTATTAATTTTTTATGATGTTTTTAATTCTCAAACTCTCATATGTTTCTAATAGCAATATTAGCCAATATTTTATCAAAATGAAACGACAAATTTGACATAAAAGCCACATGTTAAAGCATTTTTTAATTTTATTTGAAAAACACATACAAAAAAGGTCATATACAAGACAAGAAAATAAAAAAGAAAGAACAGTTTGGGTTAAGCTATGCAACTTTTTGCATCATTAGTAATAAATACAGTACAAAATCCACCAAAAGTGAATCTAATTTTTTTCTTTTTTCTTTACGCAATATACACTTAATCTAGTTATCATACATGATGATCATCGAGCTATTGCTTAAATATTGTCAATACATATTTTTTTTCTACTCGACTATAAAATATTAATGTCAGAAAACATTGCGCAGTAACAGCAACAGCAGTGTCTTATACAAAGATAGCCACTTCCCTTTCACTGGCAGGTTATTCAATATTTTTTAACATCAGCAGCAGAAAAAACATCAGAAAGATTTATGGTAAAATATTTTAACATATCTATCCATTCTCATACGTATATTAAAACCTGAGAAAGACATGCATTATAGAGCTTGTGCTTTAGGATCTACTGTTCATTCTGTTTGCAAAACATAATACTATTGCTGTATGTCCAAAATCTTCTAGTGCGGTGGAGCAAGGAAAAAGACCTTAAGGCTGGTGGGACAAATAATATGACAAGGCATGTCTTATATCATTTGTCAATCATATCAGGTGTCTGCAAGTAAATAGTAACACGTTTGTCAATTCACGTTTGTCAATTTCTTTCAATGGGGTGTGTGAAAATCCTATTTGACACAATCAAGATCAAGTAGGAGGGGCTTCTTCCCTTTTTGACTGAATTTACTGTAAATTAATGTACAATGCCATGTTGTTTTAAAGTTGCACCTTTAGAAATATCAGTGCCAGGTCTAACTGAGAGCGAAATATACTTAATAGGATTTTTTTTAAATTGTATTTTTGTCCATTTCTTCATCTAAAAATATCAAAAGAATAAATAATGGCCACATTACATTTAGTGTCAGATACATCTTCAGACAGACATTTAGCTTCAGACCCTGTTACGTAGTATAAAAAAGGTTAAGAAGTAAGGAAAAAATATGCAAACAGAAGGTAAAAACAGGCCGGTCTCTATGTAATAGAAATCCAGCTATTGTAAAGCATTTTGGACAAGTGGCTAATCACAGTACATCGCACTCTGCACTAAGCTATGTTGTAATACTAAAAAAAAAAAATGTTAGATACTAACCAAGTTAGAAGAATTAAAATAAAAAGAGTATGGTGCACATTTTCCAAATGCCAGTGAGAGGGTAGCCAAGCTGAGAGTGCAAAATAGGAGATACATGCAAAACATTTCCAGTCTATAGCAGTTTGTCTACTAAATCACAGCTAAAGAATTCGTTGAAATCGCATTAATGGAATGTAACCAAATCCACAGCACCACACACTGACACGTTTCAGCAGACCCTTTTGAATTTTTTTTTCTTGTTTTGTTTCTCTTTTTCTCCTTTAAATAACAAAATGCATGCAAAGCACTCCCATTAAAGTATGCACGATGAGGTATTTATACATGTTATGCCTGTGTAAATAAATAAACTGATTCAGTCACTAAACTAAAATCAAAACTTAAATATGCACCCATAATAGCTAAAGTTAGTAATAAATTATGATTGTTAAATACTTAAGGCATTTTTACTGCACAAAATCCTGTGTAAACTATTGAATGCTGCACACAGGAAATGAGAAAAGACTGCTCTGTACCTTCTGAAGGAAATGTTTCATTGAAGTCACAGAAGGAAGCTCAACAGACATTAACACTGCTCACACACAAAAAGGCCAGCAAGGGTTAGCTACACTAAACTCTCACTGAGACAATCATGATAATAATAATAATAATAGTAATAATAAAGCCAATTTAAGTTGTAACGGAAACGAAAACCTCTCCAGTTCTTTGTTTCTCAAGTACAATTTACTACAACGCTTTAAACCGACTATAATCCTGGGAAAAGCAAACAAAAACAAGCAAGTCGTATTAATCAATGCACTGCTGCACCGCAGTGCATTTTTTGTCAAATTAGTGTCAGAAATGCTACTAAGCCATGTAGTCACATACATTTAAGCAAGGGTTTAAAGAATTTAAGTAATACAAGTGGAACTAATGACTAATGTTAGGCCACGCTACTACTTTTTGGATGGAGTATACCGTCAGGAGCAACCGCAGTGTACACGTTCAAAGAGACAGGTCACTGAGTGCAAATGCATAAGCAGGGACAAGAGAAACATTCACAATCACATAGAAGTCAGGCAACCTCATAATATAGTGCATTTACAAAAATAACAGCTAGCTACATTAAGACAACAATAAATATTATTTTCCAGCATTGCAGCTACTTATTTAGAATGGTGAGAAGCTGAAACAGCCCCACGACTAGGTTGGCATATTCATCAATATCAGGGAAAAACATGAAGAACAGAATGGAAGAATGAAATGAACTCAAAATACAGTTTAGAAAAGTTATGTTTGGTATCTATAAAACAATGGCTTTTCTCCCGTTTCATCTCCCCTAGAAATGGCAGCAACAGTTTTCATGCACAATATGACTGCTTTCTTAGTTAGCTTCATACTCTACATATGCTGTACTTTCAAGCAATACCACACACATACATTGCTAATGGAAACACTGAGAAGTAGGCTGTTGTTATTAGAATGTGTGCTTGTCCTACAGGCATTATGGTATACATCTCACTCCTGGTTTCTTCAGTGACATGTTAAGAACACAGTGTCTTCAGAATTAGTAAGATATCCGTCATGCACAAACTGCCCATCTTTCCATTATGTTCCTGAAAACAAGCCTCAGCCTCTCACAGAACATGCATTTTGATACTTTTCTAAGCATGGAGATTTCACAAGCACAAATACATACTGTCACAGCTTAAATCAAGCCTGGTCTTGCTGTCACCATGGTTACAGAAAGTATATTATATATCATTTCTGATAATTACAGTTAATAATCGTTAGTGTCATACCGTTGGATTACTTGACTTTTGAGAATAAAGTTTTCCTTACACATTCCTTATTAGGATTTTGTGTGTTTTAAATCCATTTACCTTTTGACTCTACTCAGTACATATTGTACTACTTTACTATCTCCATTCACATATTGTTCCCATATAGAACTCATTTTGAATATTTTTGAGTTGATCGACTGCACTATAGAACAATGCAGAACATCTGAAATACATAACTTGACTACTACTAACATTTGGAAATTTGAAAGCTTCATAAAGTTTTGTTATAATGCATTATGAAACATCGTGACAGAGGAAAAGCTTTAGGTTATCTGCAGTTGAGATCAACCAGGGGATGCACTTACTGTCTTAAACACACTGAATGTCCATGCAGGGGACTTTGATAGGAACCGTCTCGGCAAAAAAAGTCACACTGACACCTGCCCTGGACACTCGCACAGATCTGAACATTCTTCTCCATGAATCCTCAGACTCCTTTACATTTTTGCTCACTTTGCTATTGAGCTTTAATCCTACATGGATTAAAGATTCACGTTTCGAGTTGGCTCAGAAGGCAAGGTCAAAGGTGAGAGGTGATGGAGAGACAGACATTTGGCAAAGTACCCAGAAAGGGACAGGAAAAAATGGCAGACCTTTCACCAACGCTACAGAAGACATCAGCTGTCTGGAGTTAGCTGGGTCTCAATGTCCACCCTGCAAATTGGACACTTCTTATTGGTTGCAAGCCACTGGTCAACACAAGCCTGATGGAAGAGGTGCATGCAGGGTAATCTCCTGATGGGAAAAATATATATACACATATATGTTAGCTAAAACTGAAGCAGAAACCGGATCAGTTATACATCAAACTTTAGGCAGAAACATAAGAAAAAAATTTGAATTGCATACTACCTCACATCCTCTCCATCCTCAAGCATCGACAGGCAAATCGTACACTTCTCGTCTGTGTCCAGCTCATCTTCATCCATCCCTATTTTCAGCTCCAGTGGTCTTCTCTGATATACAGGAACACAAAACAAAACCAACAAACGAAAAAAAAAACATATCACTATAACAATCCAGTGCATAGACATTCCTGTCATGGAATCATAGCTGCATATGTGTTTAAGTACATAAGTACACGCTTAACAAGAACTGAAACCAACACCAGAGGATCAGAGCGCCAAGTTACCAAGACTCCAAGACCAGGATCAATTACAAGAAAGCGATAAATAAATGAATACCAGACCAGGATAATATAGACGCAACAAGATGTTAAGAATGTTAATCAAGATATTAGCTGCAATGTGACTATTGTATAGGGTTGGCTATAATTCTAAAACATGCACTATAACTGATTTTTTCATCACCTGTACAAAAATGCACAGATGCATGTTTGAGGATCTTACCACCCACTCATCTTGTCATTATATATCTGTGACTGGATGCCAAGACTGTCTCTATCCTTCCTCACACCACCCTCCTTCCTCTGATACCTCATCTTTTACAGGTTGTGCAACAATTTATAAAAATAATAGCTTCAATAAACAAATGTGGGCATTTACTACCTCCTTCGAATGTACAAGAAGATCAAAAGAAGAATATGATCAAAGACATAATTTCATCTTTAATTTATTGATGCTTACATGTGTAAGTCTAGAAGGTCAATCAAAATGGCCTTGATGTTTCAATATTTTAAATATTTTCATGGTGTGGTGAATGTACATACAGACTTTTTGGCTAAAAAGACAGTTTAACATTCACACTAAACAGTCTGGTGTAAACTGATGTTTAAGCTACTGTGTAGATCCTTTTGCAAAATTTCTTCTGATGGACATGTTTTAAAAAAGGAAGAGCCAGACAATCATTAGTGCGAAAAAGAACCATAACAGCATGTTCAAGAAACTGATGCTGTAATTCATCCATTCAAATTGTATTACATCATTTAGGTTATTTTTATCATTTGTTGCATTATGTATAAAGCAAAAAAGAACATCCAAGTATGTACATCAATGTATGGAACATCTAATCTGTTGTACCCCTCTGATATCTGATACCTGTCAATGGTAAGATTCAGTAAATGCTTTCAAAGCTCTTTGCCGATTGTCTTGAGCAGTGCTGAAGACATGGAAAATGCAAGAAACCCAAGAAAAAGTCAAGAAAATCCTAAAGAAACAGCATCCTTATTGGGGATTAAACAGAATCATGCTATTCATGTCATGACAGGTGAATGGTGGTTACTTTTAAACATGAGTTAGAATGTGACTGGTTAATTCACATGTTCCATTATGTAGATCTTTTCTATCCACTGTATGCTTATTGGGATGTGGGAGTTAAATAGAGAACTCAGACGAAACCATGCAAGCACAGGGGATCACGAGAGACTCATAAGTAATGTACACTGTCTGGCCAAAAAAAGTGCACATTCTAGTATTTAGTTGGACCACCTTTCGTTTTGATTACAGCATGCATACATCTTGGCATAGTTTTGACATCCTCACCACAATAATTCTTTTTACATCCAAGATTGTATTAATAGTTTGCTCTTATCTTGTATTAATGATGGAAGAGTCAAACCACTCTGTAAAGATTTCTCTTGCACATTGCAAAGACTTTCAATGGGTTTAAGGTCAGGACTTTGCCATGGCCAAATTTAAGGTGAATCTTGGAATTATTGTCCTGAAATATGCATGTGCCATCAGGAAAGAAAAATCTTTTTCATGACCATGGGATACATCATCTGATATGACTGTAAGGAAAATGTAATGAAAAAATGCTCAATGCATCAGTTGGGGTTAAAGGATTTGTTGACAGCTGAAACATTAATAACTGCAGCATTTATCCAACTTAATGCTTTTATTTATATCCAAATAGTGTCTTTATCTTTGTGAGAAGTGCTGATGAGTACAGGGCTACTGGAAAGAAAAGCATGTCAAGCTATGAGCTTTCCTTTTTGTGAGTAATAGATTAAAGTAGATATAAAGTTTATACACTTTTTATCGATTTTTCTTGGAGATGCATTGTATCTAGAATTGTGTGCTATTTTACAGTACTGCATATTATTAATTATTTGCGTATTCATATATAAACATTTTATTTAGTCGAGCTCACCTTTTTGTATTTATGAGGAAAGGTAAACCTCTCAATGGTGGTCTGCACAGCCCCCCGATTCACATTACCAAGCCTGTCTTCCAGCTGTAAGAGTTCCTGAAAGGAAAAACATTCACTAGTCCTATTTTGTGAACAACGTTTAACAACTGAGACCTTTTAAGTGGGGTAGCACTTTAAGTCTTAATTGCTTCTCCCGGTCAGAACAGGATAAGACACTACCTCATAGCTTTCCCTCACAGCAGTGGCATGACGGGAGGGATTGAGGCCCTGCAGGGTTAATAGATGTAACTGTGGATAAGGGTAGTTTCTGATCTCATGGACAACCTGTAAAAACAAGACATTTTATTATATAAAACATTAGCTGATCTAAACTAAAATCATTTGCATTGTAAATTACATGTTAAGGCAAATTTGTCTGTGAGACACAATATATAAATTTAGTAGTTACAGAATCATCCCCATTTTTAAAATTTTGTGTCCTTCTTCTGTTTTTTTAAAGTATTTTTAAAGTATTATGGTCTGGACTTCGACTAGGCCATTTTAAAACCTTTTATTTTTCAGCCATTCCCATGTAGATGTAAATTTCGACACAGTTTTAGCTGTCAGACAGATGGCCTCACATTTACCTCTAGAATACTCTGGTATACAGTGGAGTTCAATGTCAACTCAATGACTGCATGATGCCCATATCCTGTGACTGCAAAACAAGTCAAAATCATCACCCCTCCAATACTGTGCTGGCATTAAAGCCAAACACTTTGGTTTAATCCGTCTGACATTGTACCAGAAGTCTTGTGGTTGAATCAGATGGTTGAACCTTAGTCATGCTTCCATGTTCTGTCTTTGTTCAGTCTACTTCTAAATGCTTTCCACTTGTAAATAATCTTTCTCACTGTAAATTGTTTGGAAATGGTTGTTTAACACTTTTCAGATTGATGTGCAACAACAACTGTTTCCCTAAGACCACTGCTCATGTGCTTATGTATTAACTGAAGCTCTTTTATGGCACCTGCTGCATTTCATTTGTGCCACATGATGGGCTGATTGGATACCCGAATGAAAATCCCACTATTCCTAATGAAGAGGATAGGTAGTGTATATATTATTCTTAGTATGGAAAAACATCTAACCAAAGATAAACCTCACTTAAAATCAACCAACAGGCAACTTCCATAATACAGTACATCCATAAACTGTTGATTATCACCTTATTGTAAGAAATATGGAAGACATACCACTTGTGCTGAAGATGCATTTCTGGGAAAGTGGTGCAGCCTTGGAGAGGCCAGGTAGTGCTGATAGTGCTGCGGCAGCTGAGGGACATGGTAGTGTGAATGAGGTAGACCAGGGTCCACACTCAAGTCCCTGAGGAGGAGAACCATCAACTATGGGTTCACAGATTTTGCATTCACCATTTGCATTAATGTTTTCTAATATATATTCGCATCTAGATCTACCTGACATTTGCTGTTTAGTCTAGATGTGCTTTATATTGCAATTAAATCAAAATTTAAGTAAATAATTACCAGAGAACCCACTCTATATGGTAACATTCCTATATAATGATGTGCTGTTGTACTTAACAAAACTATTAAAACTTAAAATATATAAATAAATAAATTTATAAAAATCTTTGAAGTAGCCAAGACATGTTTAAAGAAAAATGTGGATTTTTAACATTACCAGTCTGTTCCTTCAGCAAGATAGCGTGGCTGCTGTGGCACAGGTGGAGGGGGAGGAACATGTATGGAAGGGGTGTATTCATAGGGGGGGCGGATCGTCGGGGCATGGTGTGCTGTTCTCTCTTGGGCATGTCTGCTTGAAAGAACGAAGGTTTGATATCAGCTTATCAATATATGTGGTTTTGTAATTTTAGGCTTTTTTATATTAGCATTTTATGACATCCAAATAATGCATAACTTGGCAGGCTATGGATTTTCCAATGTCTGACCTGGGCTGTGGAAGGAACCTCCTCTGCTGTGCCTCCAGGATCTGCTGCTGGATGAGGTATTGCTGGTGTAAAGCCTGAGGTAGGAAGGGGGGGCCTTGGATGTCCTGGAACTGTGGTGCTGGTATGTGGCCAAGGGGAGGATGCAACGGGGCAGCTGGCTGGTGTGTTGGGCCAAGGTGCGGGTTTATGCCCGCCTGAGATTGTCCTGGATGGGGCATTGGGAAGTCAACAGGGATCTGGGCCTGGGGCCCTACTTGGAAATGCCGGCAAGAGGTAGCATGGCTATGCTGATGCCTGTTAAACTGAGATCCTGCAAGAACAATGACACCACATCAACTAACGTTGGACAAAGAGACGCACATTTTTAAAATAATGTACAACTCTTGTTTATCAGCTCTCCTAAGCTCCCCAAACCTTACTGCACTTTTGAAGAATGCAGAGTGAAATTTGAGTGTTTTGTCCAAAAATACTGGCTTATGATACTACCAGGGCATCTCAGTGGTAGTCATCGGCAGCATGTAGTTTCTTTTTGGTTCTCATGGTCACTTCTCACCTCTCAGCAGCTGACACTTCAACAACAGATGTGAGCAAGTCTACTATTATTCACTGACTATTCCAAGCATCTAGCTGAGCCTCTCAGAGGGGGTTCCTTGGTCACACCTGCTGTCTCAAAGACCCTGAAAAATCTATGGGCTTTGGCTCAGATGAAGGATTCACTAAGTTACTTGTATAGTTGTCCTGGCATAGCATGCAAGAAAATAGCAGAGCAAAAAAATTCTCATTACACAAGTACACAAGAAATAAATAATAAATCAGTGAGTTATGATTGAATGACTTGTTCTGAGTGCATATGGGAAACAAACATGTTTTAATTGAACAGACATGAAATTAAAAAGTGACATAATGGACCTTGACAAGACATGTGGCTGAACATTTCTATGCATCTTCAATATTGGTGTAAATAGGGTGAATATAACGAAGAAAATGTCTACACTTAGGTACAAAAATAAGATGATCAGCAATAATAACTTGCAATTGGTAAACTATGAAAAGGGATGTTAACACCCAAAATTATTTTCCTTCAATTCCCTGCATATTTGTGAAAACCTAGGAATTTTCATGGCCATAAGTCATGCTTTCTGTTTGTTGATCCTTAACTGGCTCTTTGGGATTTTACATCATTTCTGTTTTGTGCAATCTATCAACACACCTGGATTAAATAACACTGGCATGTAAACAGTTACCTATTTTTGGCATCATTACCACTAACCTAAGAACATTATAATCGAAAGAACTTATTTTAAAAGAGAATATATTTAAATAAAAATGCCCATGTTAGGTAATAAGGTTATTAACGTATCCTTTAAGTATGAAACACTGAGTTTTATCACTATTGATTCTGTTTGGTCAAAGCCAAAAAAAGCAGATTAAAATAACCCAATTTACATCTTGAATAACTGAAACCTAATTGTTTCTTAATGATTTTATGTTCGCCAAACGTGCTACATAAATGTATGTCCTTTGGCAAACAGCAAACTAAATGAATTATTTATTTAAACCATCTGAGACCCAAGTTTGTTTTATATTTATTACATATGTAAAGAAATCCCCCACACACTGCCAAAATGTCTTCCAGGTGTAGTATAGTGTAGCATAGGGACCTTATCTTGGAATAACTGACTTACAAAATACCTCAAGGTGTAGTTTTATCTGTTTATAAACCACCATTTTAATGTTTTTTAAGATAGGAAATTTAAAAAGAGAGAGAGAGAAATATAAAATGCAAGGCAGTAGTCAAATAATTTTCTAATTTCTTTAAAACACTTAATGTCTACAGAACCACTGGGTTCTCATTGTACCTTCAAGTACCTAAATAATCAACATAAATGGCCACATATAAACTCAGTGAGCTCTCATGATGAAGAAAGCAAGGAATCTATCTTTGTCACAGCAGGAGGGAGGAGGTGGGAAGGGGGCAATAAATGGAAATCAGCAAGAAGCACACTGGAGGTTAGGAAAAATACTATATTCTTTATTGAAAAATATTAGTATGTGTGGATTTGTGTCATAATAATAATAATAATAATAACACCATGCAACAAATAAAAACAACATTGACCAAAGGCAAGGCCCACCATGCTCCGTACAGGGTTAAACAGAACAAAAGCAGCATCCAATGAGCAGATGTGTTGGCTACAGCACATTACAGTACAGCAGGGTACATCTTTTCTACAGAAAGATTACATTGGAATCTAATCAATGTTGAATAAAAATAAAAATTAAAAATGAATAATGTGATTCATGCACTGAAGTCTATTATCAGAACAAAAGGTAGAGAAACCACAACCAAACAATAGACATTTTCACTCTAATAGAGGATATTTGTAGCAGTGCAGGAAATTAAACATCCCTGTGAAATGGATAGCATTTTGGAATTTGTTAGTGCAGAGATCAAGTAAAGGGCTTAATTAATTAGCAAATTTTTATGCTGTGTGTATTGATGAGCCTTATGTAGGCAGTTGTTAAAGCCATGTGGCACATGTCTGGGTGATAAACACAGGTGCAGTGTAACGTTTGTGCGGCCATTACATCGCATAGCATAGCATGTTTTCTTTCTTGTTAAATAGAGACTCATTTATTACCATTTCTTTTTATAGCCATACAGGCTACAGATTCCCAACTCTGGTCCTGGAATACCACTTGTCCTCCACATGATTGTGTTCTGCCTGCTCTAACACACCTAATTTAACTCTGGAATGGTTCTTGTTTACATTATTAGTCGAATCAGGTGTGTTGAGAGCAGAATTAAAATGTGTAGGACAGGAGGTACTCCAGGACTAAGGTTTGGAGCCTGTGATACAGGAAGTAAAATTATAAATGTGTCCAATTTTTGACTAAACATACAAACAAACAAATACATAAAGCCAGCACATCCGGTGGGTACAATGCACCTTTGCTAGTACGAAGGGCATGATGCTTTCTTCGAATAAGAAACTGCAAAATGCATCCACTTTACAGGAATTTACACATGTTGACTACCAAGGCTGGAAGGGATGTACATGAGTCAACTCCTCTATTGCTACTGTTTACGGGTTAACTATGTCAACTTAACATAGAGAAACACATTTTAGCTCAATGTTTTTTTTTTTTTTTAAGCTTTAACATAGGGGAGCACTGTTCTTGGGTGTTCAAATACCAATGTCGTCTTCGGATGGAAAGAGGAAATGAAGAAGGGGGATCACAAAACAGCTAAATGCAGAGAACAGGCAGAGGCCACACCACACAGCAGCAGATGATCATTAGCTACACAATGGAGGGGGGACGACAAAGATCGGATAATGCAGAATGTAGAGCCAGCCTCGATACTATGAGACAGGAAATAAGAAACAGAAATAAAAGCACAATGAAATCGTTGATGCCACTCCATGGTTAAAAAAAAAAAAAAAAAAAAGGAGAAAAAAAAAAATCAGTGCCACGCTAGCTTAGTTAACCAGCTAGCTACATTCGCTCAGCTAGCTAGTCAATCGGGCAGCTAGTAGACGATGTGAGCAAGCTAAGCATAGTTAGCTAGATAGCTAATTAGCGGATGTCTCACCCTGTGAGCCCCGTCCTCCAATGCAAGCGTAGGAATAATTATGGAATTGACCAATAACCAAATGCCATTGCACTTAAACACTTCATGGAAGCCGAATCGTATAGTTACCTACTACTTGCTGAAAACCAATAATACCCGAACAGCTAGCTGATTAGCGGCCATTACAAAGAACTGCAGCTTGAATGCTGATATCTCTCAAACACAATGTTCACATTTTAACTGGTCGGTTAATGTTGACATCTATGAAAAGTCAGTTTGCACAAATTGATTGCCTTGTAAAATCAGCTACACCAAACAGCCACACAATCTCCAAAAGCTACTGTCTCAGGCCTTCATTGTCTATTAGCGGCTCTAGCTAACTAGCTAGCCGCGCACAATTATTAACGCTTAAAGGGGAAATTAGACACCAATGAAACACACACACATACACACACATATGCAGTTACTAAAGACAAAACAATGCTCAAATTAATATGTGCTTAGCTAAAAAAAAAAAAATTAAGTATTGTTTTTCAAAACATTCAGCTGCTAGATGGCTAGCTAACAGATTAGCTTGCCCTAAACAGAAATCGGTCATGCAGCGATTATGTGAAATCCTCCCTTGTCGCTTCGCTTGCTCACTAGCCAGCAAGGAAGGCTAACAGCCACGGTGAATTGTGTTTATCGCTAGCTCACAGCCATAGCGGAATTACCACCAAGGTCGACGTGTTTGTATCTAGGGAAGTGCTCGTAGCTAGCTATGTTAGCAAGCAAGTGGTATTTTTGGAAGATTTCGTACACAGCTAATGTTAATGGCTAAGACAAGTAAACGGAATAAATACCTCTATTTCTTACTGAGCCGAAAACGGGTAGAACCAGGTATCCAACGTGTACTAACACCATCTTTGAATCCTTCTGATCTTTTAACAGTCTTTAAAATGATGGCTCAAAATACTCGTCTACAAAGAAAAAAAAACTAGCTAGCGTTACATTCAAGGCAGAGCGCGCAGTTGCCTTGAGGACAAAGACGGAGAGCAGCGGACTGCTGCTGTGTGATCAACACAAAGCTGGACATGAACAGGTTACTGCTGTAAGTAACCGCCAGGTGGCGATGCTGAGTAGGTTAAAAAAAAAAAAAAAACGTCTATCCTGAACACCGCATGCATCGTTCACTATCCTGATTACTGTTAAAATATTAGGTAAACCCTTTTAGGAGAACCTGTCTAACCTTTTTACATTTGGGGGAAAATGTCGGGACCGGGGGGCTATCCCAGGAGCCTTGAAGACACAAGTCGGGGTACACTCTGGACGGGATGCCAATACTTTGTCAGGGGACACAAACATTCTGACACTATGGGTAATTTGGGAACACCAATTAGCCTAATCTGCATGTCTTTGGACTGTGAGAGGAAACCAACCAAGAACAAGGAGAACATGCAAACTCCATGAACACAGACCTCAGCAGGAAATCAAACCCTCACTTATTTAAACCCTTTAATTAGTTTATTGGGAATACAATAGTAATACTGTGTAGGACTCTCTCCCCCACCCTTTTCTCCCAGAACAGCCTTTCCCAGAGAAACATTCTTTTCCACAGGGCCATACTTACTTTAATAAAGTTTATTACTTACTTTATTATTTACTTTAATAAAGATTTACAGCTTTACAGTAGTGAATATGCTAGTCTATTTTACAGTTTCAATACTCTTTAAGAGGACATGAAGAAAGCCACCCAATTAAGAGAGTGCTGGATGATTGTTGGGAGAAGGAGAGGGCACAGAAAGAAAGCTTTTCGGAAAGGAGATAAGCTGGCAGTAGGTATGGGTGTGTATGTGCCAAGTTGTTGTGTCCAACTGTCGGATGGCCTGTTATACCCCTCTGTGTATTAGAACCACCAAATATTGATTTGAACTTACTAATGATCAAGCATGTTGACAAGACAATTGACCTACAGTAGCTAGCGAATACTATAGATATATCCACCAGAAATATAAAGATAGTGTACAGTTCTTCATAGATGGGCACAAGTAAAACAGAAAAAAGGGGTGGGAAGGTAAACAAGAAAAAAAGGTATACTCTGTAAGGTCACAATGAAAAAACTTACTGTTCTAAAATAATCGAAAAAAATGAAGAATCCACTTAGAAGAAGAAAGAAGAAGAAATTCAGTATTGACTGTGATATTACCCTGCATCTTGTACCAGTAGTGCATATCAAGATTCAGGGTAATTTCAGAGTCAATACTGCATTTAAGTGGATTGTAGCTCTTTAACATAGACATGATAAAACTGCTGATTAAACACATTACATTACATTCGATGCATGGACCTGAGGCAATCTTACATTTATTAAACTTTAATTTATCCCTGCAATACAGACCTGAATTTCACTTAATAAATAGAGGGACTTAAACACATTATATACACAAACTTAAGCTGATTTACAATTACTGTATCTAATTTCAATACTTTCAGATATTTACCTTAAGAGATATTCAATATATATGTTTTTTGACATCAATATGTTCAGATATGTTCAGTGTTGGCAAAGAGGATGTCCACCTACATGATTGAGAACGGATATGTCAACACCTCAATCCAAAAAGGTGGAATCTCAGGATTTGCGGGATGCCTGGAACACACAGGAGTCCTGAGCCAGTTGATATATGAGGCAAGGGCGAAAAAAGGCGACCTCACAGTTGTTTGGTTGGATTTGGCTAACGCCTACAGGTCCATCCCCCACGATCTAATCAGAATAGCACTAAAGTACTATCATATCCCAAACCACATCAAGGTAATGATCACCAACTACATGAATGGAATTAAGCTCCGTTTCAAAGCGAAGGATTACATCACACAGAGGCAGGACCTTGAGAGAGTCTCCCCCATCCTGTTTGTCATGGGCATGGACCTCATTATCACAGCCGGAGAAATGGAAACCAGAGGTCCAATAATGGACTCAGGGACCCGGCAACCAGCTATCAGGGGTTACATGGATGATCTTACAATCACAACAATATCCCATGTACAGGCAAGGTGGGTTCTACCAAAGCTGGACGAGGCAGCAAAGTGGGCTAGAATGACTTTTAAGCCAAGGGAATCAAGGAGTCTGGTCATTAGAAAGGGTAACATCTCCTTTAAATATAATCTGGTAATACAAGGCGAGATCATCCCTTCCATCAAGGACAATCCCATTAAGTATCTGGGAAAGTGCCATGATGACTCACTAAAGGACCATAACAACTTAGGAAGATTGATAACTCAGGGCTTCCAGGGAAGTTTAAAGCATGGCTTTATCAACATGGCCTGCTCCCCAGACTGATGTGGCTCATGACTGTGTATGAGGTTCCACTGACAGTAGTGGAAGGAGTGGAATGTAAAATCAACTCACACCTCAGAAGTTGGGAATCCCTCCAGGCTTCACGTCAGTCGGGCTGTACATCAGATCAGGGCAATTACACCTACCTTTCTCTTCTCTGGTTGTGGAATTCCAAGTAGCCAAGTGCAGGGTAGCTATGACCCTCAGGGACTCAAGAGACGGGAAGGTCAGAGAAGCTGGAATAAAAACCAGGTCAGGTCGGAAGTGGAAGGCCTCAGCAACTCTGGCCCTTGCAGAAAGGAACCTGGAGCTCAAAGACATCATTGGAGCACCATGCACAGGAAGGCAAGGCCTTGGAATGATCCACCTCCATGAGAGAAGAGCCATGATCCAGGCGGAAATAAGGGACCTAGAGGAAGAGCGGAGGAAGGCAAAGGCTGTGGAGCTAGGGTCCCAGGGGGCCTGGACAAGGTGGGATCTCCCCAAGAGAAAGGTGACATGGGTTGACCTATGGAGGCTTGAGCCATACCGGATCTCATTCTTGCTTAAGGCCGTCTATGACAATCTTCCAACCCTGGTGAATCTGCACAGATGGGGGATAAGGGACGACCCAAAAAACTCTGTTTACCACTTTAGGCCATGTTAGATTGGTGTTAATGATAATTTATTTTTGTTTATTTTTTATGTCATGACTCTACTTGGCCATTTAATACAGGGATTCATGTTCTGTTGTGTTTTATGTTACAATGTCTTGTCCTGTATTATTGAACAGGCTGTTGTGTTTAAATACTGTGTTGTTGTTGTTGTTTTTTTAATTCCTTATAGCTGTATAGCATCTTGGGGAGTTTTCGTTGTTTTTTTTTATTTAATTGTTTTATTTTTGCTGTTGTGGCTGCATACATACGAGCAATCCATTAATTTCAAAGGTCAGCCAAATTAAACTTTGACATCATCCAATTTTTTATTTAAGGACACAAATCAAAAAGTGAAAAAAAAGTGATACCAAGCCATGTCCCATGCCCCTTTAATATCAAACAAGATATTCATGGTTTGTGAGGATACAGGTGAGTCTCTTGAAGTGGAAGTTGTGGTTGCAGAGTAAAATTTGGTATATGCATAAAGGTAGATTAAATTTGAGGATGTGGTTTGATGCATTTGTTTGTTTGTTTTTTCACCACGAGGTGATGCTAATGTTCTCTTTGGAGGATGGTTGTTACTTTACCATTACTTCATTCTGGAGTTTTATTTATGGATTTATTTATCTGTTTATTCTCTTTTAGTAATATGTATTAAAATTTCTTTCCTTTTGTGTATATAGAATATTTGTCATTTAACTGAACGACCTTTGACAGATGCACTGCAAAGTTGTAAAAAGTATATTGAATCAAAAAGACTATGGTGATACCCAGTGGTGTCAAAAGTATTCACATTCATTACTTGAGTAGAAGTATGGATACTAGGGTTTAAAAAGACTTCTTTAGA
>JAQMYG010000039.1:17810796-17820851 GCA_030014215.1 Clariallabes teugelsi
ATCTTTGTCTGAGTTTTGCCCTAACTGAAAAACTCAGACAAAGATTTTGACCATTAAGGCTACAACCAAGTGGCTTATTTAACACTTTACAAGTCATGCTGTTGGTTATTATGAACCTAAAAAGTGAGAATGCTTATTTTCCTCTTATTTTGAATTACCTGTGTTGTATTATAAGAGCAGTTATTGCAATATTTTAAAATTGGGTCAAAATCATGTCTACATAATTAACTTTTAATGTTGACCCAGACCAGGCCTGCTAGTTACAACCATAAGAGAACCTTGGCTTTTTTTTTTATTTCCATGTGAGACATAAACAATCATAGGCTCTTACAACTATTTTGTAAATTATTACTTCATATAATGTTCTCTATGTGGTAAATATGTTTTTCATTGTAATGATGTAATGTAATTAACATTTTACACCTAATCAAATTGTAATGTTAAGAAAAAAATGATCAACTTGAACAACCCCCAAAAGAGGAGGGCCCCCTGTGGATGTGATCTTTTGTTTACAAACCTTACAAGGGTCTTTAAACATAGAGGTTTGTTGCTATTCTGAGTTCTCCCTTATCCTTTGAAATAATCACTTGAAATGAGCCCACCCTGCAGAATCCATTTACATGAGCATGAATATGAAGATCTGACCCAAATAATTAATTATAGTATTTCTGTCTTCATCTGCCTTTAGTGCAGGGGTTGTTACTATGGATGACACAAAACTGATAGTCAATATAATGTCATCTTTTATTGATTTCTTTACTGTTTTTATCGATATCATAGTAAAGCAGGTGTCCGAAGATGTATTTGAGCTTGTATATAGTATTTATTACATAATTTGGACATATTCAAGCTAAATTCATTATCTGGGCACCGTAAATCATGTATGCTGTACTGGACTACATTACGTTAATTAAAAAGCATTTCAGTCATAAGATTAAATAAATACCCAAGGTGTATAAAAATGGGACCTATTCAAAAATTAATAAATTGTAGATAAACATATTTCTATCCCCTGAAAAAACATGATATAATGTTTATCATATAGTGAACTAGAAGTTTACCTTGTAGTATATCGTAAAAGTTAATGATGTGTGACAGTACACCTGAGACAAAGTTACCTGTGCAAACACTGGCTAGTCAAACAGAATTTTTTTTTTTATATCTAGAGATTTCTCTCTAGTTCTATTAGTGATTTTGTAATGTTTGCGATATGTCAATACAATGCTGTTTCCATTGAGCAAATCAGTATTGTTAGATTTTTTTCTATATTTTATTTCACACACATCCAACATGATGAGTAGGAGTTGTTTGTGACGGTGGATCACAAAATTCGATAGGGTACGTGGCTTAATAAGAGTGTGAATTTGTGGACTCCAGGAAAACAGCAGAATAGCACAGGGGAATCTGGTTTACTAGGTTTTTGTTAGGTAACTGGGGTGCATGTATCCTAGAGCATTTTATTGTTTTAATGCAAGGTGACAACTGATGTCCCTCCAATGAAAAGCCGGAGGAATGCTAGACTCATCCACTTCTATGGCAACTGGGCTATGGACAAACACAGAAGGCCCCACAGCATTGTTAAAGGAGGGATAGGAAAACAAGGGATGAGAGATAAAAGGCACTGTCTTTTCTACAGATCACACCTCAAATGTTAATTTTCTTCCAGCAGATTTTTATTAAAATTATGACAATTTATGAATGACTTGCGTATGTACCCCTTTTTAAGGAAAAATCACAGCTAAATGTATTTTTACATTTAATAATAGTGTCTTTACATGTAGTAGCAGTAGTAAAATACATTCAATGTTTGATACTACTAAAGCAACAATGTTATTACATATATGGGCCAAAAACTGCTATGTTTAAATGCTCTGCAGTAGTGTGTTCTAGGTGACTGGAATTCTGATATAAAGTTTAAGACATAATCCCAGTCACCCAGACTTTATATTAAAATTTCAGTCTATTTTAATGTTAAAGGTTCTGTTACAGTCAACAGCTTGGTTGATTCCTCAGGGTCCTGGGTGGAGTTGGAACTGAATGGGAACATGGCGTCTGGAAGGCAGCAGCTGATCCCAAGCCTGGCTGCTTCTATGGCCAACAGGAATGAGGGTGAGACTGAACTTCCACAACCTCTGCAGGCTGTGCAGGAAGTAGAGGAGGAGAGTCTGGCTGGAGGACTTGAGCATGTCCCCTCATCCTCTTCCATCCATAATGGAGACATGGAAAAAATCTTGCTCGATGCCCAACATGAGTCTAGCCCCAGTGGGTCATCATGTAATAGGTAAGAGCCTGAGGAAAAGACAGGTGACTGCTGTCAGTAGTAATTTGTGTCTTTATGCCTAGGTAAGGGAACCTAATAATTTTGCCTTTTTGTTTCATTTTTTGAAAATGTTTTTTCTTAACATGTACTATTTTTATTGATATACTCTGAGTGTCTGCCAAATGTCATAAATGTAAATGATTATGATGCAATAAATTGTGTCCTTCTGTAAGTGGTTGTGGCAGAGAGGGGATGGGAAGAAGTATATGTGTGGGGTAGTATTGGAGTGCTGTTCACTGTCCATTCTTTGCATCAGATATTATGGATGCAATAAACAAAATGACTTAGTGTAACTGAAAAAATCTGATATTTTTAGCTTATTAAATACATTGATGGCAGCTTTTGTCAAACGACTCAGGCTGAGGAGCCTGGCTAAGATTGTAGTAAAATTTCTAAAGACAAATTATTCTAGAATTTATTTTCATATTGTTTGATTTCACTTGTAATTTCTTTGGAATCACACTGGTCCTTGTGTTTGGTGTGTTTACCCTAAAGTCCTCCAAGACCCCACACTCCTGAGCATGATGAAGGCCTGATTACCTTCGATGTGGAGATGCCCAGTGAGAAAGACTGTCAGGTATGATGTTTGCATTTTTACCATTTCCTTTATACTGTAATAATTATATATGTATATAAATATATGTAATAAATATATGTATAATTACATATACATCAGTATATGAATTGTGATTATTGTCAGGTCACACTGTTTATTTTTCATTTAATATGATATACAATTTTCTTCCAACCCTTTATTTTTTTCCCTATGCCCTTGTAGTCAGAGGATGACAGTCAGGACAAGGACAAAGAGGAAGACATCCTCATGGTTAAAGGGGAGAGCTGGGTTGCAGACTGGTCCAGTCGACCTGAAAATATTCCTCCCAAGTGAGTGAACAGTTTAAACCATTTAGCAGTGTCACAGGGAATATGTTGCACTTTTACTGACTATATAGTTACACATAAAATTAAGCCTTTAAATATTTTGTCCGTGACATGCTTTTATTAATTGTGACTCTGTACACATCACAGTGAATTGCAATAAAACCAAAAACAAATTATTGCCATTCTTGCATAGTCCGTTAATTTTCATAGGCTCTAAAGTACAGATAGACCCCAACTTACGAAGGGGTTATGTTCCATGTTGCATAGCATGTCAAAAATATTGTGAGCCGAATGTGAATTTAATGCTGTAAATCTAACCAAACGGACATGATGGTCAAGACTATCTTTAAAACCTCCTGAAACCCGAACTCTAATCTTGTGTACATTGCACTTTCTACTAACTGTTTCTCTTTATTTATAGCTGATAACTATAAATTTAATCAATGTCTTCAACCAGGAAGAAGCTTGACAAAAGAATTATACAGTTCTTATATGAGGATGGTATAAGAATAAATATATATAGACAATTAAGTTGGGATAGAATCTCATGTCCTCATATGAGGACATTCGGGTCCTAAGAGGTTTACCTGCTCTGAACACTTAAAATTTCCTACAGTTGGGCAAATAATCTAAAACAAATCCTATTTTATAAAACAAAAATTTTAAGCAAATTTTTTAATACAAACAAAATGACTGTTTGGGTACTCACTATGAATATACACAGCTTATTGGGCCTAACAAATGTTTGTTGCATTTAAATAAAATGAATTGCTTAATGATGGGGATGCTGTAGTTACATCAATGTCACTCATAATATCTTTAAAAAAAAAAGAAATTTTGGCAAAATAGTACACAGAGTGTACTGGTTATTTTATTTGAACTTTGAGCCGTGGCTCACTGCCACCACCTGGTATCATGTGAGAATATTACATTGCATATTGCCAGCCTAGGAAAAGTTTTGAATTCTCAAAGTACAGTTTCTACAGAATGCCTGTTGCATTTGCAATCGTAAAGTTGAAAATTCGTCAAACCACTGTAAATGAGGAAAGATCAGTAATTGGACAATTGGCGTATTGCATTAATTTATGGCAGGTTAAGGAGATAAACTTTCTGGAGGTGATTCAAAGTGTTGAATTCGCATTTGGTACCTGTTCAAGGGAGCACGTTATATGTGGTTCAAAAGAGGTGTTGAAGCTAATTAAGAAGGCTGGAAAATAAACAGACCTATCAGAGAGATAACAGAATATTTGGGAATGAAAAATAATAATAATTTGGTACATTCTTGAAAAGGAAGGAATGCAGAAATATTCCTTAGAAAATAAATATGTATGTACTGTATATCTTATCCCAAGAAGCAAACTCCTGCCCACCCCTGGATAGGGTATTTTGGACATATGAAACTATGGAAAGGTTAACTTGAAAGGAAGGGCTCATGATCCACAGCGTTTTAAATCACCTGTCAAACATGGTAGAGGCATTGCTATGTGTTTATAAGTGTGTTTTTTTAAATATATTTTTATATTACTCCTTGTCTTCACTGTATATCTATTTATGTATAGTTTATTTTAGATTGATTACAGAGTAGCAGTTTCTAATGTTATAATAATATAATAATATTGAACTATCCATGTTGGATAAGCAACCCTTACAAAATAAACTGTTACTGTAAAGGGCTTTCTTTGTTTGTTATGGAAATTTGTGACTCATGTAAATATATGCAACATAAATAAGTATGAACTGACCTGCTTTGCTCAGGGAGTTCCAGTTTCGGCACCCAAAACGCTCAGGATCGGTTTCTCTTAGTATGAGAAGGACAGGTGCTATGAAGAAAGGTGGAGTGTTCTCAGCTGAATTTCTTAAAGTGTTCATTCCCTCCCTTCTGCTTTCTCACATCCTCGCCCTAGGACTGGGGTAAGTCTCATGGCATATTAGAAAGCTGCCTGTTTTATTTGAAATTAGTTGTAAGAAAGCAGTAATGGATTATTGATAGCTATGAGATAAGCACATTTAATGTTTCTCAACATTATGGTGTAATATAATGCTGCTCTGTTTTTTATAGGGTCTATATTGGGAAGAGGCTGAGCACACCCTCCACCAGCTCGTTTTAAACCCAAATACCAGTGCCTGAAATTTCCATAAGATGCAGTGGTGGCAAAGTTGTGTCCAAAAATCTTTAACTTTGCTTGTATGTTAGACCTTCTCTGTCCTACTCTTACTAATTTTTTGCCATGTTCTTAGCTGTCATACTGAAATTCATTCACCAGAAAATGCTGGGCAGTTTATTTGCTGCCTTCACCTTGAGTTAATATGTTGCTTGCCCTCTAACACTGTGTTAAACGGATTGGTTTGGAGTGTTTCATATCCTTTTTATATTTTAAATAGTTTATAATTTAAAACAAAGCTTTTGCCATTTTATGCTGATATGTAAGAAAACAAATTACATCTGTGATGCCCAAACGCATACAACTACTAGAACCACCAGCACATTACCAAGCTATCACTTCCTACTCTGTTGGGTATCTATAGCCCTATTCGGACGGGACTGGTTTTACAGGGGGTCGTTAGAGAAATTTCTGTTTTACAGACGTACTTTGTGATTTTAATCCTGTCCAAATCTGCCATGTCTGTCTTTCTCTCACACGACCTCTGTAAAAATTCCAGAACAAATTGCCTACTATTTTTCAGCAAACTCGGCGGTCCTCTGAGAAATCTAATCCCGTCCTGTTTTTTCCAAAACGCGTTTTCTTTTGTGTTTTGGTCAACGTGAACTACCGTACTCTAGCGCGCCGGTATTCAAGTTTGCGCACCAATAATGGATGTACAGTAGATCCTGGACATGTGGTCTTGTGCAACGCCCACATGTAAAACACAGACACTCCTACCTCCGTAATAAACATGGAGATGTTAGTCCCGTCCAAATGCATACATGAAATACATGACAGACATCGTTTGAAAAAAATTCTAACTCAAACGTCGTTTGGAAAACTAGTCCCGTCCGAATAGGGCTTATGATACAGTTGCAATAGTGTTATGTTTAGCTATATATTAAAAAAAAAAACTTATGGGAAATGGCTGATGTACATTTGGAAGTATAATACTCAGTTTTCTCCTCCCCTTTAGTTTCCAGTTAAACATTTAGCCAGACTGATTCTGTTGCACTGTATTAACTTGTGCCATTTTTTTTAAAGAAACTGGTTGCAAGTGGTTGCATGTATGTTTCCAGTTTTAGAATTGTGGTCTTAAGTTTCTTGGAGGAAAGACACTTGTATTTTTGTTTCTAATCTAACTTCCCATAGCATCTCTAAGGCACCTTAAAGATTGAATTATGGCAGAAAGTTTTTAATTAGACTGTTAATAGCACATACTTGAACATTTTTGTTTCATAGAAAGCTATCTCCCATACATAGCCTTGTTTTTTTAGTTGGTTATCAGGAAACGATGTAGGAACCACTCCCATATTTTCCAATCTAAAAACATTTTTTTAAAATATTTTTTTGATAGATGGTTTTTGGAATACATAGATAAACAAGGAAAGACCCTTAAGATGTAGAAGCACACATATTGTAAAGTATTTTACTCTTTATTAGATAAGTCCTCCTTCTAGACCTCATAAAAATAGGCAGTGAATACGATTAGCCTTATATTTTAGATATAAATAGAGGTCTCAGGTAAAAAGGTCTGGTAGACTGATTACGGTAGCACTCAGTGGAACATGCGCATGCTTCCTAATTTGAAGTTACACTGCAGTGATTACTACATGCACACTCATTTGTTATGATCCATATCATTCTCATTTGGACCAGAAAGAACATACTATGCTCCTGAGTGCCAAAGGGTCTCCTCTGTGATGTTTACCTCTGTAAGACCCAACATTGACTCACTGAATAGTAAATAAATATAGATCTAAAATTAGTTGTAGCTTTAACTAAAGTCTCCTATCACTCCATTTTGGCATTACAAAGTGCCATGCAAGATATTTTATTGTAACCATGTAATTAAGATTTGTGCAGTGTGACACGTTTGTTGTATCTGTCATGTAATAATGTGAAGTAGGAACATCTTTTTTCCCTGTCTCTTATTTCAGTGTTCAAAGGTACAGTCTGCAATATTTTTCCACCTCTACATACAATAGTCTCAGTGAAACTATCTACTTTATGGATTTTAAAAGTTTAACCTAACCAAGGTTTATTGAGAAAATGCTTAATACTTTATTGACTCTTATGACAAAATTTAGCCATGATTATAAAGAGTATAGACATCACATATTGTTATGGGTAGATTTACACAGATTAAATCTCAGACAATTTTCCCATTAACATGAATCTAACAAACATGACAATGCTTATGATTAGAGTGTGGTTATTTGGGGAGCAGATAATATAATAGTTTTTTGTTTATAAAAGTTTTACTTAGCGTGAACCTTTTAAGTCCCATATTGCATGAATATATCTAATTTGAAAGATGAACTATTCCACAAGTGGGACAAAGAACTGTGAATAAAAAAAGTAGCATGTTACAGCAAGATAAACTAAGCCCACCCTGTGTGTGAATGATGGATTTTCTATAATGTACATTATACTCAGATTCTTTAGGGATTTTTGTTTGTTGTTTTTCCTTAATTCTTTTGTTTGTTTGCTCATTTTTATGACTGAAATGTATTGTGTAGGGCAGGGCCCTCATGGCTGGCATCTTGTGGCTGTTTTTCATTTAAGTATTGGAAGCAGAATCACATACTGGGAGTCACAAAACCTGACATTAAAAATCCCAAATACACCCCAACATTCTGTATATCATTATTATTATTATTATTATTATTATTATTAATACTGTATATATTGTTTTTTTTTTGTAGCATGGATTCAGCAAAATATGATTGCTTTTTCTAGGCTGCATTACAATACAATGTAAAAACGTTTCAACTAAAGCAATTCTGAATTTGTTAACTGTATGATACTGACACTACTAAATTTCTAAATGAGCCAAACTATCAATTAATTATAATAAATTCCGAGCAATCAAATTCCAGGAGCAAACTTTAGTGGACAATATAAAATTTATTTAAGTATGAATACCAGGATAAATATCAGAATGGCAATTGAAAATGAGCATCTACACTATATGTTTAATTAAACGGAAATACAATCCAGAAATTTTTATAGCGATAAGTGAAAAATGTCCAGGTCTAGCTAATGCATGCCTAAATGTGTGTGGTGTGTGTAGGATTTACCATTAAGTATGAATGCATGATTTGATGGTGGACTATAACATTGGATTGTGTTTTTGGTCCTAAAGGGCCAGCATGAGTTCTAAAATGTAGTGTTGCCCTCATCAGTCCTTTGCATGGAAAAGGTAAGAAAAATGTGGCTTGGCAAAGTAAGTTCTTTTATGTTCAAGTTTTTATTTTAACTGGAATTCTTGCAAACATTAGTTTGCAAATGTTTTTGTCCATCAGTGATTTATTTTTTTAATTAAAATTATTTAAATGCAAATTATGCTATTTGCACATCATGCTAGTACAGAATATGTGAAGACAATGGAGGATTGGAAATATTCTGAAATAATACTTTACTTGTGTTTGTGTTTCTTGTCCAAGTTTCAGATGAGCCATTGTTAAATCCATGAACAGAGTAATATTTACTCTTTTCCTTTATTGACAGCACATATGTCTTGTTTCATCAGCTTGCCTTTATGGAATTTTGTTAATAAGCCGAGAATCATTTATCTTGTGTTTGATCAAAATTGGTATCTTTTTACATAATGTATTGAATTTATATTGGTGGCATTTGGCTGATGTCATATCCAGATCAACTTATAGAAGTGCTTAATTCTTATTATTCATTAGGGAACATTTGCATATACAGTACTAATATTATGCTGATACTTGGGTAGCATGATTTGTTTGCTCAGTTCTGTGCTAAATTGTGCTGAGGTCACAAATTTTTATTTTTTTCTCTCTTGAGGTTTTAATGTTTGTTTCTTACATTTTTCTGTAAAAACAACCCAGGTGCCTCTGAACTTGCTTTAGCTCAAGTATTTTAATTCCGCAATTTGGACGACATACCAACCATTGATGGTCTACATCTATTGAAGTCTCCAGTTTTTTTTTTAGTTTTTTTTTATAAACATATAATAGCTTTTAAAATTGCTCAATATTTGTTGTTTGTAAACAGACATTATTGTGTGCAATTTTATATAAAGCTTCATTTTATATAAAGCTTCAAGCTAAATAACAACACCACTGTAGTAGAAAAATATTAAATTGTATTTATGGGAGTAAAATGTTTAAATGTAATGTTTAAATGTAAATGATGGATCCAATGAAAATGTGTCTGCTTGTGCAAATAAATGCTCCAGCAATTAAAGTTTATACATATTGAATTGTATTTTAAGCATTACCTATGAGCAACTGAGTGCAACATGGTTTATAAGTCAGGTCTGTTCATCAGCATGCTTTCTACACTACAAGGGCCATAATTATTTTGCTAAATTTGGATAAAGTATATTGTAGGGTATATTTTCCAGGTAAGCAGCAGCACAGACTTCTAAATAAGGTTATGAGTATAAGATGCAAAGTCTTATACAGTGACAATCACAGTAGGTAGGGTAGAAAATTGTCCATCCATACAGTGCATCTTGAAAAAATTAAAGAAAAAAAAAAGTACAATTTATTTTGTACTTCCTCTTGACAATAGCCCATAGATTCTATGGTGTTCATGTCAGGCATGTTGGCTGGCCAATCAAGCACAGTAATATTATGGTACCGTGGGCAAGCACCAAAGAATGAAAGGAAAGGTGTACAGGACAGTGGTGAGACCAGCGATGCTCTACGGCTTAGAGACAGTGGCACTGAAGA
>JAQMYG010000039.1:17820951-17842307 GCA_030014215.1 Clariallabes teugelsi
CCAGGCAGGAGGTCTAGAGGAAGACCAAAGAGGAGATTTATGGATACAGTGAGAGAGGACATGAAGTTAGTTGGTGTGAGAGAAGAGGATGCAGAGGATAGAGTTAGATGGAGGTAGATGAAGATGCTGTGGCAACCCCTGAAAGGGAACAGCTGAAAGACAAAGAAGAAGAAGAGGGCAAGCACCAAGTCCTGCCTCGAAAACGGAATTCAGGATTTATGTTAGGCTTGTCAGACAGGTCAAACTTGATGTGCTCTAAAATTTCTTGGTAGACTACTGTATTGATGTTGGACTTGATAAAACACAGTGGCCTGATGCCAGCAGATGACATGGTACCCCAAATCATTACTGACTGTGGAAACATCACACTGGACTTCTGGCCACTTCAGTCCTGTGCCTCTCCAATCTTCCTACAAACTCTGGGACCTTGACTTCAACATGAAATGTAAAATTTACTTTTATCTGACTTTGACCACTGAGCAACGGTGCAGTTCTTTTTCTTCTTACCCCAGGTAGGCTGCTTCTGATATTGTGTCAGATTCAGGAATGGTTTGATACTAGGAACTTTTGTAGCCTATTTCTTGAAGCTGTATGTGCATGGTGTCTCTTGATGCTCTGACTCCAGCCTCAATCCACTCCTTGTGTAGCTCTCCCTGTTGGTTGCGCACCTTTTCCTACCATACCTTTCCCTTCCAGTCAGTTTTCCATAAGCGTTCTTCAATACAGCACTCTGCAAAAAGCCAGCCCCATTTAGCATTGACTTCTGTGGCTATCCCTCCACAATGATTGGCTTCTGGATAAGTGTGAATTCAGTAGTCTTCCTCATGTGTGTGCTGAACTAGACTGAGAGATATATTTAAACTCGAAATTAAATATTCTAATATGCTGAGATACTAGGTTTTTGATTTTTGTCAACTATAAGCCATAATTATCAAAATTAGAACTAAAAAGGCTTATATTTATACAACTATAATTCCATGATGCCTGCAAGGTCAATAAGCTGATAAAGTGAATTAAAAACATAAGTTGTCTTAAGGAAACCCCCTCCATCTATCCCCAAAAGGAGGAGAAAAAGATGTCAATACCAGACTCCAATGGTGGTATCTATATCTGTTGAGGATATCTTGCTGTGGATGTATCCCACCGGAGTGCCAGACAGGCTTGATCTGTACATCTGGTTTTATACTATGGTAAAGTTGTGTTTTTCTTTGTATTTTATGCTAAGTCATTGGTGGAGCCAGAAAAAAGACCATAATCCAAATATGGAAGTATCCTAATGCCACTGGCCATCAGAGGAGACACGGCCACCTGTTTACTTCTTAAAAACACTTGTGGTGCTGGGGAGAGGCCAAAGGAATTTAAGCAGGAATGCCTGCTCTTGGATTGCAAACTTTAAAAATAATCTAACTTGTTGGCAGTGTGAACATGGAAATAAGTGCTGTGCATATATACAAAACTTACTGGTTCTGTGACTGCATAGGTTGAACTAAATTAGTCTAAATTCATATAATAAAGAAAGGGTGGTCTTCAGAAATCTATTTACATCTGTTAGAAACTGACATCTTTTTAGAAAAACAAAATAAGTTAAATACAACTCATTGTGATTTCATAAGGTTCTCTATTCCAAACCTGTGTAAAATTAACAAACTTTGCGATTAATTGATAAATTTGGGGTCTGGAAATTATGCATATGTTAGCAAGGTTCTTGAGTGGTGGCAGGGTTTCTATGGCCCTCCACCTGAGTAGATAAGGGACAAATACTTAGATATCTGCATTAGGCCCATTGGCATTGGAAGACTGAAATGGGGTGTCATGTCTTGAATGGCACCACATGATCATTTCATTGTCAATGCTGGTTTTGTGATTTGAAACCCCTTGCAGGGGCATTCTTTGGTGGAATGTATTAGTTTTTTTTTTTTTAATACTTCCTGTGGCTTGCTCTGAAGTGCCATTCTTCCCCATTTTGTGTCCTTTGACCTACTTTTACATTTATTTATGTTTAAAACAATAGTGATTAGATGGAATGTGTAATGGACATCCTTAGTAAGCTATCTGTATGTTAATCAACGTCCTAAGGATAAGTAAGGACAATGGTTATTTTCTAGACCAGGTGTCTCAGAAAATGTAAATAAGACATTGAAAGGACTTATATATACTTATTTGTGCTGTGATTAATCTAGAGAACTTTCTAACACTCATTGTGTGTACATGACTACATCTCTCCTGGTATTGGCAAGCATGAGGAAGCACAGCCAGACAGATCTAGCAATTTGTTCATTAACTTTTTTTTTTTTTTAACTTAACAGAATGTCAGAAGAGTTATGCTATACAAGCTAAGTGTAACTAATGAATATTTTATCAATCACACCTGGCAACATGGATGAATCATTAACTCCTTTCCCAGGAGTTAGGTTAACCTCAACAAATTGGTGTGATGCCTTCAGTTCTAGCAACATAATAGTGTTGCCATAATATCTTGACAATAACTGTCACAGCTACTCATGCCAGTAACCTTATGAATAAGGCTTGTAATATAATGTAAATAAGTCTTGTAATGTAATGTAAATGTGCTTTCACTTTGAAAGGAATAGGGGGAGGCTTTCCCCAGCTTTGGACAGCAGGATTCCTGTAGCTCCAACCATGGTCTTTTAGTTGCTAAATATATAGTACCAATTTCATCATGTTAAATAAATGCAAGGAAAGTTCAATATGCTGCATTACATTAGCTGTAAAAGACAGCAATTGATTTTTATACTGTTATAATATTTTGACAAAATGCCACATGGTATTATGTGTGTAGAATATAAATCTCTCTACTTCTTTTTTTTAGTCTGATGTAGAAGTTAGTAGCAGCATGCCATGTAACCCATAGCAACCACTGAAGCCCGGTGGGAGGAGACCGTTGGCTTGCAGCCCTCTGACTGGTTGATGGTGCCTTTTTTTTCTTTTTTTCTCGCGCGTGTGTGCGTCTTGATTAACCCCAAACTGTGCGGACAGATATATGAATATCCGATTGTTTTGATCTTGTGGGTACATGTGGCTGGTCTTTATTAACTGTGACTTTTTATTAGCTGATTTTATCTTTAAACAACTATTGTGAGGGGGGGCTGGAGGGCATGAAGATACTTTATTCTTAGGGGAAAAAATCCCATGGGTTCACTGCAGTACTATTATCTATTCAGTCTTATATATTATCTATTATTATCTATTCAGCCTTGGCTTCAGCGTTTGTGCACCATTAAGTGGGACAGCAGGGCGGGGCGGGGCGCATGCGCAGTGGCATTCACGTAGCAAATCTCTTATCGGCGGTAGCCAAAAGTGTCTTGGCGGAACGTCAGGGAAAAGGCTCTCATTTCAAACGGAGGGGATATTTCACTGATACCAGTTTCACCACATGTGAATAAACCACAGCTCTATTCATATTTTTAGCGCATTTTTCATTTTGCTAGCCACCAGACGGCGGGTGTCGTCCAATCGCAGGGCGTCGACTTAAGCATCAATCTCGCGGTTTGTGGTTGAGTAGCGGCGAACAATACACAGTCCTCAATCACCGTCGATATGTCCGGATACCAGGGCAAAAAGAACATTCCTCGCATCACTGTGAGTATCTGTGCATTAAATATCAACCGACCCTTTAAAATCCTCCGCAGGTGACATAGAAATGCCAGTGCAGTAACCAAACCTGGAGATTAAAATCACCTGATATTTTGTAATAAAACTTCATAGTATAGTGATTTACAATTTCTGCCATCTTATCTGGTTGCAGCAATGACACCCTGCCGCCTCCCTCGGTATCACTTCGGCCCATTCATGTCTAATATATTTGCATTATTCCGCATATATAAGGGCTTTTTCTTTTTGTCATTTTTATACACGTAGTGTAAATGGCTTAATTTTTATTGAGATTTCAATCTACATTTAAAAAAGACAGTTGCTGTACACACCATGGCCGCCCTTAATTCTCATTTCATGGTTCTTTAAGGAATTTAAATCGCTACGCTGTATAAACAAATGTTAACTAAAAAGTGTGAGTCCTTGTTTAATATTTTAAAATGTAATTGCGTTGGGAAATCATGGAAAACAGGTGCATGGAGCATCCACCTTTCTCCATGTATCCAGACATTTCAGCTTCTCTCGTGCACAATGGCTTCCCTGCCTGCGCCTGTGGTAAACCGGCCAGTGTGCTGATTTAGAAAATGAGTGAAAATCCTGATTGGGATAAAGTAGGCCAAAATATTCAAGGTGTATCGTAGGGAGGCTGAGCTGCATGTTTTCTTGTTGCAGTTTATAAGAGTGTTTTAATTAAAGTCTGTTTTTTTTTTTTTATTGTAATAATAATAATGTCAGAAAAAGAGTGAAGAGGGAGTGATAAAAGGAGGAGTAAAAGGATTTGTAGGCTTTTTAGTGAAAGGTAACAGAAGCTTAGCTGTGCAATGACCAAAGGCCTCATGTCCTGCCAGTGTTACTGTAAATCACTGCTTTACATTACAAGTAATATATAGCACTGTGTGACATGGTGAATGCTTCATTCCTATTCTCTTACATAAAGCTAAAACCTTGTACATATATTCATACAACAGTCAGCTGCTGACCACAAGTTTGATTGGACAACTGAAGTGCTGATATTTAGTATAACAGCAAGCACTGGTACATTTCAATGTCTGTATAATGTTGCTTCTCTGTGTTCGTGTTATAAATTTCCACATCTAGCATGGATGATAGCCTTGAAACTGTTACTACGCTTACTACAGCCTGTCATTCAGTCTGTGTGTGACATGGTATCACACACTGCTCTAGCAAGCTTTGGCTTTTTTGGGTACAGATTTTATTGATGTGCATGTAAATCAAATAAAGGCCATATTGAATCTGAAATGTGTGTTCCTCAATATTAATTTCATGTTTATAGATTACCTGTGGCACAAATCACAGCAGTGCTAATATTTATTACAGCAGCAAATGTGTTGGAGAGATATAGCTTAATAACAGGATTTTTTGAGAATTATGGAGGCGTAGTAATTCTAAAGGCTGATGATTTGAGGTTGACCGTACTGCAGTGATCTATTTCCAGTCTATTTAAAGCATCAGTTGGTCTGTCTCCATGTCTGTCTGTCATTCTCTGTCATGCATTTTTCTCTCCTTCACTCTCCTAGATGCAGCTTGAATTATTTCTGATCTCTCTTTCCTGTGTCTTCCTCATACCACATGGTTTCTCTTTTACTCTCTCTTTTTGTGAGTTTGAATTCATCAGCCTTTGTCTCACTTTATGTCTGACTGTCTCTGGCCTCAGTTCCCTCAGTTGTGTCAGTGTCACCCTGTCTTACTGCATCAAATGCAGCATGAACATTGCCCTTCACTTGTTACAACACATACACACTTGAGTTTTTTTTGGACGTCTGTGCTTGTGCCCCACAGACACTGCCTGACACTTATTCGGTCAGTTTGCAGCCAGAACCAGCTCTGCTTTTAGACATACAGTTAAACTCAGTGGTTAGTTCAATTTCTCTAGTTTACAGACTAGAACCTCCTTGCTAAGAACATGGTCACTACTACAAGACCAGTGGTGTAAATGAATGCGGTTAATTGAGTGTGAATCTACTGTACTAAGCATTTTGACCACTAGTATAAAAACGAATCAAGAGCTTGCATATTGCAGTAAGTATGTTGCGTCCTGTGGGTTCAGTGTTTAAGACCTCTCAATTAGATTGATTGATTGTGATGTATTTGTTATTGAAGATGTACACTCTGATTTGAGGTACACCTCATGGTTGTAGGAGAGCTTTAATCGATAAAGGACAGTAGAACATTTCAACAATTACACAAGTTCACTTTGTTTGTACAAGTATGCAGAGGTATTTTTGTTACATCTTCAATTATTCATCCTGACAAATGTAAGAATAATAGGCTATTAATTTCACATCCTTGGAAAAGTGACATAGATCTTTATAGTTCATAGAGTCATAGTTCAATATCTCTAAACATGTTGGTAAATGTTTAATAAGAATTTAGAGTTTTAGCACAGATTTCTATTAAGAAGAACACATTGGAGTTAAATCTGGGGTGGGTGGGCTTGCTGGAGGTTGCTATTAGCAACTTTTATTTTACCACGGTCTACCAGTGCTTTTAACAGACCCAGAAGACAATTACAAACACACAAGAGCCTAATTTGAGTGGTCATGTCAAGTAGTATATACTTTAGTATATACTATTATCGTCTTGAGTATAACACCTGTAACAGATGTACTGTAAGGTGTGCTGTTTGATATTTTGAAAGAACCAGCTCATGGTCATTCAGTATCATTTCAGTACACCTGTCAGTTCACCACAGACGAGAAACATCATATTACACCTTTGCCACCTTTGGTAAGAACAGAATCACCTTAGTTTGTGAAAAAACACATTTTATAGTTGTTTTTTAGTTTTTGCATTACTTAAAAAAAAAAAAAAAAACACAGAGTCCAGCTACAGTATGTCAAGAACCCATCTCTTTTTCTAACTGTGGCCTAGATTTATCTGATGTGCAGCAGGATACATTCCTGCAGTGACATCATGTGATGTCTAGCAATGAAGACCACACATTTTCAATAAGAGATGGTCACTGTATTCCTTTAATCATTTATGTGATTATTTGAATAAAGGTTTGGGGCCAATATCTTGGTTTATGGACAGGTTTTACAACCTGTTTGGGCTGTTACAAAATAGCCTCATCTTTTTCTAGTATGAAGACTTTTTAGTTTCTATGTATCACCAAAACTGTAGAAGGTATGACTGAAAAATATATTTAGACTTTGGTCTTGTACAACAACACACAATTCAAATTGTTTTCATGATCTTTTGTAATGAATCAGTGTTCTCACACTGCATTTTTTTGGTTAGCTCTCAGAAATGGCTTGTTTCATGCAACTTTTCCAAACTATTTGTGGAGGTACTCAGTGGCTGTAGTCTAGAAAATAAAATACGAGTTAGAATGTTTATTGTACAATATATATTAACCATAATATTCAATAATCTATATATTATAAATATATTAAAAATCATTACACTTTACTTTCATAGCTTGACTCTACAGCACACATACCGCAACACTGAGAGCAACAGTTTGGTGTACACTTTAGTTTTTTTTGCTAGTGTTTCTGGCTTTGGGAAATCGGAGCACCTATGCTACAAGTTTTACGCTCTAAATTAAAATAATTCAATAAGCAGAAAACGGCTTATCAGTCATTCAGGTCAGTTGAAGTCATTGGCATTGACAAAAATAAACTAAATAAGTTTCTCACTTTTAGGACACTTTCATACAGCAAAATGTAGTTAATATTATGTTGTTGTTTTTTGCTTGTTTATACTGCATTATACAGTGCCTAGTTATACAGTGTTTAGTTTTACACTCATTTTAAAATGCATTAAAATCTCTTTTTTTCATCATTCTAAACACAATACTCCACCATGACAAAGTAAAAACAGGTGTTTGGACATTTTGTTAATTTCTAAAAAAAAAAAAAACACTGAAATATCCCATTTACAATGATACACCAGAGCTCAATTGCAATTTTGGAACGCCAACTAGCCTAATCTGCATATCTTTGGACTGTGGGAGGAAACCGGAGTACCCGGAGGAAACCCACCAAGCACAGGGAGAACATGCAAACTCCATGCACACAGAGACGAAAATCGAACCTGGCCTGGAATCAAACCCAGACCCTGGAGGTGCAAGGCGACAGTGCTAACCACCATGCCGCCTTGTAATATTTCAGTTTTTCTTTTTTTTCTTTTTTTTAATATAATTTAACTAAACACGCCTAACGTATGTTTTTATTTCAGAATTGTGGAGTACTGTCTTGTAAAATGATGAGAAGAAAATAATTTGAATTAATAATTTTAGATTAGTGTGAAACAATAACAAATTGTGGAAAACTTTCTGTTGGGACTGTACATTAAACATGTACCCCTAGATGTTATTCTCCTATTGCTACGATTGGCTGTGTATGGCCTGTCCACCATGAAGCTAGCAAAAAAAATACTCAGTATCTTGTTTGGTTGATGCCTTCAATAATATTTAGAGCATATTGCAAATGTTTTAGGTATTTTCTCTTTTTTATATTTTTGGGAAGAATAAAAATCTGCCTTTTACTTTACATCCTCCAGCATCCATTTGAAAAAAATTGGTTTGTGTTTTGTATTTTTGTTTTTTCAATTGGAGTAAAATTATCTTTATCATTTTATAGACTTCTCCTCGGCTTGTATCTATGTTTATGAAACACATTTGCACTTGTAACTTCTTGGAACCAGTAGGCCCAGACTGGCGTGAAGTTGTTACAACTCACTAACAAATGGTGGGAGAGCAACAGCAGCGTGAGCTGGAGATCAATGCTAAAAATAATATGCTTTAACAAATGCACTGCCTTCAAGCTAATCAGAGGCTAATCAGTCCTCTGACCAGAAGACACTCATTGACTATGGATGTCTGGGAGAGACCAATTTACATCGACCAGCCCCAGTGGGAAAGGAAATGGGACCACCCACCCTGCAACATCTCTCCCTGCCATAGGGTCAGCACAGAGAGGAATATGCTGTCAAATTCAGTACATTTCTACCATTCTAAGCTTGAAAATAATTAAGGAAATGGAGCATCCCACATGAAAGACGACACTGTACTTGCTGAACGACCTCATGATTTGGCTAGATCATCTGATCCTGAACTGGCCACCTCTCAAGGGTTTGTGGACAACAAATGCGGACCCATGCAACTAAGTCAAGTGCTGACAAGACAAATGCAACAGGAAAAATCTCTGCTTCTACTGTGGCAAATCTAACCATGTCATGAATCAGTGACCTGCACTTTCCAAAACTTTGGACTACAATGTCCAAAGCAGCTTTGGGGAGCGTTCTCGTCCATTCACACACCTTCCCATGATGAGTCAGACTCATTCACTCTGTCTCATCATTCGCCTGATGGTTATGATTGAAACGTCACCACATTTGGTCACTTCAAATACTGTTATGCAATGTGGGCTGTCTTGCACACCCTGATTGTTTGATTAACAATGTCCTAAGGGACATGTTGAACCAATTCATCTTAGCATATATCAACAATATATCTTCTCCACATTCTATGAAACCCATGTCCGCCATATTAGACTAGTGCAAGACATCAAGTTTTATGTCAAAGGTGAAAAATGTGAATTTCATGCTACACAAATTTCTTTCTTGGGTACATAATCAGCATAATCAGGATTTTTGATAGACCAAAGCACAAGTTCAATCAATTCAAAGCTGTCGTTTGTCAATTCAAAGGAGTCGTGGCTGGCTGGGTGGAGCAAAATGCCCCAAAACAGAATAGCAGAATATCTCAAAACAGCTAAACGTCTTAACCCTTAACAAACCAGATGAGCACATTTTTTTTCATGTGAATCTAGTTTACCGTCTCATTCCATGCTGGAACCAAGGCTGATTTTCTATGCTGTCTGCATGACATTCGTAGAGAACCCAGCAATAAGCACGTACTTCCTCAATCATGCTTTCTGTTTATGGTCATCTGAGACTTTCACAGTGGAAGTTTCTGTCAGCTTTGTAAGACACATTCATGTTGTTGACCCAAGGACCATAGTCCCACAATGCAGTAGCGTTTATAATAAATCTGGCAGAATCTAACCCTGGCATCATGATAAAATCATGGCATCCCACCACCTGATTTCCCTGCCCCTTTGCCCACAGATAACTCAGTTTTAAATATTCATTCTGCTACTTGGATATCCATGAAGACACAGGCACTCAGTTCATATCTAGAGAATGGACAAGCATTATGGAAAACCTATGAATCTACCATCCACAATGCAATAGGCAGGTGGAGAGGGTCAATCTGTAGATTTCTGAGAATGTACTGTCATCAGCCAGAGTCTCTGGACTTTGTTTATCTCATGCCCAGTGTGCGTCTGGCTAAAAACATTTGAATACTTTATCAAAAACAAGCCTCACCATTTCTGTGTAACCCCGACTCCATCAATTTTCCCAGTATACATGTCTGGCTTAAGGGAATGTATGGCCTTAACACCTTAAGAATGTGTACTGTACTACTTGTTCAAGGAATTGAACCAGTATAGTTAAAAACCAGCTTTGGAAAAAAACACAATACCAAAGAGGTGACAGGAGATGCTGCATGGCATGCCTTGAGTGCCGCAGTGTTTTTGTACTTTTTCAGGCTTCAATGCTAATGAGTCTTCACCGCTGGGCATCTTGCTAAGTGTCAGCTGCTGATTAACAGCGACCACTACCACAGCACTTCCACCCTTGGATTTGGAAAGAAACAGGGATGGGTGGAGGTGTCTTTATCAGAGGGTCAGAAAACATTGTGGCCTAGAAGCTGGGCTACTAACTACTGCGCGCGCACACACATCCTGTCATGTTCACAATTGACCAAAATGTCCATTTTCTCAGACATGCATACCTGAACAAAATCTCCTGGCACAATTTAAAGACTTTATTCCATCTTCCATTTTGTGAAGTAAATGCTGAGCGTGACATCACTTTACCAAGACTATATGTGTACTGTATGTGTACTGTATACTGTATGTGTACTGCTACTCTGGGCAGTAAACTCTTGCTTATGTTGATGTTGATCACATCTGTTTATAATCATCTTTTGGATTTTTATGCCATCTCCTTCATTAAAAAGTGCTTAAATCTATTTTCATTTGCTCCACTCATCATTTCTGACAGATGTAACATAATGTAATGCGGATCACGCAGCACATGGTTGTTGAGGATCACAGCACCTATAAGCTTAAATGTTTCATGACCCTGTCAATCTTTCTCTACTTCCAGAGTGATCGTCTTCTTATCAAAGGGGCGAAGATTGTGAATGATGATCAGTCCTTTCATTCTGACATCTATATGGAGGATGGAGTTATTAAGTATGTTATCTGTATATTCATCACTTCTTATGGTCCATTAAGGAAAGACTAAAATAATATGTTTCAGTTTAGGAAATTACTGTTAAAGACCAATGCGACAAAATCTATTTGAACATATAAAAACACAGTTTAAAAGAGATAGAGTGTTGAATATTGCCATTAAAGACATTATTTAAAACATAATTTACATGTAGATTTTGGTTATTGGCCTGACACATGTACCTGTACAGCACAAATCTTTTTCTTTTTTTATTGTTTCTACATCTTTCTTTTTTTTTTTCCCAGGCAAATTGGGGAGAACCTGATTGTTCCTGGTGGGGTGAAGACCATTGATGCCCATGGCAGGATGCTGATCCCCGGTGGCATTGATGTGCACACCCGCTTCCAGATGCCTGACCGGGGCATGACAGCTGCTGATGACTTTTACCAGGGCACCCGTGCTACTCTTGCTGGGGGCACCACAATGATCAGTGTGTACAAATATCAACTGCTTACGAACAACTGCCTGTTTTGTTCACTATTTAGCAATTTTTGAGCAGTTCAGCTAGTTCAGCCTCTCAATTGACTCTTATTAGCTACTAAATGGTAAAATGTACTTACAGAGCACCTAGGATTCCTTTATGAATCGTGATGAACTCATGCCAACTGTCAAGAAATAAAATTGAAAAGGTGGCATAATTTACCTACAAACTGTTAGTAGTGAAATACGTATTTTTCAAATTCAAATTCAAATTCAAATTCAAATTTTATTTGTCACATACACAGTCATACACAGTACGATATGCAGTGAAATGCTTTCTTGAACACCAGAAAGTTTCTTTGTGAATTTCACACAGTTGCTGAGTATTGCAGAATTGCCTAGTATGAGTGAGCCTTCAGCAGATGTCATTTTGTCATTTTGCTTTGGATGTGTTGAATGATTTGGCCAGCAGTAGAACAGGTGGGCACCTGATGCACAGTGTGCGCGTACGGTTTGCGTTTGTTTGTGTGTGAGAGAGAGAGGCCTGAGTCTGTCATGTTAGGCATGTATCAAAGCGTCTGGAGTAAAACCTGTGCCAAGGTGTTGTGCGGATTAAATGGTCCGCTGTGGCGACCCCTCAACGGAAGCCGCCGAAAGACTAACAAACATTAACTTGCTTATTTCATTAAGTTTCTTAATGCCACTGACTGAAATACTGTGAAATGTTGACAGTTTAAGAGACATCATCACAAAGCCATTTTATATAATGTTAAACTCCCTGTGCATGTTCTAAAGTAGACAGAGAGATATACAGTATTTATAGTGCATGAATAGTAATTTACTCAAACTCAAAATTAAATATTGTAAGATTTTATGATGTAAAATTTTTGATTTTCAAAAACTGTAAGCTGTGATCATCAAAAGTAAAACAAAAAAAGGCTTGAAGCAATCAAACACCCGTGAAACACTGGGATAAGTGCATTAGTGTAACGGGATTATATCAGTAAATAAATTAGTTTTTACTCTCATGTTGTACTGTTTCGCCCCCAATTAATATTGTAATCTTGCATAATGTTAATTAATGTTGATTAATTGATAACTGAAATAATGATGAATAAGAGCATCATTAAACTGTTGAATGTGTTTGTGTGTTAACCACCAGTTGACCATGTGGTGCCAGAGCCAGGCGTTAGCCTTATAGCCGCATTTAACCAGTGGAGGGAATGGGCAGACAGCAAGTCGTGCTGTGATTACTCCCTGCATGTGGATCTCACTGAGTGGCACAAAGGCATGCAGGAGGAGATGGAGACCCTGGTGAAGGACCATGGTACTCATACACCAATATACATTTTACACTCATTTAGCTAAACTCTTTATACATTACTGAAATTCTATTATTAGTACAGTAGGATTTCTAGTTCTGCATAAAATTAAAACGGCATACTGTAATTGTCTATAGAGTAGGCCATCTAACTAGCCTTGCATACCAACTTGCATACAATTATGACTTTTATTATGAATTGTAATATTCAAGTATCTATTTATGCATACAGTACACTGTAGACACCATCTACAATATTAACAATAAACTACCATAGTGCTTTGGATAGGGTTTGGTGTGGGACCTTTAGTTCCACTGAGGGTAATGTTAATGCTACAGCAAACAAAGACATTTTAGACAACTGTTTGCATTCAACTATGTGCAGCATTTGGAAGGCCCATTCCTGTTCCAGCTTTACCGTGCCTCTGTGCAAAGCAAAATCCCTGAACACATGGTGATGAACCATGATGAACTTGGTGTTGAGGAGCTCCAGTGGCCTAACCACTTTCCAGAGCCCCTTAACGCTTAGCTTTAGGACATTTGGCAGATGCTCTTATCCAGAGTGCCTTACATTTGTCTCACTTACACCACTGAGCAATTTGGGGTTTAGTGATCTTAGGTTGAAGTGATTGAAGTGTAGACTGTTAAGGTTAATAATTTAATAAGCTTTAAGAAATAATTGAAATGCAGATAATCTGTTCCAGGCACTCAAACAATATTACCAATATTACAGAGGGTTAGGGTTATGAATGTACGCGCAATCAGAAGTACACGTTAATGTATACCGAAAATGCTTAACTGAGACAAATTTCTTGCAAAATTTTAGCTCTTAAAAAATTGTATGCCAATTGAATCCAGAGGAAATCTAGAAGTAATATTTTATTATTATTAGTTATGGCATCTTCAGGTAAACCATCTGTATTTACATCCATAAAGGTTTCTCTTGATTTGTCGACTTAGGCAATGATATGCCCATCTCCTGGCACGTCTTCTCAACTCAGCTAGATGTTAAAGAGGGTTCTTTCTTCACCAAGGAAAGAATACTGCAATCAATTAAGTAAAAAGCCAAATTGAATGTCAAACTGCTTGTAAACTGTCCAGTTACTCTCCAGAGACTAAAAATAGAGAGACTTTGTATATTCTTATATAGCTTAAGCAATATTATTTGATTAACACCTGAAAGTCTACACTTCAATCTTGTTTTGATTGCTTTATTTCAAATCTATTATAGTGGTATGCAAAGGCAAAAAAGTTGTCAATTTGTGAAATCTGTGAAAATTATGTCATACCCTAATAATGGACCTGGCTCTGTTTCAATTTTACAGTCAAAATATTTGCCTTAAATAGTACCACTAATTTAATGGCTGTTTGTAGTCAATATTACTATTATATTGTTAAGGTTTTTCCAACATCTCATGTAAGTTTTTATGGATTTGGAAGCACCCAATTCAGGTTATCTTTGTAATTCTGTCTTCTTTCTGTAGGTGTCAACTCATTTCTGGTCTATTTGGCCTACAAGGATGCTTTTCAGCTCAATGATTCCCAGGTATATTTGTAATGCTTTGAATAAAACAATTACAACAGTGGAAACAGTCCATATATAGAAACCCCAAATAATTGTATTATTATGAATGAAGCTTATGGTGTCAGTAAACTGAGGGCTTCTCATGAAATTGGCATAATATGATGTACTGAAATCACTTATACAGAGGCAGCCGAGAGACTTGTATATTGCATGTCCAAAAAAAAAAAAAAAAAGTCGCACACTCCCAAGATTTCATTCTGTTTTCTTTAGTTTGGACTACAGCACACAATGTGGTGGCCAGTTCATGTGTACAAATCATTCCTCAATCTCCCAGAGCCACTCATTCACAGCATCAGTGAAGAAAAACTTTATTTATGTGATAAACTGGTCATTCAGTACATTCCAGTTATCAGCTGACCTTATTTTATTGCCACGCAACATTGCTAAGCCTAGATTTGACCAACTAAAGATCTGCAACTACAGATCATAACACTGCCTCCACTGAGGCTTATACAGTATTTCCCTACTTGCCCCAATGCACCCATCACACTAGGATAGAGTCTGTCTGAACTCATCAGACTTCATTCCTTTTCTCCATTGTCCAATCTTTTTTTTTCGTATTGCGATTTTATAAATATCCCGATTTGCTATTAAATTTCTACCAGATTTTGTTAGAATTTTAAATGTTTAAGAGTTTATTGCTTAATTAAATGTAACCTGTTCGTTATAACATTTGTTTTCTCACAAAAAAAACAAGTGCGCATTAAATACTACCCAGCTAACTTGAATCTGCCATAATTATGATTTCTGACCAAGCTTACCAAACAATTCACTCCTACCACACAGGATGAAAATGTGGACAGTAAATGGTTCACGTGCGGGATTTTAAAGAAACAGCGATGCTTTACCCCCTCTAACACCTCAAAGTAAACAGTGCCCAAACCCCAAAACTCAACAATCTAAAAACTCAACTGTTTACACTCAACAGTGAAAACTCCACAGTCTGAAAACTGAACAGCAGGTTGAGTGGCTGCAAGCATGTATACGTGTACAGGTTTTAAAGCGGGTACACAGGGCTTCTAACACATGCAAATTTTTTGAGACTAGTGTAAGCGTGTGTAATGAGCGGGTTTCAGACTACTTTGTTCAGAGTTTTCCGGTTACCCTCACTAACAAGTGGTTTCTTATGGCCACTTGTAATCTCCATTAATGTTTCCGAACAGATTTCTTCCTCAAACTTAACAATTCGGCACTATTGTTCCAAATTTTGATAGTGTTGAGGGGTTCTTTACCCAGTTCTGGTAATGTCAAATCTCCTTAGTTATTTTCTTTGCTTGATGCAGCCCAATAATTTGACCCATCTCAAATGACAACCTTTTTTTGTGGCCAAGCAGTTGGGGAAATGTCCAGTATTTAGATGCCTTATTCCACACTGCTTATCTCATTATACACCATTGATTTAGTTCTGGTAAACAAAAGGGAAAAAAAAGGAAAACAGCAAAGTTTACATAAATATGATACTGAGGAGTGGCTGTAATTTGTAAAAACCAAAGGGGAACAGTTCCTAGTACAATAAATTCTTTGGTCAAGGGTGTCAGTTCAGTGAAGGGGAGAATATCACCTTCACATTTCAGCTGTTGAAACTTGGGGATAAACATATATTTCAGCATTATTGGCTGTATACACCAATCAGTCACAACACCATCACCAGGTGAATTGAATAACATTGATTATCAGTTAGATGCTACTGTGGGGTCCAAAGGCTAACCTGTCCTGTCCGATCCCACAGAGTAGCCAATGTAGCACTAATTGCTGAAAAAGTCAATCCTGGCCTCAGTAGAATGGTATCCTAACACCCAGTCCATCACAGCCTGCCACGTGTGCAGCGTAGCAGGCAAAGAGTTCAAGGTTGTTGATTTGGCCTCCAAATTCCCCCAGATCTCATTCCAATCAAGCATCCATGGGACAAACAATCAAAGCCATGGAGGCCCCACCGCACAATCCACTGGGGTCAGAACTGCTATGGTGGCACAAGGGAAACCTCCACAATGTTGTGCTTAATGTTTTGGGTTTTAATTTTATGGCTGATAGGTGTAATAAGTAGTAGTTACAATATCATTTGTCCTGCTTATTTTTATAATTAGAGCTAAGATATTGGGGGGAGAATATTATTTTGGTTTCTATATGGAATTCAAGTTATTGGTATAGATGTATTTAAAATGATTTGTTTTAATTTCTGTATAGATGTATGATGTGTTCAGTGTAATTCGAGATCTGGGAGCCATCGCTCAAGTGCATGCTGAGAACGGGGATATTATTGCTGAGGTAACTTAACTTTCGTGTTCTTCTTTAGTTGCCTGCATTAGCCATCATTGCTTTCTTCCGCTTTATTCTGAACTCATGAATTTGGCATAAATAATTTCAGGAGCAGAAAAGAATCCTAGAGTTGGGCATCACTGGACCAGAGGGTCATGTTCTCAGTCGCCCAGAGGAGGTAATGTTTTTATAGTAATTTTAATGTAACTTTGTAATTTTGTAAAACAAGTGCATGTTGCATCATATTGCATTTGGGATTTGAACATGAAGGATCTCCATAGAGATCTTAGATCTTAGTAACTGTTAGAATATACATGTAATACACAAAAGTAATATAAACACTATGTACTGTAAATAAAATAATCAATAAATAACTGTTTAGAAAACAAATGTTAACAGTTTTTTTGCAACATTTTTTGTAAATCATGCTTTAGATATGATAACATCCCTTTTAACATTTCATATGTTTTTTTTTTGTCTTCAGAGCAATCAATTACTTGACTAAAACACTTTGATGTGCTTCTGGATAATGCTCTTGGCCTATGCATAGCATAACCATCAAGCCATTTAAGGCAGAAAGTGTGTGTTGTTCTGTAGGTGGAAGCTGAGGCAGTCAATCGAGCAGTCACAGTGGCCAATCAAACCAACTGCCCCTTGTACGTAACCAAGGTGATGAGTAAGAGTGCTGCTGATGTCATTGCTCAGGCCAGGAAAAAAGGTGAGCTGTTAAGTCAAAGGGAAAAAATATATAATTCCAGTAAATTACGCTTGGCTTCTTCTTCTTCTTATTATTATTATTATTATTATTGAAAGAATAATGAATCATGGCTTTAATTTTTTAAAAAGAAGTGAATGTCTTATGAACTTTACTGTCTGTTGTAATGTTTTTGAGATGCTAAAACTTCTCTCTTCTTCTTTTTATGCATCAGGTACTGTGGTGTACGGGGAGCCTATCTCTGCTAGTCTGGGCACTGATGGCACTCACTACTGGAGCAAGAACTGGGCCAAGGCTGCTGCCTACGTGACATCACCACCTTTGAGCCCCGATCCCACCACCCCTGACTATCTTAACTCTCTGCTCTCCTGGTATGTTATCTATACATTCCCCATATGCATATAAGCATAATGGCATAAATGCACACATTTTTTTATACATTTATATGCCGCAAACAATGGCCCAGTGTTCACAAACAATTATTTTTCCAAGGTTTAAGGAAAACCACATGGTCATCCATGTAAACTAGTTTAAGTCATCTTAATTCTAATGTGTCTTCCTACACACTTGGCTAATGCTGATGATTTGCCTAATGCAGATGAGCATATATCAGAACATTTCAAATTCCAATTTTACTTTTTAAAATACATTTTTGTTGCGTTTTTGGTTTCCTCTTCTGTGACTCTTCTGTGCTGGGTGCTTGTCTGTTTGATGTACAGTGGTGATCTGCAGGTAACTGGCAGTGCTCACTGTACCTTTAATACCTCTCAGCGTGCTGTGGGCAAGGACAACTTCACCCTCATCCCAGAGGGCACCAATGGCACTGAGGAGAGGATGTCCATTATCTGGGACAAGTGTGTGGTAAGTTTCTACAATTTGTAAATAGTCCTGTACCTGAAATCTTGTTCATCCACGGTTTAATGTTACCTGCTATGTTACACATTGTTCAGGCCATATCTTGACCTATATGGTCATCCTAATTTAGCAATATGTGTAAAGCAACTATGTTCTAATAGCACACACATGTTAATACTCATAAACAGAATTTAAAAAGCCAGGGGGTTTCATTTACCTCTGCTTTTTATATCCATCACCCAGGTCACTTATTTTATTTCTTTGCAAGATTGTTGCCAGTTTTATCTCTGATTCCTTATGCAATATTAAATAAATGCATTTCTTATATCCAACAGTAGATGGTGCAATTTAGTAAGGAAAGCTACTACTAGGATTTCAAATAAGGTGGCCCACACTGTCCTGAGCAGTGGCATAGCTAGGATGGTGGATTAATCCCTTATTTGGATGGAACACACAGCATAGCACCTTTACGAATTAAAATAGTGCAGTTACCTCGCATTATACTGCAGTGTCAAAAAACTGTACCTGCAATTTTGTGATATTTATAACTATGGTGGAAAACAGGATAGACCTGTTAACTGGGTTTGGGGAAACCAATTCAATTCAAGTTTTATTTGTATGGCAATTTCCACAATTGTCATTATCAGAATTAAATAATTAATTATATAAATTAATTATAATTGATAATTTTTCTTACAATTGTACTGTCAGTTTTTCTCAGTGGTGAAGGTGGCAAAGCAAAATTTTCCTGAGATGACAAGGAAGAAGCCTTGAAAGGAACCAGACTCAACAGGGAACTCATCCACATTTGGGTGATCTGACAGTATAAATCATTCCCTGCTGTGTCTGTCTGCCATGAGGCTGAAAGTTCAATGTAACTCTATAAAGGTGTTTAAGTTAAAATAAAGTCCACTTTCATTGATGGTGGCACTGGTCCAAAACTGTTTATGGGAATTTCAGTCCTAAACTATTGGGCGACTTATAGTTACAAGCTATCACAGAAAAACTGCCTGCGTCAGCCCAGTCCAAGGTCATGCTCATAGTCCTCTGTCACCCACACTTATACCAAGCAGATGATACAGGACCATCCGCACAGCAGCCAGAGGCCTCCATGTGGATATTAATGAATATTAAGATGACAAGGAGGTGAAAAGAATGAATGGTATTGTCATAAAGATACTTTATACCAATTTTGGCTAGCTAAGAAGAGGTAAGTAATTGAGTGAATATTTAATTATAATACAATTACTGTTGTTAAGTGGCCAGATATTAGCAAGCAGTTTTTTTTTCCCCCTCAAATCACAGTTTCAGTTCTGAAAGGTACAATTGCAAATTCATGTTGACGTAAATTGTGGTGAATATGGCAAGGCAAAACACTTGCTTAAATATTTATAAAGATTAGCTATAGATCCTAGAAATTTTATCATTAAAAAGATTGACACTGTTTTCCACAGGTGACTGGAAAGATGGACGAGAATCAGTTTGTGGCTGTGACGAGCACCAACGCAGCCAAGATTTTTAACCTGTACCCACGTAAGGGGCGCATCGCTGTGGGCTCTGATGCTGACTTGGTGCTATGGGACCCTGATGTCACTAAGATCATCTCTGCCAAGAGTCACAACCTGGTGAGACAACACACACACACACACACACACACACACACAAATATATACCTGTAATATAATATATAAATATAATCTGTAATATAATATAAATATATCTGTAATGCACCAATAAGATCAAAGAGGATGCCAATACCTTAGCCACATGGCATGATGGAACACATTATGTAAATGATGCGCTATGGCATTTGCAATCATTAAATCTCAACTTGGTTAACCATCAAAGGGATATTTGGGTCTTTTCTTGTGATTTGTAGTGATCCGGTAGCTCATGAACACATTTTATGTTGTGTTTTCATACTACACATGAACAGATTGTACTTGTATGTTTTTGTCCGTCATAAACTGCGTCGTGTATGTTTGGGGGAATTCAGTGTGCTTGCAATAATGTCTTTGCTTATTCAACCTGCCAGCAGCTGTTATGTTTTTATTTTCGTAAGACACAGTCTTTCACAAAAAGAATGAGTTAGTACTTTGTACAATGCACAAGAAATTACATAGATCACAGAAAGTGAGTTAATGACTTACATAATAAATCAACGATAATTAAGAATTAACCAGTGTCTTCCTGATTGATGCTGGTTGAGGAAACAAAATTACACCATACGAAACCCACATGCACGTACAGTGGAGATGAAATATGCTGCCCACAGGAATGTGTTGCTACAAACAAAAAAATGGACACAAATATACACAGTATAAAAGTGAAAACATATGACTTTGAATTACTCTTTCAATAGAATGGGCTATCACAAGACAATAAATACACTAAACAGGACAGGGCAGGTGATGACACAGTTCACACATGACACTAAACATCCAGACGAACAGGTGCTGTTTTTGCAAACTCACTATAAATACTGCATGTGACTATAAAACCATAAGCAGCATGACCTTTCTTATCTCTGTCTGCAGGCAGTTGAATATAATATCTTTGAGGGTGTGGAGCTACGTGGTGGTCCCATAGTGGTGATCAGTCAGGGTAAGATTGTTCTGGAGGATGGAAACCTCCACACTATCGAGGGATCAGGACGTTACATAGCACGCAAAACCTTCCCTGACTATGTTTACAAGAGGATAAAGGCTCGCAGCAGGGTAAGTGCATCAAAGGCTGCAACTTACAGCATAATTTTCATGGTAATAATTCAAATATTCATTCATCATGCATTCACCTTCAGTACCCACTTTATATCCTCATGGTCGATTCGGAGTCTGTCCAAAAAGCCTGGGCAGAGGTAGGAATAAAATACCAGAATTTGGAAAGTATCCAGACCGCTTGGGTTTTTAGTTAATTTATTTTTAGTAAATTATTATTATTTTTTTTAATCTCTTGTATACATTGTGTTCAAATCCTTTATTTAGTGCTTTGTGGAAACATCATTGGCAGCAATTACAGATTTAAGTCTTACAGGGCAAGTCTCTACAGGTTTTTGGATATTGTGTGTCTTTAAAAGTATGTACAGTGGTGTTCAAAATAATAGCAATGTGTTGAAAAAAGTGAGTAAAGCTCCATATCCATATAATAACTTTTAATTAAAATCACATAAATTCATTGGATTTAACCCTGCACATTCTATTCTGAATCACAACATAAAGAAAAATGTGCTAAATGTATTATTAGTTTAATGTAAGTGAAGA
>JAQMYG010000039.1:17849417-17874483 GCA_030014215.1 Clariallabes teugelsi
TATTTTATTTATTTATTTTTTTTATGTCGTCACTGCAGTGATTTGCGAGCTGTGTTTGCCATTATTGTTCTCTCTTTCACCAGATATTTTAAAATGCCACTACTTACTCTTCCACATTTGTACATTTAACTGTGATCAAACCCCAAACCATGATGATTTGCCTCCTGTGAGTGCGGGACGTTTTGGGGTTTTTTTTGTTTTGTTTTTTCATGAATGAGAGATTTGCTTTAGTGTTCTTCTATTGTTTCTACCCACTAGACATACAATGCTTTTGTGTTTATTTGGAACTAAATGTCCTAGTAGATGTATGACAACCAGCTGTGTCATCCTATTGATTCATGGGAAATAGGAAGCCAGGGCTGAAACAAAAAATAGCAATGATTCTGATGATTTAAGACCAGTCAGATTAGGGATTCCTGGGAGAAAAAATATATTCAAGTGTTTAGTCTAGGTTTTATGTTCAGCTATTAGGTAAATAATTTTAAACCATCTTGAGGATGGTTAGTTCACATTAAGCAGAGCTGTAGTCATTTTTCTGAGCTTTTGTGGCATGCATTTTTCTCATGTGTTCTATGTTTGGATCAGATCTCACAGATAATGAAGTATATCCTGGTCCCGTGAGAACACTGGTTTGCCCATGCTCAGACACTGTGCAGCCTCTGTCACCCCAATGACAAACTAAAGGAAGGCCCTGATGAAACAACACAGCTGAATTTCCTTTCACACAGCTAAGAGTGTTGTGTGCTCTTCCACACATAACCCCTCGAACTGTTAACCTCAATTGTGAAACATGAAACTCACCAACACGTATATTTTTATTGTTTATTTTATAAGGCAAAGGAACATATACCGTTGACTTGATCAGACAGGCATGGCATCATCCTAGGATTTTTTCCCCCTTAAATCTTTTCTTGAAATAAGCTACTTTTCTCAAACAGTTATTACATTACAGACCTATTAAAGAGTGTCACAGGCTGGCTACACTTTATGGATTTTGGTGCAGTGCCTATGGGGGTCCGCTTACAGAGACAAAAAGAGAGAGGCGTATAGAGAGGAAAAGGGAGTAATATATACTGGAGAATCTAAGAATATCTCTAAAGAACACAGATAATGTAACAAGCCATTCCCTGTTTAAATTGTAATGCTAATGACTATCACTTTTGCTCTCTCTTACTGTATCCTCCTTTGCCTGTGTGTAGACAACAGAAAGAAAAGTACTGGCTTCTATAAACTAGACTTTCATAAAGATAAAAAAATAAATATAAAAAAACACAACAAACCTGGAATAGACTATCTTGTCTCAGAGACCACATTGCTGTGTGTTTGTATACGGTGTTTAGAGCTATGCAATAATTGGTACTCGTACTGTGATAACCAATTTTAATGTACCTCAAGTAAATGAAAATCATTTACTGAATGTTATCCATTTTTATTGGTACGATAAAAACATGGCCCTGTAATGGCCATGTACACCCCGACAGGCCTTTTGGTAATAGTGTAATGGCATATGGCTGATGAATAAGTGATGAATAAAAGGGGCACACACTCTCTCTTCCTCTTTTACTTCTACTAAAGTTTGTTTGTTTTCCATAAACAGGAACTCTGTACCCATGTCCATTTAATGTTACGCTCAGGACTGAGCTGACCAAAAGGAAACCTTGTGTCATTCATTTTTCAACATAAAAGCAAAAATCAAGAATAAGAAAACACTTGCAAAGAAGTCACCATTCACATGTTTTATTTTGGTTGCATACAGTTCTGGATGGCTTGTTTGTTTGTTCAGGTTTAACCTTTAAAAAATAATAATTTTATCAATATCACAATGAAATAAACTTCTATTGATTTTACTGCTTAGCAAAAATACACAAAATAAATATTAGCCATTATTGTGAAATGCCATGTGTGTGATTGAGCTCTGGGTGAAAAGAAACTTGGAAGATATTCAGTCACCTATGCAATTTATCTTATAATTATGAATTAATAGTTTAGAAGCTTATCTATGAAAACTATCCTGGTGTTTAAGCAAGCATGTTTCTGAAACGTATTGACACATATAGTATAAAATTAATCCTTTGTTTCTTTAAACACAAAACACTGAAGACGTCTAGGAACTAAACAGAAGATTTGTCTTGTTTCCTGTCTAGTGAACTGATGTCTATATATAACCAGATAACGTATTTGACTGCTGCTAATCTGTTTAATTGCTCCCTTGTACTTTTAAACTCTTTGGACGTTTCACATAAATCATAGGCACATCTACCATGGTGAGACAAAGTATTTCCTCCAGCGTCAACATAATGAGGTTTGGTTAAAATAGTTGAACTGTGAGCCTGCAATAACATCAAGGGACATCCTAGTAAAAAATTCTCACAGAACAAGTCAAAAAAGTCACACACTCTTAATACAATGTCACAACATTTATTTTAGACCGGAATCGCATTAATTTCTCACCAAGATCTTGTATTGATGATAGGAGAGTCATCAACACAAAGAATACAGCCTTTTTCAGCACATCCCAAAGAATCTCAATGCGGTTAAGGTTCTGGACTCTGTGGTTGGCATTTTTCCATGTATGAAAATGATGTTCCATGCTCCCTCGACTATTCTATCACAGTTTGAGCCTGATGAATCCTGGCGTTGTCATCATGGAATATGCCCATTCAGGAAAGAAAAAAAATCTATTGATGAAAAAACTGGTCATTCAGTATAGTCAGTACCTAGACCTGACCAACAGAAATAAACCCAGATGGGCATGATTTCATCTGCCTCTCTTTTTACACTGATGTACCTATCACTCTAGAACAGGGTAAATCTGGACTCATCAGACCACATGACCTTTTCCCAGGGGACTCCACAGTCCATTCTTTATGCTTCCTAGCAGACTGAAGCCTTTTTTTCTGATTAACTTCACTGATAAGTGATTCTCTTAAGACCAATAATTTGACCTGTCTGTACCCTGTACCCATCCATTCATCTAGGAACTTCAGTAGTCCAACTAGTGACAGTGCAGACCAGTGGTGACCATTGGAAGGACCTTAAGGGGTTCATGACAGTGCTAACCCCATAAGCAAGCCTCTTACCTTTTTGCTTTGTAAATTTCATGTGGTGACTTTTATATGGCTGGGCAGTGTATTTTCATGCTGTAATGTGTTACACTGAAAATAATTTTAGTACTGTTAATACTACTATTTACTCCATGGTATGAGTTTAACTATGAAGCCAGATGTTATGCCCATAGTTTATTAGTACTTTTTTATTATGCAGAAACAAGCCCAAATATATATTGATGTAAGTTGTTTGACTTAAATAAAATCCTAACTAAGCACTGTGATGCTGCTGTTTTTTTTTTCACCCTATACCTGAGGGGAAAACAAACTCTCGACCCCCATTTATGTCTGACTGTGGATTTCACCCTTTCATTGATGCAACATTCAGCCTTATTCTGTTACAGATGTGGCCCATTGATGCATGGGGTGGTGCAGCACTCCTTTTTCCTATGATTATAACCTCACATACAGTATGACCAATCTGATATAACAGCATCTGTGGCAGAACATAAAAACTGTCATTTATTTAAATATGAAATCCACAAAAAATTAATAAACAACAAAAAATTAATAAATAACACTAATGTGCGTGCACAATTGGCACAAGCAAATAATGGACATTGTGTGTAACTTAGTGTAACTAAATGAATTATATCCCATACAAAGTCAGAAATGAATAAAGCCAACTTCAAATATAATAATACTAATAGTAGTAGTCATAATAATAATAATGTCACGAATGAGAGGCTTGGGGACAGATGCAATTGCAGATTAGTGTCTTTAATAAAAAACAGCTCAGGTAGACAAATCTAAGATGTAAGGCAGTCATACTGTAAACAGAAGGGAGAAGGTCAGTTAATGAGCTAACAGAATAACACAGGCAAATCTTAAAAAAAAAAAAAAAACAGAGAACAGAACCAAATCACAACAACAGAATTACACAATACCAAATATAAAGGCTTGGTAATGTGTATATAATATACTGTATGATATGATATATAATAACTAATGAATAATAAACAAGCCTTACACCTCCAGAGTTGGGAGTGTAAAACTTGCTCCAAGTCTGTCCCAAAGGTTGCATGCTTTGTCTGTGCTTGGTGTGATTCCTGGGTACTTCAGTTTCCTCCCACAGTAGACTGATGCCATTTCCAAATGCCATTCTCATTAGTGTAAGGTGTGTGAAACAATGCATTATCTGAGAGTTATTTGAGCTGGAGCATTCACACATTGGGGTTCACATATCCTACTGTAGCTTTAGGATTATATGCCACTGGAGAAGACAGGGCCTTGCTCTAGGGTCCACCGACTCAGAGCCTCTAACACACTGTCCCAAGTCTTCTTCCAAATGCTACAAGCTTGGCAAGGTTGGCTAGGCATCATCATTATAAAGTCTCTCCAGAGACTGGTCTGGACTCTGGCAAGTTGTTTCCAGTTGTTTCAGAATAACTTCTGTTTAGCTGCTTTACCACGTAAGCCTGATTGGTGGATTGCTGCAATGATGGGTGTCCTTCTGTAAGGCTCTTCCATCTCTACAAAGGAAACTCAGGATCTCATTTATAGTTACCCTTGCCTTCTTGATTACCTCTTTCCTTTCCCGGGAAGACTGTTGGTTGTTCCAAATCTCTTCCACTTGAGAATGATGTAGGCTATCGTGCTCTAGAGCACTTCCAATGCTGCAGAAATTTTCTTGTATCCTTCAGCAGATCTGTATCAGGTCTACAAATAATTCTCTCAACCTCATGATTTTGTTTTCACTCTGACCTACAATTAGGCACAGAAGGACTTGAATCAAGTTGTAGAAGTATCCCAAGAACCATTGATAGAAATATGATGCACCAAAAGCCCAATTGCAAGTGTCATAACAAAGTATCTGAATACTTATCTAAATGGAATACCTCAGTATTTATTTTTAGAAATGAATAAAAACAAACTCCCTGTTTTTGCTCTGTCATTATGCAGAATTGTGTGCAGAATGCTGGCTAAAAAAGGATTAAATCCATTTTAAGATAAATGTGGAATACTTGAAAGGGTATTAAAACGTTCAATTAAAATTTTAAACAAGGAATAGACCCATAATTACTAAATGAAGTGGTAGCATTCAATGACATATAAGAACAGTAAATTTAAGTTAGTTTGTTTTCAGTAAGTTTCTTAAGTGGAGGATTGTTTCTACTGTTTCTTTCAGTTCCTAGGATTGGTGCAGCATGTCAGGTGAGTGAAAAAAGACTATAACAGGTTGTAATCTTCATTTACATAGCTTTAAAAACTTGAAAAAAATCATACTAAAAATGTCTTACTCACAATCTACAGTTCAACCTCATTCATTAATTGTTGCTTGAAACCAGGGTCTTGCTGAACATTTAGAGCCACTAGTAAAACCCTGGATTCAGTGCAACAGGGGCAGAATCAGTGAAAAATGGAAATGCATAAAGTACAGTAAATTGCTATCTACCATGCTGGTAATTTATTGGCAAACTTCTCAGTGAAACTAGTCACTAGAGAGAGTGCTCTTTAACTTTGTGTGACATGGCAGTATTTCAGCAGAGAAAGAAGATCTTGAGGTTAATGCGTTCCTCTGCACTTGTGATGTTACTTGTGGGCCTTTAGAGCATGAAAGTGGGCTTATCCTTGATCGGTCTAGTGGAACACCTTGGCTGATGAAGGCTTTGCTGTTGGATTAGTGATTCCAAGAGCTCCTCTTTAGATATTCAGGGCAGACCTTGCCCAGTCATTTTGGATATTTTAATGACTGTGCCAGCAAACCCTGATCTTGTGCACTAACCACAAAGATGTCGTAATGTACTAATGTATGTTTTAAGAACAAGACTCTAGTCTTTGGAGAAGCTGCCCTAGTGCTGGTTGTAAAATCACCATAGTTACACATGCATGTCAGACCATAACATCATATGTGTTTGTCAGCCAGCCATCTGTATATCTGATGGGTTACACTGCAAAACAGAGACTTTCACTAAATCTGGGAAATTATATTTGTCAAGCACCAACAAGTTGTCAACAAAGCCTGTGTTTTGTATCACTAAATATTCTTTTGTAAATTATTTTGAATGAATTTAATGGACTTTTAATGAATGCTGAGGCCAAGAAAAAAGAAAATTTACTATCTGTTATTATTATTGCAGTTTCCCCAGGAGTCATGGATTACTGAGATAGAGCGGTAATGTCAAACACCCTAGTGGTACCCTAGTGAAACTGAATCTGGTAAAGGAGGAGGCTAATGATGCATTGCAAGCTAGATGTTTCTATTATTTTTTTAAATTTAGTACTATCTTCAAAAAGCTTGATTTTTTTAAATTAAAATATTTTATGTACAATACAACACAGTGTTTTTCTCTGTTGCAATTTGCGGGCATCTGAAAACACAAAAAAGCATGAGTTTTCTATATCACCCAAATTATTGATACTAAATTGCATATGTACATTGCCAAAATGACAACTGTAGGCTAATTTATTCATTTTGACAAAACTGTGGAAAGTGCATTTTAGTGGCTTGCAAACTAGTACAAAAATCACAGTGATACACCATAACATTTATATTATAGTTGTAATATCTGATTTAGCTTTCAGTTTGTAATACTTCTTGCATCTTTTTCAAATACTCATTTTTCTATGAACTGCAAGAATAGTACCTTAGCATACCCTAAAAAATACTTATTTGTCTGGTGAAACTACCAGTGATGAGATGCCAGCCAAACTACTCCATTATAGACGCACTTTTGCAGTTAGCTCTAAATGGGGGAGGGAAAAATTAAGAAATTGCAATCCTATACTGTAAAATTAATCATTTGAATGAGAGGCCAAATAGATGGATGATTATAAGTAAAAGGTCAGTGGAGGCAGAAGTTTCTTTCACACAGCCTGTTGAAGGCACAACTTTTGTGCCTTTATTATGCCTTGCTATTCTGTGTAAAAGGTATTTAGTTGGAATCAGGGGTCATTGCTGTTGCACCTATAATCCAGCTGCAAAGGGAGTTACAGAAAATCCTTATCCTCCTAACAGAGAATTGAACACCATTTAAATGTGAAAGGAAATTATTGTTTTGAAAACAACGATGATGCCATGTGTTACGTGTCAGGTCTCTGATTACGGATTTTGGAATTGAAGAAATGTATTTATTCATTCCACTGGAGGAGAGACAAAAGAAATAAAGACGAGTCCTGGCGACTGGCTTTGGCAGGTTGTGCTGAAGTGACAGTGCAGAAAGTATTTATAGCAATTACAATATCACTGTCATTTCAATGAATATTTCTGCATACCGAAATACATGCAAAAGGATCCATATCCAGGTGTTAAACCCTGTGTCTGGTGGTAAGAAAGGATGAAATAGAACCAGTGTAGTACCAAAGCCCGCTTTATTTCATTGGTCTATAATTGAAGGCAGATGAAATGAAAATATAAGCTTTTATCAATATATACAATATATATTGATCGTGTTATTGAGTGGCTGCCAACCTAATGATGGTGAATGGGCACATTTGAGAGAGAACAGGCCTTAAGGGGCACGAATGACAGAACATCATTTTTCTTAATCTGCAAGCAGGAAACACATGTTTTATTTCACATTAATTATCCAGATCCTGCAACAAAAGCTTAAATAAAGGGAAAGGGTTCTAGGTGCAAAGAGTGACATTATGAAGTAAGTTACAAAAATGCCAATCATTTGTTTTCTTCCTGTAACATTTACGTTTAAAATGTCATTTTGTAGAAGAATCTAGTTGCTTGTTGTGATACAGAGAGGAGGACACATCACAGCGAGTGGACACATATGGCCAAAAAAGAAAAAGAATCAAGAAATTATTCTATTGTATTGTTCCATATATTTTTTATTAATAATATTCACAATAAACAATTCCTGCACACAATATTGTGTGTTAACAGTATGCTCTGGTAAATAAGCAATTAAAAGTGTCAAAAAATAGGGTATTGTCTGGACAAAACAACTGTCTGTAGTATGACAGATTTATTGGCTTTAAATCCTGGCACATTCAATTTATTTACTGTCATTCATTCATCGGTGAGGTTTTTAAAATAGCCTCAAATGCAGCCAATAAAATGTAGAACTTAATCTATTCAGTTATAGGTTGTTTTGAGATTTTGATCTAATATTTAGTTAGCACCTTCATGAACAAATTCTGAATTCACTTTTGTGATCAGTATTTGAATTATCACTGTTCAGTTATTCAAACCTCTCAAATTACTTTTCATATTTATTTTTAAATGATTTACATAAACAAGCACACACACAAATACACACAAAAGTTACATTGACAGCCTTGTTATTTGCACATCATACATTCTTATTGGAGGTTGAGCTGCCCAAGAGGTATGGTATAATCTTATAATAAAAGGCAGAAATTGGTCAAATTATGAGCTGACACTGTCCTGTATTTTTACGTCAAATGAAAATGCCCCATAGTGCATATTTGCTCAGGCAAAAGTGCAAAATGGATAAGATGTTCTTATTTCCTCAGTCTATAGATCAACTTAAAAGGTTTTGGGTGTTGCTCTTGTGTGTACAGTACATATGCAAATCAGGGCCCAAATGCAGGACCAATTTCATGTTATTTGATCAAGTATCTTACATAAGATTTTTGGTCAATTTTTGTACTTATTTAGTAGTATTTATTTATTTATATGAATACCCAAACATATTCATAAAACTGAAATATATTTTACATATTCCACATATTTCATTGTCTCATTATTGGTATTTTTTTAATAGCAAATCTGAAAAAATTCATAGCATGTTAATGGTCATGTTTATTTTTATGTTTTCACACTTGTAGAAATTTCGACATTAAAAGTGTATGCTTTTTTCTGTGCAAATGTGCAAAGCTTATCAAGTTGCCTTGAGGTATGTTGTCCATTTGATACACAGCATGTATTCAATCTCCCAGTGCAACAGTCAGGTGTTTTACAAACACTCTTAATTGATGCACAAAATTGTCGCCTTTAAATCAGCTCCATTATTTGCCAGGGCTGTACTGATCATGATAAGGGTTTAGTCACACCCTCAGGCTGTGTGTTTTTCTGAAGCAGTGTTTTGCCTCTGTATCTCACACAGCTTCACCATTCTCACACAGAGAAAGCTGATGAATCTTAATAATAGGCAGAGAGTGGCATGCGGGTGGCTGCGTCCTTGCTGGGTAGTCCCCAGCACAACAACATGTCCTTAGCAGGTTCTTACTGCACACCCCTGCTGCTTTTGCCCCAGCACTGACCCCAGCACTGACTCCTAATCCCCCTACTGGAGAAGATGAGGGAGTCCGGGAAAGGACCACTGAGGATGACGGGCTGAGATGTGAAGGATCTCTGCGGTTTTCTAAGCCCAATGAGAGCAGGTTTGATGGTGTGTGGCTTGCAGCATGGGCCTGGCACAGTGGGTACTTAGATCTGGTTCTGCGGCGCAGACAGTGAACACCCAGCACACTCAGAAAGGCTTTCTTAAACTCCTGGCTGGAGCATGGATAGATGATTGGGTTGATGCAACTGTTAAAGTACCCCAGCCAGAAGGTAATTTTGAAGACTGTTTCTGAGGGCCGGTAAGCTGGGAAGATAGATCCTTGAAAGACACACATAAATTTTTGCATATAAAAAAACTATATTTAAAAATAACACGTGCAAACATAACACAACAATATCCAGTTAATTAATTTAATGAGATTGAATTGAATGATTTCTTAGGATGATGTTTTTCATAAATAAAGCATGATTATTAGATTTTCTTGAAGAAGTAGAAATCAGATTTTCTGATTCTGAAGGTTTTTGCTTTAGCTGCCAGCCTACAGTAGTTAAAGGAAACAGCAAACGTTTACGAGTTGAAAAGTTTAACAGTTATAACAGATAGATAGACACTGAATAAACCCTCATATTAGCAAGATTTGATTACAGTTAGCTAGTTTTGCAATTGTAGTGGGATGGGAGAAAAAGTCCTAAAAGCTTATATGACACTATTTACTACATGGCACTCATAATTGCTCATGATTAAGGTGGTCTTTTTATAAGAGCATTTATAATTTGCACCTTCTTTCCTGATCAAGGTTACCTGTCACTTTAAAATACAGTCCAATGTGACCCATATGGGTTGGTCAGAAAATAACCTCACTGAAGACATTCATATTTACAACAGGGAGAGAAATGCACCTCATCATAGCCTATCTGGACCTTCTGACTTTTTAAGGGCACACTGTCTATCCCATTAACAGAAATGAACTGTCAGTGGAAGCCACCTAGCCTTGAAATGAAGCATCCATCTTTATAGCTAAGGGCTATGTGCTGTCTCAAAGGACACTTTATGAGCACTTCTTCTGGCGGTTGTGTACGTGGGCCAGATAAAAGATGAGCGAACTAGACAGCAGCTGTGAAAGTTGCGTGGGAGTCCCTGTCTAACCAAACATGCTTCAAGCATTTTATTGCCCAAAGGAGCAAGGGCTGGAATTCTGTTGAACACAGTGCAGTTCACAGATTTAATTCACATCACTATAATTTTTAGAAATAGCTCTTATAATTCATTTGACACAAGGTGTTTATACATGAAAAGGAAAGAAAGTTTTACTTAGACAAAAGAAATATATTTTATGCCCTGCTATAACAAGCAATACTGGAGTATAAATATTAGAAATGGTATATTAAACAGAAATTAATTTTTTTTTAAATTCCAGGACAGAATTGCTCACTCTATAATATATATAATAATATGTATAATTCTGTATACTGCTTATCCTGTTAAGAGTCACAGGAGACCTGGAGCCTAAATCCAACAAATTGGCAACGGAAATGCCAATTAGCCTAATCTGCAGGTCTTTGGACTATGGGGCTAAGAACACACACACAGGCCTAAGACAGGAATCGAAGCCTTGACCCTGGAGGTGTAAGGCCACAGTACTAACCACTACACCACCATGCTGCCATAACATAATTATATTAAATATTATTCATAATATATTGAATATAAAATAGATGGAATCACCTAGTTGAAGAAGTACCAGTTTGAGCTGGATAAAAAAGTAAACAGCAAACTAGGAAGGTGGATTGGGGTAACAAAGGAAAAAAGAGGGGCACAAATAGTCTCAAGGTCTCAAGTGATGTAATCTCATCACTCCTTGCATCAAATTGTTCTTCTCAGCTTGGCTCTCATGATTCCAATCCCTTGTAGAGCATCAATCAAAATAAAACACCACTGTACTGTGTCTGAAGGACATTAAAATGGCAAAATGTAAAGCAACATGGATTCATGGTCTCATCTGATCTCTTCAATGCATGACTTCAAATTTTTCAAGTCAGTGGTCAGTGAAAATTTACTAGTATGTTGCATATGTGTGTGTGTGTGTGTGTGTGTGTGTGTGTGTGTGAGAGAGAGAGAGAGAGAGAGAGAGAAAGATTGTACACTGGCTTTTAGTGCAACTAAAAGTGGTATTGAACTTCCACTAACCCAATTCAAGTCAAACACCATATTAATGTACATAAAAAACATTTGGATTTTTGTTTTTTTCTGAGAATTTATATTTCTAATTTCTTCAAGCACTACCAGATGCTCATCTGCCCTTTGACCACATTGCTTTAATGCAGCAAGTGGCTTTTAAATTCATAAAGGCTGAATTTATTCTCTGCATTATGCTGAAATTTTATGCTATTTAAAGATTTTTTGGGTTTGTTTATTTGTTTGTTTGTTTGTTTTTTATTTAGACATTTTCATCTTTGGAGTAGAGGTGGAAAGACCATCACCAAGATTAAACACCTACTAACAACAAATACATGAATTAATAAATGTAGAAAAGCCTTTCTGAAGCTACGCAAGCAGATAGACATGATCTGTTGATGTGTTTTTAAAAAAAATTCTCCTTTTTAAAATATAAACTCTGACCAAAAAGTGGACCAACGGAAAAGTGACTGGGTTCACTTTGCGTTCACATTGGGAGTTCCTTTGAAAGTGAGCTCTGTTCTCTTTCTGGTCCACTTTAACTCTCATGTGGCTTCAGTCGACTTTCTGTTAACACTCTGCTAACACTAATTTTTTGCTATGGTTGCTGGTAGACATGGGTTACTTTTCCCAAGCGTGTCATTGCGGAAGCAAGTGATCTGGCCACAGCAAGCCTTGAGGGCTAAAACACAACGGCAAATGGCAAAGCAAACCTAGAACTTTTAGTGTTCACAATTTACAGATTCAGTGAACCATAACAATGACTTGAAGTGAATCAATTCAAGCAGTTCTTTTCAGAAGGATCTGAGGGGTGTTCACATATGCACAACAAATGCTGACTAATCACTCTGAGGTTATTTTGAGGGTGAAAGGGACTTAGTGTGAAAACACCATTAGAAAAAGCCTTTTTAGTAGTTGGCTGAATTGTATGTTACCAACTGTTTATATATATATAATATATATGGTATAATAATACGTATACCCATCCTTGTTATGGTAAGATTAAGACGATTTAGAATAGATCTTGATATTAATAAAAGTGTTTAACATAAAGATGCCCTTTATTGTTGTATGTAAAGTATATGGTATAATACCTTATTTTTTGCTTCTAATTACCTTTAATAGGAGAAATATATACTGCTCAAAAAAAATAAAGGGAACACTTACTTAACACTTAACACCTAACACTCACCGGGACTATAGTGTTCCCTTTATTTTTTTGAGCAGTATATATTGCTTAATTCCAAACGCTTACTGCGATCAAGCGGTAAGTGCAAAGAACAGCATTTATTTTGATACAAAAGTAATGAACAAACTTTGTAACATACTATCTCTTTTTTAAAAAAATATTTATTCTTGTTTCATAATTTGTTTCATTATGTTGCCATTACGCTTCATCCTAATTAGCCAATATGTTTGTGTACTGATTGAATGAAACATTTGCATTGGGATCTGTAATATGCAGGCCTCATGTCTGTGACCTTTAATGAAGAAAAAATACTGCCTACATAATTGTAAGGCTTTTTTCTTTCATTAGGTTTCCGGTCATAAAACAATCATTACCCGTGTTCACGTTCGCCTACTAATATATACATATTGGTTCCCCTGTCCATAACCTTGAACAGAAAAGCCTTTAAGGGCTTAGAGGGCATTTTTTCTGATGTGATAAACAATTGCTGCATTCCACAAGTGGAGAATACAGATGAGATTTGTATTACATCCATTATTTAGTGCACAGGGGAAATGTTGAGGCTGTTAGTGTCTCATGAATATAGTCAACGAGCATATTGCATAAACAAGAGGCACCTTCATCCAAGAGAAGTCAAAGACCTTAACAAAAGGAACTAATTTGTCATTTTGAGGCACAGCGTCACTTCGTGTTTGTGTGTGAGCGTGTGCATGTGTGTGTGTGTGTGTGTGTGTGTGTGTGTGTGTGTGTGTGTGTGTGTGTGTGTGTGTGTGTATGACATCCACATTTCAGAGAATGCTAATGTTAACAATTAAATGCACCATTTTCAATGCAAGATCCTTATTTTTTACACACAGTTAAAAGTCTAGACACAGTTATAGAAAGCATATTTTTAAATAAATAGACACACATAACAGACAAAATGTGCAATGATCAACAAGTGTTAAACAATTTAAAATAAATAGAAAACTCATATTTTCCAAACTGGTATTTGTCAGTTTCATCAACATATGTCTTTTTAAAACAATTTAAACTAAATATACAGTACTTATTATGAATTTGAAATTTAACAGGAGTAACTGATTATTAAGCTGGAACCTTTTGTTTTGTTGTGTTTTGTTTTTACCAAGGCTGAAGTGCAAAGAACAATGACACTCACCAATAGGCAGAACCAGGAAGAACGGCAGCCAGCAGAGAACAAAACACCCAACTACAATGGCCAGGGTTTTTGCAGCCTTTTTCTCCCTGGAGAACTTTAGTAGGCGGATTGTGAAGTGAGTGCGGCTCCTCAACGTTTCATCCTCCGCAACAGTGGTGTTGCCTCTGTGTATCCGCAGCGTCACTGCTTCTGCATGGTGTGCCTTCTCTGTCTTGTGACCTTTCTTAAGGCTGTGCGTCTCCCTGCGGGCCACCACATACACACGGCAATACATAACCAGGATAACCACTAGGGGGAGGTAGAAAGAGCCCACTGCAGAAAAAATGGCATAGCCAGGTTCCTCTGTGATTTTACACACGTATTCGTCCTCTGGTGCTGGCTCCTTCCAGCCAAATAGTGGTCCAATGGAGATGGTAATGGACAGAGCCCAAATTCCCATAAGTGCCAACAATGCCCGCTTCTCAGTCACAATGGCCGGATAACGTAGTGGGTAACTAACCCCGATGTAGCGATCCACAGAGATCACACACAGGCTCATTATGGATGCGGTGCAGCAAAGAACATCCATGGCAGCCCATACGTCACAAAAAGCCCTTCCGAAGACCCAGTGGCCCAGCATCTCAAAAATGGCAGAGAATGGAAGCACAGTGGAGCTAAGCAGGAGGTCTGCCACTGCCAAGTTTACGATAAAGTAATGTGTGACTGTACGAAGGCTCCGGTTGCAAGCCACAGAAAGGATGACCAAGATGTTGCCCAGTACCCCAAATATAACAAAAACAGACAGAACGAAGCTCAGAACAATGGCCTTTGTGATGTTCAGCTCCATGACCAGGGCCTGGCTACAGTTTGTGCAGTTCTGAATCCATGGAGTCATGTTCTCTCCAACAAGAATCATTTGTTCATGATGCTGAGGCATGTGGTGATGGTCTGGTGAATATGGACACTTGACTCATTCACATTGTCAGATTGCTTTTAATAGTCTGCAACATGATTTTAAAAGTCAAGTGCTGAGCTAACTGCAGGCCAAGGGCAGCGGCGAGTTTACATTGTGAGCTCCAGCTGACAGCTAGTAAGAGATAAATGGAAATAAAACATATTAGTCTTGATGTCTCAAATAAATGGATTGAACTATATGCACAAAGGAAATTTAATGGGGCATGCAGAAATACACAATGGATACTAAACATCTTGCATAGCAGGGTCAAGTACTTTTTGTATAAAATTTCAGTAAAAAGGTTTACATTTATCTTAGGTGTTTTTACATTGTTCACAGCTGGTCATCATTGTATGTTTTAAATATATTTTCCTTTATCTGGACATGCTCAGTATCAAATTATTATTTTTTTTTATCATTTTCATTCTGGAAGTGTTCACTGACAGAGCTTTTCCTGCTTCATGTTACTTTACAGCTAATGAAATTCCACAAAGCATTGTTTACTTATTCATTGTCGTGTTAATGGTTTCCAGAATACCCTTGTGATACATATGGAACGAATGAGCTAAATATTTGGTGAAACAAATTACAATATACTCACCATTATATAATTAACCTTCCACGAGTATTTTTTAGGCAGCTATTTTTGGACAAAGAGTAGGTCATTCTTTCAGTCTCCCTGAATTTGTCCGAGCTCCAGCATAAGGTGCTTAAGATATTCTGCGATACAGACTATGCCAGCAATTTAACATTCCTAAAACACATGTAAACAAAAGTCAGAATGCTATAATGAAACTGATTCATTAGTATATACTGTAAGAAAAATATATAGAGACCACAACTTTTCATTATTGAAATGTCCTTTGGATAGAAATTGGATGGAACATTGCTAGAAATTATACATAAATAAGTCAGAAAAATGAAATAAATTGTCAACAGCAATGAAATGTTTCTCGATCTAAATATACACTAACACATTAAAAGCTGTCAGGAAAAGTAACAAATTATTTGGTTTTAAGTATCAAACCGAAGACATTATTGAATGTGAAAGTGTACTTGAAATGTACCACAGATCAAATTGCTTAAATAGAAACTCTAGGTATTTATTAATCTGTACAAATCCATACTTGGCAAAACATCTCTATCACCCACAGACTTTCACCTCTCGCAAATCAAGTGTTTTTTTTCACATCATTCATACTGATCTAAAACAAAGCACTGGGTAGACACACAGAATACAAAAACAACTTTTCAAAATGATGAAGGACAAAGTTGTGCTGATAAAAGTCAGACATATTCAGCTTCAGTGCTGGCAGTTAGATGTTTGCCATCAGCAAATATTCTTTGACTTAGCTCTGCCTCATTTATCTCCTTAATTTAATGTTCCATTACTTACATATAAAATCTATTCTGTTTACATAAAGATGTTAAGACACAAATGCCTTTTGACAAAAATTTTATATTTACTGTATAAATGAAAACTTGAAAAGACATAGGTATATACAACATTTATATTGCAGGTAAAAAAGCAAACATAGGAAAAAACTATCAGATACAGTGGCGGTCAATAAAGGGCGCTGGGGAGCCGCCCCCTTAAAGTTAGGCAGAGAAGAATGCTACTTTAACATGTAATTATTTAACATAATAATTATTTATTTTACTAACGAAATAAAGTAAATTTTCTGCTGTATTTCTTAATATAATTTACTTACAATAAAAAAAACAGTCTAAACTGTATTACGTTCATTTGTGTTCGTGTACGCGGGGCGCCGGACAAACGAGTGTTTATGTAGGCACGTAATTTTTGACAAGCATGTGATTTGAGGCTGAGCTCTAATTGGATTTTTTCAAATCATCCAAATCATCCAAATCAACATAAAATATTTAATATTTTGTGTCAGGTGTTTTTTCACTTTCATAGAACTTATTTATATTTTTGTACAAGTAGATGTCAGTAATATAGTGTATAGTGCAGAAAAAACAAGTGTCCTATTAAAGCCTTCATGCTTAACAGAACTTGGTAGTGTAAATTTGCTTTGATCACTCTAGATCATAATCTGACAGTATGTATAGCCTGAAGAATGTGGGTATAAAGAAAAATTGTTTATAGATAAAGGAGTACAGAAGAAATGAAAGAATATAGGAAGTATAATATATTTGAAAGATGAAACGCTCAGGTAAAAGGAAAAGTAGGGGGAAATGTGATGGGGAAGAGAGTGGCAAAGAACAGCACAATGGGGTCTACCTAAGAAAAGCTGGACAGACTAAAATTATGATTTTGGAATCATAAAGCAATTTTATGGGAACACATGAGAACTCTATCAAGATCAGCAAGAATGGCTGGCATTGAGGTGATTTATGATGGTTTGATATAATATTCAATTCAATTCTTCCTGGAAAGTTCCATTCTTCCAAGCTACAAGGAGCACAAATGTGCACTCCCTGATAATTTAATTTTATTTAACAAATGAACATCATTCATATAAATGAACAGCTTAATAAATTAACTATAACAATTAATATTTCTTTTTTTTTTTGCAACATAAGTATTGCCTAAATTACTACATGCCAAATATAAAAATCTGCCAACTGAGGAACAGCGAAATGTTACCCAGTTCTTACCTAACTATTTTATATGTAGTAAAGAAAATAAGTATTTTAAGAGAACATCTTTGTAAAATCAATAACATTTGTTTTATTTTTATTTTTTTAAGTTATTTCAGAAGATTGCAGCATTTTTTGTGCAATTGCCCGACTATATTAATTGTTTTGAGACAAGATTATTAAAATTTCTGTAGTGAATGTGCAACATTCTGCCACTTATGCCCTTCAACTCTTTATTTGCATTCAGAAATAGGAATACTTTTTTCAAGGGTCAGAGAGTGACCGATTCTGATGGATAAGGAGAAAAAATTTTATGGCTTTATTAATTGTATTGTTTGTACACTCTAAAAACTGCTGGGTTAAAAAACTACCCAACCATAACCCAGTCGCTGGGTCGCTATTGGACAGAACATGCGCTGGGTTGTTTTGACCCAAGTGAAGTGCTGGATTTAACCCAGTATTCTGGGGTATTCACCTGACCCAACCAGTGGGTTAAATTGACACTCTAGCTGGGTTAAATGTTAAAGTGCTGGGTTATTTTGACACATTACAATTATTATTTTTTTTTTTTTTCAAAAAACACGCAAAATGTACACAACTTCACATAATGTAAACAGATTGTCACAGAATAAGAAAATGTGAATAACTCAATTTTGACAAAAATGTCAGACAAAAATCATATAATCCCTAGTTGACCATTTGTTAAATATAAAATAAATGTAACAAACACTCTGTAAACACAATAAAAACAAGAGGCCCCTTTAAATCTGATTTAAATTGCATTTTTTTGCATTTAATACAATACAAAAACACTTTTTATATAGAAGTTTTCAATACAAATCTTAATGCCCACATGACAGCAAACATTCCCCATCTAAATATATATATTTTTTATTATTATTATAAGTTTTTTGGATTTTTTTCCAGATTTTCTCCCTAATATAGTCGTGTCCAATTCCTCCCCATTACTAGGGGGCTCCCACATTAAGGCTACTACCACTCAGTCGTGAGGGCCGAAGACTATCGCGTGTTTCCTCCGAACCACGTGACACCAGCCAACCGCATCTTTTCGAACTGCTCACTCACACACCATTGGGGGTCGGCTTAACACACTCGGAGGACAGTGCTATCCGCTCCCTCTGCGTGCGTGAGCTCACAGACGCCCCTGATTGGCTGTAGAGCCGTCATTAATGTGGGAGCACGAAGTACCTCTCATCCCGCCCCTCTGAGAGAGCTCGGCCAATCAGCTCTCTCTACACCTACGGCTGCGAGAGGTTACAGCATCCCCGGATGATAGGACGAGCACTTTACCACTTAGCCACTCAGAGGCACCATCTAAATATTTTAACTTATATTTTAATTAGTTATTTAACTATTAATATTTCATTGCCTTCAAAATGACATTAAAAACAAAAACGATAATACGTTTTAAAATATTATTAATTAAATGTGGGGTGAAAAAACTATTGTCCTCAAAAATTTAACAGATGAGTACTCGTGTCCATCAATCTGATCTACAGTATGCAGGAGAAACTCGCAGGTGAGAAGACACTGCTTTGTGTAGTTAACATCAATGACAAAAAAAACTTTAAAACAAACATGAACGGCCTCCACCAAAGTGTCTGTATCAATAGCATTGCCTCCAACAATGGGAAAGGTCTGTCAGGTTCCTCTTGTCTCATTCCCAAGGCACAAAACATGGAACAATGCTCCAGTCATCTCCATATTTTGCAGATATCATTCCCATCATGCTGGAATAAACCAACTGCTGGGTGAAAAGAACACCCAGCACCCCTTTATGTAAAAAAAAAACTTTTTTTTTTTTTTTTTACATAAAGAAACAGAAGACATATTAAGACTGTCATTAAACATACCCCAATTGCTTCTTCTCACAACTTTAAAATATTATAAAATATGCCAACAAACTTTCAATTACATTTAAGATTACATTTAGTAAATTTAAGTTTTTTTATTTGTTTGTGCTACAAACGCACTTTTTTCATAAAATACAGTATAGCCGACTATGGGCACAGAATATAAAAACATGAATGAACATGGAAATGAGCTTGCTCCAACCACAACTACAACATTTAAAATTTAGGTAAAAATTCATATTAACTCGCCACAAAATACTACCACCTTTAAGTGGCGTGCCCCTCACTTCAGAAGTGAAGAATCCAGAAAGTTCGTCATGCCGGGTCTCAATTTCAAGAACGCAAAGAACAGGCTTGACTAGGAAGTGCACACTCGAGGGTTTGAGGACACCGGCTATATTGCCAATGGAACGAACGCAGCGTACAGGATGCGTCACACAGCCGCGATATATTGTACCATAACCGTATTATACCAAAGATTGCCTTTTAGAAATACACAAACTGAAATAAATCCGCTGTTTTAACCACTGCAAAAATATCTCAGCCAGCGGTAGTTTTCAGAAGTTCTTGCTGAGGTGAGGCAGCGTTGGGCGGCTACATGAGCGCAGGCCACCTGTATTTGCCTGCCTGGAGCTCAAATCTCCGAAATCGTTGGGGCAATTTCTTAAATAGACGCTATCTTTAATAACCGATTGATGTTTTGAGCTGTACACACATACATTCTCGCTTAAACAACTCTTAAATCTACACTTTGTGACACAATAACAGTAATATTTCAAACATTTTGCAGGCTGCCGTTTGGAGAAACCAGAGAATTAATAATAAACCAGTTGCTGGGTCAAAATAACCCAACCAGGTGTAAATGACCCACTACATCTCTTTTGACCCAACATAGAGCAACCCAACAATGTGTTTACAAAAAAAAAAAAAAAAACAGCATTTTTTAGTGTATACTGTATGTTTAAGGTGTCAAAGCAAAGCAAGACAGAAAAATATGCGATGAAAGAAATGGCGTTAGAAAGACCACACTGCCAAGGGAATGTTATGGATTTCAGCAGTGATATGCATGCCTGCTGCCAGATTAGGCATCAAGGATGATACTTGTTAAAATCCATTAGCATTTTCAGAGCCGCTTCATTTCCCTCTCCAGAGGACAAAATTAGATTCCTCTCATTTGTATGCAGATTTTGTCCATGAACTCACCAGATGAACTGGCCATCAGATTACAACTTTATTGATTAACATGGACATGACAGTCCATGCAGGCTTTACACCGTTATTTTTATTTTAGAATTTTGCTAGTCTCGATAATCTCCAGTCAATAGGTTTTCCTTTTACTATAAATTTGACCTTCAAGTGCCCAGGCATTACTAAAGTGTTGCCAGATCTCAGCCAGAGTGTGAAAATACTGAATCACTTCCAGTACCAAGGTGGCCTTTCAGAGGTGAGTGTCTTTGTTTTGCTGCACAAGAAGTATGGACTAAAGCAGAACTGTTTTTTCATTTGCTCTACCTCTTGTAATACTGAGAAGTATGTATATATTTCAATCACTATAATGACATACGTATACAAGCAAACGATTTTTGGTTTATATTAATTAAATTACATAATATTTTATGTTTCACAAATTAGTTGCTTCATCCAACACCCAAAACAAGTACACTTAACAGATTTGTTAACAGACAGAGACTGGGACAGTTGCATCGAGTGTTTTTATTTTAACTGACAACAGTAAATAAACCCAAATCACTAGGTCAATACAGGCAGTGGGTCCAGTATCCAATATCCAGGCAAATATCAACAAAGAAGATAACATACTAGGGACAAATCTAGGGACAACAAACATGAATAGAAGGTTTGGTGCATCAGGTAAATAGACAGGAAGTATTGAATGAATACTTCGTGGTATAAAGGTAAAATGAGGTTGCTTATATATGTATGCGGATGTGTTCAATCAGTAGTTGGCTGTAAATGAGCCATTAAATGTCTTGTGTGGGTGTTGTAGTCCAGGGTGTCCATGTTTGTAGGTGTATGTGGATTGTGGGAGATGGGGTTCAGTGGAGATTCTGGTCTGAACATGACATGATGCAGAGTTGTTAGCAAGTCAATTTATACTGTATATTTATTCTTTTAATAATGCTAGAGAAGAAACATAATATCATAACATTTTGTAATAATATACAATTTTAAAGTGTGTTTCATTATTCCATAATTTTTGCTCATGTTACACATTTGTCTGTATATTAATTAATTAATTAATTAATTAATTATATAATATTTATTTGTTTTTGTTTCATATTACAGTTGTTTACAGCAAACAACTCGATGTAAGATCCCATCTATCTCATGCTCATTGTGTATATCAGTAACATACTGTACTGTATAAATAAGAAAAACAATATCTAACAAATATACAGAAAATGTTTAAAAATAAATCACTACTAGTAAAATACACTATAATATTTTGTTCAGCTCCATTTAGCTCTGATTATAGTGTGCATTGTAATGACCAATTCATGTGTGAAAATTATTCCTCATGCTCTGTCACCATTTCAGTCCTAGAATATGCTCGTATCCTCAGATACATGTAGGAAGACTTTTTTTTTTATTGGCATCACTAACAAGTAGTTTTCTTATGGCCACAGTGCTGTTTAGATGCAATCCTGTGAGGTCTCATCATATGTTCTTACTTTCACTATTAAACATCTGTGATTTCTACTGCCAATTTTTAAAAAATAAAAATTCACCAAGCATCTCCGATCATGGTCCTTAATGATCTTGACCACATGTCTTTGCTTTATTGCATGCCAGTAAGTTCATCCTTCTTTAACTGTAACTTTTTTGGGGCCCAGCAGTGTAGTAATCTATTAATCTATTAAGATAGCTATTTGTAATCTACAGTTAAATAAAGTTTTAGCCTCACAATACTGTTTTGGGGCTGAATGTAAGTTTTATAAACATTATAAAAACTGGTTCAGTTCAGCTAACAGAATTTGCATGAAAATTTTCTTTTATAATGATACTCATACGGAAACCATTAGTATTCTATTTACCGAGGACTTCCCAATGACTGGGGCTTTTCTGTAAATACTACTCTCCCTTCTTTTCCACCACACCACAGAAAGAAGCGGATTGGATGCCATCATTCAGCAGTCTCAGCAACACATCCAATGACAGAGAAGGTGGAAGCCGGTAATGTTCCCTCTTCATTCTGCTCACTCTGCCTTCCTCAGTCTCAGATTCTTCCATCACAGCATTACCTATTACAGAACGTGACCTTTACGTTTCCCCAGCAAGCTGAGTGGGGGTTCTGCACTGTCACACCAGCTGTTTCTGAGCTCAGCTGGCTAAATCTAACTGCCATACTGGATTTCATGTCTGCCTATGTTTTCTGTATTTGTTGTCTTCTCAGGTTCAATTGCCTCTCCATAAAATATTTTGTCCAAAATGCTTTGACTTAAAACTGCCAACCCTTCAGGAAAGGGAGCACTGTGACAAGGGAGGGCAGGTGAAATATGTGTCACATGTAAACAATATGTTTATGGTAACATACTCCTTCATTGTCCCAAAGGGATAAGTCCATTTACTATAACCTTTCACCCCAGTGAAAGTAGCAGACACAGCTAACATCAAATGTTGGCTCATTCCTTTCAGGACAGGAAATGGGATAACATATATACTGAGCATCCAATAACAAGTAAAGTTAATAACATTGATTATATCTCCTTACATTGGTATCTGTCAAGGGGCGAGATACAGTGGGAAGCAAGTGAACAGTCAGATTTTAAAGTTGATTTATTGGAATCAGGAAAAATGGGCAAGCATAAGGATCTGAGTAAAATAATGACCTGGGCCAAACCATGATTACCTAACTGTTATCTCTCGCTCTTTGTCTCTCTCTGTCAAGCTACACATAGCACTATTGAACAGCCAGCAACCTGTCTGAACTCTGGACCTGTCTCACTCATCCAAAAGGAGGCCCTATATGGTAAGTAAAATTGAATTGAATTAAATTGAATTGAATTGAAAGATGTATAGACAACTGGGTCAGAAGATTTCCAAAATGACAAGTCTTGTGGGGTGTTCCTGAAATGCAGTGGTTTTACCTACAGTACTAAAAAATTGTGCAAGTGGTGCAATGATAGTGTCACAGGGGCACAAGACTCATCTATGCGCTTGGGAAGCAAAGGCTAGTCTGTCTGGTTCAATCCCACATAAAACTATTGAAACTTGCTGCATATGGTCTGCATAGTTGCAGACTGGTCAGGGTCCCCATGGGACACCTTGGGCTCATAACTCCTATCTAATTGTTGTTGCAGACCAAGTACACCCCTTCATACCAACAATATTCCCTAATGCATCATGGCCCATTGCAAAAATAGTTTTTAGGAACATCACAAAGTTCAAAGGTTATGATGTTAACTTGGTCTCCAAATTCCCCAGATCCCAATTCACTTGACTCTCTATGCAATGTGCTGGACAAACAAGTCTAATCCATGGAGGCCTGACATCACAATTTACCAGAAACAATGTTGTTGACGTCCTGGTGCCAGATACCACAGCACACCTTAGAGATCTCTTATTCTTCACTCAATGAAGCGCAATGTGAACCTACACAATTCGGCAGGTGGTTTTAATATTATGGCTGGTCAGTGTATGTTTCCAATATTAGTTTCCAACATACCAGGATGTTTCCCTGCTAGTTCCTATTCCTCACAGATGGCAGGAACTCAAGGGTCTCCAGTAAAATTATCATCTTACAGATATCCCAAGCTTTCAGTGAGATGCACTCACTCTCCTTCACTTACTCAATATCTATACTGTTTATCCTGTACAGGGTTTCAGAAGCCCTGGAGCTTATCCACAGGGACTCCGGGTACACCCTGGACAGCGTGCCAATCCATCACAGGGCACAAGCACACACACACTCAAACACCCACTCATACCCTGTGGGCAATTTGGAAACATACATTAGTCTAATATGCATTTCTTTGTACTGTACAAGGAAACCCACCAAGCACAGGGAGAACATCTAACCTCCACACACAGACCTGAAGGCGGGACTCGCCAGATGCATTTGCAAGCGTAATACTGTGCTGTCTGTGTTCTTATCCATTTGGTGCACAGTGGCTGATTCTGCAGATTCCTTTATCTTTTAAGCATAGAGCTAACTTTATGGCTGCAGTCGCTTTTGACGTCAATAGTAATTGTACTATCGGTGTAATGAAAAGAGACGAAACAACTTCTTATTGACCATTACTGGATGACATGATGAGATGAAACAATTACAACATAGCATGGGTTTTTGGAAGGTACTGTGACATCTGCAAATCAGCTGAAAGGCTTTGGGGCAGTAAAGCCTTTTTGAATCAAAGTGCTAGTCTATGGCTCTCTAGAAAACGCAGTCTGACAGTGTAGGAGTGCCAGGATATGCCCAGTGATCCTAATGATGCATTTATTCTCTACCGTGGGTATGTGGTATGTACAGAGAATAGACAGCGCCAGTAGGCAATGTAACCAAATATTTTTCTTAATGTTTATGAAGATATAATAATTATTTCACAGTGCACTGCAATGCAGTAAGCACTGTGTTTTTCTTCTGTTCGCTATGTGCTCTGAAGCATGAATGTGCACAGAATCCACTGATATGAATGCCAGCAGAGTTCATTCCTATTTAAATCAAAATGTCTCATATTCACTTCGGTACTGGGGTTCTAAAGAAAATACATATATTTGTTCTGAGGTGGCATTTAAAGCCGATACAGTACGCAACTGAGAATTCTAGAATATGAGAATATTTTAAATATATGTCATAAATATA
>JAQMYG010000039.1:17885808-17896534 GCA_030014215.1 Clariallabes teugelsi
GGAAATCCACTAGCCACATTGGCCAGTGAGCAAAAAAGTTAATGTCAAGCCCTGATATATATATATATATATATATACTGTATATATTGATACAGGGAGTTAGTTTGTCATGGAAAGACATTTGTGAAGATATTGCTCATGCTGTGTGTAAGATTGTCCTGCAGCTGTAAGAATAAACATATATGCAGTGGCAGATTCACACCTCATCAGCAACATTGAGGTCGACAATACCCCTCCCCTGCAGGCACTCATTAAACAGCCTAATGGCTGCAGATATAAACGACCTCCCATAACATTCCTTAGTGCAGCAAACCTGTCTCAGTCTGTTACTGAGTGTGCTCTTTTGTTGTGTTAAGATAGCACAGTATGGGTAAGAGTCATTGTTCAGTATGGGTTATATTTTTTTATTACCTATATTTGACCAGCCATGTCTAGTGAGTATGGTTCCTGGTACTGGTTCCTATGACAGAGCCCGCTTTCCTAAGCCTATAGGCATCACCCACACTCACACCATTGCCCCAGCACACCAGAGCATAAAAGATCACACTCCAAAACAGACAGCAAAAACACACTGAAAAGTGGCCTGCAAATTCCAAAGGACTTGCGACTTCTCAGAAAATAGATAGGACTCTGTCCTTTCTTGTATACAGCATCTGTGTTTCTGCTCCAGTCCAGTTTGTCATTCAAATACACCCCAGATTTAAGTAGTTGGAGACTACCTGCACACACTCACCCTTAGTGGCAAGAGGAGATAGTGGGGTTTTGAACTGTTCAGCTGCAGATGATTCAACTTACATCAATCAACAAAGGATGCCATAAGTTCTCTATTCTCGTTCTCTTTTCATTCGTTAAACACCTGTCCACCACTCTCATCAGAAAAATTTTGCAGATGGCACAGTTCCCTGTTGTTTCTTAACACAAAAAGGGTGAAAAGTAAAGGAGCTAATCCAGCTAAATGCAACTCCAAATCAACAAAAACATTTTGTTTCACTCTGCCATTATTAAATTAACAAAAATGAAGACAAAAAAAATAATAACGTGGCCAATATTAAGTACAGTACACCCATGATTCAAGAGCTTGCAGATCCTTTAGCAGTAATAACTTGAAGTAATTGTTTCCTATATGACTTTATCAGTCCCTCACATTGTTTTTGCCCATTCTTCTTAACAACTTTGCTTCGATTCATTGTGGTTTTTGGGCAGTCGTTTATGCACAGCTCTCTCCTGCCACACCATTTCAATTGAATTGACGTCCAGATCTTGAACCAGAACCAAAAAGATCCAAAACTTTGATTCTGTTTTATGTTGTCTTGTGATTTCTTTCTGTTCTATATATTTTCTATAATGTAAACTGTTTTATGGGCATCTCATAATTTGACTGATGTGATTTTGATGTTTTTTGAAGTGCTCCCATGGGGTGATTATACCATGGAATCTATTGTCATCCAAAATGGGAACAGATTGTACTGTACTGTACATAGTAAAGCTGAAAACCCTCAAACCCATGTATTGTAAAGAATATCTTCTTTCACCAGAAAAGGAGGCGGGTATTTAGGAAATTATTTTATCATATACAGTATGCCCAAAACCTTAAATGTTGTGACTCATAAGACTGTGCTCATGGACTCATTGCCATAGTGGATCAGTGCCAGCCATTTGAAGCCACACAGCTTTGGTTGCTTGATACAATCAACTACTACCTTCCATCATCTCCTAGCCTGCTCAGAGGGGCTAATGGAGCAACATTTGTCCTGAATATTCCAAAAGGGGCATCTTTTCTCATCTTTACACAGAAACACATAGGTTTGATTTTGCATTAGCTTGATTTTTTTTATATTAGATTTTTTAAACCTATTTTTGAGCCAACACCTGATCCATTATGTACGTTTAGTTTCATTGATAATTGTGGTACTGCTCTATAGCATGAGCCTGATTATCTGAACAATGTGTTTTAAGATAACTATTGGACTTTTGTAAATTCTGTTAGAATTTAAGGGGCAACTGTTTTTTTTATTTTTTTTTTCAGATTTTTCCTAATTCTATATTAACTTTAGGGTGCTCTTTCTCTTTGTTTCCTTGAGTTCTTACTCATTCCATATACAGTATGGCAATACTTAATACAGTTTGCCAGCTGTAAAGGATTTAGGACTTATATAGTTGCTTAGGACTTATTATAGCTCTTTTATTCTGTAAAAAAAAAAAAAAAAAACAGAGGACATTCTGACGTTTTTTTTTTTTTTTTTTCCCAAAAAGAAATAGTGTTTAATTGATCAAATTTTAACCGTATCATTGACCATGATATTACTGTGCTTGATTGGCTAGCCAACTCACCTGTCCTATAGAGAGTCTATGGGGTATTGTCAAAATGAAAATGAGAAACACCCAACCTAAGATGAGCTGAAGACTGCTATCAAAGTGATCGATGCAGTAACTAAAGGGGTGTCATTTGAGTACTGAGTGTAAAAACTAAGGCACATTTCAGAAATTGGAGATTTTTACATTTAAAATCATTTTTGTTGTTGTAATTGTTTGATCTTAGGAATATCTTGAGATGCTGAATTTTTATTCCATGAGTTATGAGTCCTAATCAAAACAGAACAAAAAATGTAAAACAGATTTACATGTAATGAATCTAAAATGTTTTTTTCCTACTGTATATAAATGTACATTGATGTACAATCATACATTCGAGGACCAGAATCCAGCCTCAGAAAAATTTCTCTCTGAATGTCTGTCTGTGTCCTTCTGTATGTCTGTCCAGCCAAATTTGTCAGAGCATAATTGCTAATTAACAGCTGTAATGTGAAGCGCCACTATGAGATACTTTTATTTCAGTATCCTCAGCTTCTGTTATAGCCATATTTATGAGTAATGTACCCTATATCAACATATCCCCTATGTACACTTATGTCAAAATAATGCTCTCCTAGCTGTGGTTTGAGGTTTGGAACGTAGCCTGTGATAGTCACCTGGAATGCGCATGCGCGAATCCAATGCGGAAGTGTACCTGCACGTTTGTTTGTTACTGCATGTTTTTTCTGTTCGTAATCGACGGAATATTTTGTTCACATGAGGTATTTTACCTTTTTCTACAATCTTTATTTTGTTGATTTTGCACGGCATTTCTGTTAATTGTTAGACTTTTAGTATAGTCTTAAGTGAATAACTAGCATTAGCCTAAACGCTAGCTGTTTGTATAGCTGACTGTCTAACCATTATATCTAGCTTATTATGTACATTTCCACAGTGCAAAATTGTAGTAAACTGTGTGGACGCAACTGAAAATTACAGATTTGCAAGAAGAGAAAGAATGTAAATCCTGTTTATTTCAGACCCGACTGAAGGAGGGTGATAAGAAGATATAAAATGCCAGCTCGGAGCTCTGTGACGGGTGGACTGACCAACAGTAAAGTGAGATACTCCAGACTAGCCAGTGATGATGATGGCTACATCGACCTTCAGGTGAAATTAATGCGTTTGATGACATGACAAGTATATACACTGCCAGGCCAAAAGAGTCAACACCTGGATTACTGCACTGATTAATATGTTTCAGCTGACAAGATGTTAATTAATGACCCCTTATTGATGCAGTGAGTAGATTCTCATTTTTTATACAACCATGTCAGAAGACATAACCTGTGATCATGGCAAAGATGTTACTCTGTTTTTAGAAGGGTCAAATGATTGTCCTGCATCAAGCGAAGAAAACAACAAAGATGATTGCTGAAACTACTAAAATTGGGTTAAGAACTGAACTTGACTTGACTTGAAAAACACATTATTTAAACATGGAAGAATAGTGATGAAGTGGAAGAAATGTGGTCGGAGAAACACCCTGAATGAGCGTGATGGGAGATCACTTAAATGCTTAGTAAAATTAAATCATAAAAAAAAAACAGAAGAACTAATGTCTTATGGTTAATAGTGGAAGTAAGCGCATTTCCACACAAACAATGTGAAGAGAACTCAAAGGATTGGGACTAAACAGCTGCCTTAAGAAAAGCGCATATCAGCTAGTCTAATCGGGAAAAGGCTTCAATTTCCAAGGGTTAAACTAGATTGTGGAGCATTAGAAAAATTTCATGTGGTCTGATGAGTCCAGATATACCCTGTTTATGATGTCCAGTGCCTACCGTACAAGCAATAGAGGCAGTGTTATGATCTGTGGTTGCTCCTGTTGGTGAGGTCTATGTTGAGGAACGTTATGTGCCCAAAAAATTATGTTAGCTGACTACCTGAACTGAATGAATTGTTTTTTCCATCAGTGGATTTTTTCCCCCCTGATGACACAGGCATATTTCAATATGATCTTGCCAGGACTCATCAGGCTCAAGCTGTGAAACAGTTGTTCAGGGAACGTGAGACATCTTTTTTTGCAAGAGTTGGCCGCCACAGAGTCCAGGCCTTAACTCCACTGAGAATCTTTGGTAAGTGCTGGAGAACACTTTATATAGCGGTCCGACTCTCCCATCATCAGTACAAGATCTTGGATGAAAATAAATGTTGTTACTTTGCATAAGGTTATCAAAACAATATCACGGCCATAATCAAAGCAAAAGACGGCCCAGTGAAATATTAGTGTGCTTTTCTTTTGTCTGAGCAGTGTATATATTGCATCTCTGTAAGATCAAGAAAATCCACATGACAGACACTTATTAATAGATTTCATTATTCAAGCTTTGTTTAAAGTACCATTTTTCCCCGTTCTTTTTTGTTTTAGTTCAAGAAAAGCCCACCTAAGGTTCCCTATAAGGCAATCGCCCTAGCGGCTGTTCTTTTTCTCTCTGGCTCAGTTTTAATCACCATTGGCTCACTGCTCTTGGCGGGATACTTTGAAGTTCAAGATGTAAGTACTGTATGTTGTTCACATCGTCTGTCTTTTTTTCTAAATGAAAAGTCATATTACCTTAACAACATGCAGCCTTGCTAGCTCTAGTCACTTTTAGGAAAATCTTAGTGAGTTGTTATTTAAAAAGGACTTTCTTTTGCACTTTTTTCTTTTTGGTTTTTTAAAACTGTAAAATGTAGTATAAGTATAAATAAAGTTATGTCCTCACATTGTGGCATAGTGAATTCCATTGTGACTAGTACTGTGCGAAAGAATGCATTAAATGCTGCAGATTGCATGTTATTATCCAGTGCCTTGCAGCTATTTTAGGACCTGTCACCTGCCAGCTCCAGACAGAGCCAAACCTTTTTTCAGGTCTACTAAGGCCAGAACTGAACATGACAGTTAAACCCATGGGTCATTATCAACTTGATTTAAGAAAAATCAGACACTGCTTAGATATCCAAGGATGGCTGCCCTGTCGATTTACATGAGCTTCCATGCTGTGCAGTCTCATTTCCAGAGTCAGCTGTTTTAGCTGGGACGTGTGTGCTGCCTTGTCAAGTGTTGTTTCAGTATTGCCATGAGTAGAAAGGACACCTGAATACAATTCTATGTTCTTATTAGGGCATACATAAAAAATCTAAAATTGCTGCTCACCAACGTCTGAAAACTTGTACTATTGATAACACGACAGACTTAAATATTTTATCCACAAAAAGGAATATTAAGACACCAGATAGGAAAATTGATAACTCTCCCTATATCAAGGGAGTAATTAACAGCCAAGTGTTAGTAAAGAAATACACAAGATTAGTTAATCATCAACTGTATCTACCTCTATAACAGCAGAACTTCGGATATGTTTGCTGTTCTGGGACACTACAGTTCTTTGCCAAGAAAAAAGGACATCAGCCATGAACTCAAGAAGCAATTCTTTCTGCTCATCAATCTGGCAATTGTTATAAGTCCATCTTCAGACATTTGAGAAGGATTGTTTACAAATATAGAGTGTGAATAAATATGGCTTACATGGAAGGGTGGTTAGGAAACAGCCACTTCTCCAAAAATAATATGGCAGCAAAAATGTGTCTGAACAAACCACACACATTCTGTGGGCTGATAAGACCAAGTTGGAGATGTTTGGTCATCAGAGACAGTGCGTTGTTTGAAAAGAAATCACAGCGAATTACCACAAACACCTCATACCAACTATCAATCATGATGACAATGTGGTGGGCAGATGATTTGGGCTTGGTTTGCAACCTGGGAAACTTGCAGTCATACAAGGCAATGTTGAATTATACTTTATATGGGGGCAAATAAAAAATAAAAAAAAAGGTGGATGCCCTGCTTGTGATTTGCACAAAAGATGAGCAGAGATTTGTTTTTTTGTGGACTGAGGGTGTACCTGGTGCCTTTATTTAGTGAAGACTTTGTGAGCAGTATCAAGAGTATGTTCAGATATCCTGATCCTGATCTTGCTCCATCAGACTTTTACCTGTTTGGTCCTCTGAAAGCAGTCTTACAAGGACGAAGATTCACTTCTAATAAAGTGAAGACAGTGATGTATTTGTGGCTTACAGCTCAGCCTAAAGCATTTTTTAATGAGCGAATACGAACGCTTGTTGACAGATGAGATATGGATCGATCACAAATTTTATAGTCAGTATGCGAATAATTTATTAATAAACTTACCCTTTATTAGAATATTATTAGGGTAAATGTGAGGCTGTATGTCTGTCAGCTTAACCTGAGCTGAAAATGGGTCGTGCAACAGGTGTAAGTCTAAATGGGTTAAGAAGAAAGAAAAAAAACATCAAGGTGATGGAAAAGCCAAGTCAAAGTCCAGACCTCGCCCCACTGAGATGTCATGGAAATAGCACAAGAGAGCTGTACATGAAAGAATGCCCTAAAACATCATTGAACTTGTAAAAAAGAATTGATGTGAGAGACTGTGAGAGGCCATTGTTGGATTTTTTCCCCCCTAAACGCTTTTTGGAAGTTGGTTTAAAAAAATAAAGAAAGAAAAAGTAAGAAGTAATTTTATCCTGAGCTTATTTGTTTGTGGAACTTTGTGAGACATACAAGAGGTTTTTACTTTTGACAGGATGTAATGGTGTAATCATGCATAAATTTATCACTTTGCATTTTATTTTCTAACATTTTTTTTTTTACTTAGAGTAAATAAAAAGTTATTGTTTAATGTAATTTACGGTAATCTGCGAAAGTATTGTAATGGAAAGGGCAGTCCTTTTTGTTTTTTGCTATACGCTGAATATATTTGGGTTTGAGATTTAAAAATGTTTGAGGCAATAGATCAGAATTGCAGCTTTCATTTTCTGCTTTTTACCTCTAGATGTATTGAACAGTTTAAAACATGACCCTTTTTGTTGAACTCCACCCATTTTTCAAGTAATCAAAAATACTGGAACATGTGGTGGGCAGGTGTTTCTTATTGCTCAGTTTGGTCAGTGAGATTGATTGTTTAAACGGTTAATAGTCCTGATTGTCTATCATAATAGTATTGTCTACATTTGGTTTGAGCTCTTGGCTTTATTTGTTGCATCTGACAACACACTGTTTGAAAAAGACTTTACGAGCAGAAATATAGAAGCCATATTACGAGATGCAAGGTTCACAAAACAGAACTAAGGCCAGATTGGAATTCAAAAAGAAATGTAGAAATGACCTACAAAAGTTCGGAAACCAAGAATAACCCATTAAAAGTGATGTGACAAAGATAAAGGGTAGAGAAAGATGATCCAAAATATACAAGCTCATCAGCCGAGCATCATGGCTGCTTCTGGAACGGGATTGCTATTCTTTATTGGTGATTAACTTGTGGTAGTAGCAGCACGATTGAAAAAAGGAGATGGAAACTTCTACAGAAGCATTCTGTCTACCAATTTACAGAGAATTACATCTAATCAAGTGGGGAGGGACTTCATCACGCAACAAGACACATTGCCAACACAACAAAAGACGAAAGTGAAAGGATTTAAATTGCCCAAGTCAATCACTAGACCTTTACTTGATTGAGCATGCATTTTACCTCCTGAAGCGACTGAAGAGAGGAACCTACCAAAACAACATTAAAGGAATCGTTTGATGAGCACTCCACAGATGTTGCTTTATTTTGTTTGTTTTGCTTTGTTTTGCTTCAGAATGCACACTTTATCAGATTATTAAAAAGATAATCAAACACTGAGCTGGCTCTATTTGGCCATTAGCGTTTGGGAAGAGTGCTGATCCTTCTAGTTGATTATAAATAATTCTTGAACTAGTAATCTAAACAGAAGTCTCACTATTATATTAACCCTTACGTATACCGCCACTGTCAAATTAAAAGCTCATGAGGCATGTAAAATGTTAGTTCTTAAGAATGTACAGTATCATTGTTGTAAAAGAGTCTAAATACTTTTTGTTTTTTTCTTAATGTCAGTGTATATGAAGTACCATTTTGAAAAAAAAAAAGATAACCGAGACATTTTACAACCACCACATCAGACCTATCAACCAAATATCTGTTAAGATTCAGTTTAAAACTCTAAATGTCTGAGAGAAAAGTCCAGATGTCTGATCTTGTAAACACTGAAGCTATAACAATAGGGGAAAAATTAAATTTCATTATAGAACTTTGCTCCATAATAATAGGCTAAGCATATAGTTTTTTTCATGATGCACAATTCAAACTGTATTCAAGTCTCAGAACCTAAGGGTACAATGTTCCTGCTGCGAGGTACCACATCACCTAGGATTAATCTCAGTCATTGATTAGGATTGACTAATGTCAAGCAGGCAGGCATGATTTCATGGCTCAGTTCAGATGGTTTAGCAGCTACTGAACTTCTAACTTGCACTTACTCACTCTCTCACACACACACACACACACACACACACACACACATACATACATACAAACACACAAAGATGGAGTTGGATCAATATGTTCTCTCTAGGTGATGAAACTGGCAATCAGGCCTAGTCTGAGCAGACTATGTTAGCTAGATGTGGTAATTTAAAATGTGATTAATGCTGATTGAAGTTCCTTCTTACTAATACACCTGCCAGTGCCATCTCATTTATTATCGTTGATTAAGAATTTCTTTTTTCCTTGAGATTTTCCATAAATGACAGCATGTTTTATTTCATCTACAGCACCGTGAGCGCACTATACCAGTCCTCATCATTGGAATTCTCGTCTTCATCCCAGGATTCTACCACTTGCGGATTGCTTACTATGCCTATAAAGGTTACCGTGGCTACTCTTATGATGACATCCCAGACTTTGATGATTGAGTAACTCTGGACAATTTACCGGTGTTCACAACTGGTCCCTGGTCTCCTCCTGTATCTCCAGACACAGGTTCTGTCTAGAGAGCCTGGCACTTATGCTACATGAAGGTTTTCATATCGCATTTGAAAAAGTCTGATAGCATGAGCCTCATGAATCCAACATTCTGTGTGGATTTATATTCCATATTTTAGAAATGGAAAAATTTTGCATTTGTGATGCTATGCTGACATGTAGTTGGCTTTAGTGATAATTGAAAATAAGGCAGGTAGATGGAAGCTATATGAAATGTATAGATATTTGTCTGGTCAACTTTTTTGTTATTGTGTTGACGTGCTACTACTAGGGATGGGAATCGCTAGGGAGCACCCTGTATGGTATAGTCACGATACCTAGGTGCCAAAGCAGTTTGTATTGTGATCCTGTTAATATCGTGATTTTATAACTATGCATTCTTGTATTATTTATCAGATTTTGTTAAAACTCTAAGGAAACTTAATAAATAAACTTAAATAATTTGCTCCTACCATACAGGATGCTGTGCTGTTTGCCCATTTGTGAATCATTCAGAGCATGGGATTATAGAGAACTGCAACATATTACCACCTCAAATGAAAACATATAAATGTAAAAATCTATTTTAATAGAATCATGATATGCAACTAAAACTAACTTTTCCCTATCTCCTGACGTTTTTATGGTGAATAGAATCTGGTCATAATCCCTGGCTCAAAATAAAGCTCTGTTACATGAGTTTGATTTAAAGTCAATTGAATAGCAATTTATAATGACTAGACCCTCCGATGACTGTGGTGCCATGGTGAATCATTAATTCTGCATTCCATGATTTGTCTTTTATTATCATGTAACAAAGGTCAGAGTTTTGATCTGTTTACTGATGACTATATCTGGAATAAATCTAGCATTCTGTATTTATTTAGAATACAGAAATAGAATAATTTTCAGTTCTTGTGTTTTCTTTTCAGTTTTTATCTCCATTAGTATACATTACTTTTAAGTCATCAAATTAAAACAAAGAAAAAAAACATGTAAACATTCGGTACTGTGCAAAAATATTCAGCCAAACTCATTTCTTCATAGCAAATTAAATTATGTAGATTTAACTAAAGAAATGTCAGCAAATGTTTAACCATGACAGGCAAAGTGCCCAAAGATACAATTAAGAAAATTGGTTGTTTATGTAACAACCTCAGCAGCAACCTCACTTCCCTTCTTGTCTGTTCCAACCGTTCAGTATCACCAGTATACTAATCACTGGTCTACTCATCTTTTATCATCTGGACCTGTTTCTCACGGGTTCATGCTTTAAGTTTATATTTTTTATGCTTTAAAATGGTTCACAGGTAACTGCAAGGTGGCTTTTGCGCAGCATTGTGTGTGTATGCTGTGCAAAAACCACCTTGCAGTTACCTATGGATCATATATTTATATACATGTTTTATTTTTAACATGCCAGAGCACACGCTAAATTTAAAAAAAAAAAAATTCTCCAGATTTGGAAGTGCATTTTATGTGGCGCTTTACGCCCTCTAGCGGTTCGAAAGTGAATTGGTTTGGTAACACTGCAGCAAATGTAA
>JAQMYG010000039.1:17905546-17927285 GCA_030014215.1 Clariallabes teugelsi
AACCTCCTCAGCATCCATTTTCGCATTTCTCTCGCGCTAATCAAAACGCATCACATGACCGCTCATTTACCGCGCAACCCCGAGCCCAGCCCGAGCTCGTGTAAAATTATATTAATTAAGCCCGAACCCGTCGGGTCCCGTCGGGTCCCGTCGGGTTCGGGCAAAGATCTTCAGCTCTAATACAGTAAGATATACTGTACTGAAATGAACTGATGAACAATATTACCTTGTTGTCATCTGTGAGTTTATTTCTCCTAAAAGAAACTAAAATACACATTATTAATGTGTTGATTTACCACGTTATGCAAGTGTGTGAAGTGTGTGTTCACTGCCTTACTGTAGACAGTGTTCATATCATTCATGCAGATTCTTAACCCATATTGAGAAATAAGGCTGCAGACTCCTGCAAAAGGAGACGATTTATTTGTGAAATGCAGGCACGTTCTTGGTGGATCTTCACAGTTAAACACACTATCCTTTAACATTCCCCACAAGCTGGCATCAGGTGGTGTAAGATCGGGGGAATCACACAATTAAAAATAATCACAATAAAAATATGACCAGAGTGTGAATACTATTTTTAGTTCATGTTGTGCAACATCAAAATCTTTTACACACATTATTTAACCTTAACAGCATTGTTGGCAGCAACGGTGGCTTAGTGGTTAGAATTGTCACCTTGCACCTCCATTGTTCGGGTTTGGTTCCTGCCTCTGTGTGCAAGGAGTTTGCGTGTTCTCCCTATGCTTGGTGGACTTCCTCTGGGTACTCTGGTTTCCTCCCACAGTTTAAAGACATGCAGATTAAGCTAATTGGTGTTCTCAAAGTTGCTGTAATTGTAAAATAATAAAATCCAATAATCCATATAAATGGCCCATATGACACAAACATTTCTGTTTCCAATGTATTGCTGCAATGTTTGAACTTATAAATACCATTTTGGAACATTTGGCAGTGGAGTATTAACCTGTGGCTGCTTGCAGCCCATGAGCTTTATCATAGCTGCAAAAGAAGAGTTGAAGAGATTTAAGATTTGTGATATGTAAGCTAATTATGAAATTATATTGTGGTACATTCACATCATGTGACTTTACCATAAAGTATTCAATCATTCCATGCCACTTATCGTGTTTAGGGTCACATGGGCACTGGAGCATATTCACAAGACAGAGGACACCTTGGATGGGGTACTAATCCATTGCAGGGCATAGGCACACTTACGCACTCACACACCCACTCATACACTACTGACAGTTTAGGAACCCCATTTAGCCAACACATTTATTTGGACTGTGAAAGAGACCAGAGTACTAAGAGGAGCCCCACAAAGTATACAGAGATCATACAAACCCCGTGCACACACACCAAAAGGAAGATTACTGTCCCCAAACCGTAGAGTTGTGAGGTGACAATTCTTACCTCCAAAATAAAGCATTGCAAACAATAAAAGTATTAAGCAATTACTAAGCTATTATTAGCTCAAAGTATTAAGCTATTATTAGTGGCTTTACTTGGAGTGTGTTTGTCTATGTGTTATTGGTGATGGAGGTTTCAAACACCTTTGGTTTCTCACCAGGTGGATACTTGCCAAGATGTTTACTCCTATTTTTATTCACAAACTTCTATGAATCCAATTTCTCTTCAACACTGGGCAGCACAGAATTAATTCCTGTTATGCATTTTAGATACAGCCTAAAGTTGCTCAGAATATTTGGAACCATCTGTGCACATTGATCATGTTTCATTAACTCATATTCTTAATTCTAATGTCCATTTAGTGACTTAATCAATTGCTATCAAACCAAGAGCCACCTGGAGTCTGCGTATGGTCTGTTTGCGTGATGGTCTGATGTATTTAAAAATTTATTTGTTTGATTTAATTGCAGTGCTCTGTTGTGCCACTTTGATCTGTTAGTTTTGATGTGCTACCAGATCTTTTATAATGTGTACTGTGCTCTAAGTTAGTTTTTAAAATTTAAGAGGAAAAAAGAATAATCACTAATTTTACTGTTCCAAACCACAGATCAGACAGTTTACTGTAATGTTAGGATTAAGGAAAGAATGCATGCGCTTCATGATTCTCTACTGACTTTCCAACTGAGTCTGGCTATGGGAGAAAAAAAAAAACCTAAACTAAATGTTCTTGTGGTTTAACAAGCTTGTATTTGATCAGGTTTTTAGTATTGTCTTACATTTTACAATTTGAATCACATGGTCCACCCACACACTATAGATATATGTTGAGTTATGCGAAGTTTACATAAGTTTGCGAGACCTTTTATTTACTTTTAATTTATGATTACTGGTATATCACCAAAGAAAGCAGTGATTTTAAATTTGTGTTTTTCTGTTTCACAGAAATGTGTGATGGTGTGTGAGTGCTTGCCATGGGACGGAAGAAAATCTGGCTTCTGTGTGTTATATTTGCTGTTTACCTGTATCTAACAAGTAAGTAGTGTGAAATTCTTCTTTCACCTATTTGTTATAATGTGCTGTACTTTTTACTCAAATACTTTCTATTGCTCTACTATACTTCAGTATTACGTGCCATTTTCATTGCTTTTCAATATTTAATTTCCCAGTTTTACCCATTCACCTAGTGTAACATTTATTATTTTATACTTGTCCTGTATTATTTTCCACAACATACACCAAAACCTGACCATATTAAAAATCTGAGATTTCCTTTTTCATTTAAGATTGGAAATAAACAAAATGTTTTAAGTGTTAAAGTGTTCTCATTTTTAAGTATTAAAAAAGGACCCTATTTAAATGTAAGCAAATGTGAGGTTGTCACATGGGTAATCCCTACTCTACGCATGTGTTGAGACAGCACTCCAATGGATTTAATGCAAAATGAATCATAAGCTTTTGAAGTTCATGTCAGCTTGAGTGCCCCTTTTTGTTAAAGAAAAGAGGGGACATAATTACTAAGAAACACATGCAAAAAATTCATCAAAATATTTATAGAACTGATTCTACTTTTCACTCATGTTATTGTGAGTATAATTTTTAAAGATAATTGATGTAATAAATTAGTAAGGAATGGATAATAGAGGCATTTCACAAGTGTAGTTTCTCCCACCTTCTCTTTTCTCACCTCATTAATATTTCCTCTGTCCACTTTGTTTGCATTCCGCTTCTATGTTCTATATTCCATTTTCTTGATTGCTCTCCTCATTTTCATTTTCAAACTTGTTTTGATATCAGCATTTACCACCGGTGACGTCTGAATGAATTCAGCTGAACCAATTTGACATAAATATTTTATTAGGGATCAACCAGCATTGTCCCAAAGCATAATGGGAATAAAAAATGTGAGACAGAGCAAGAATATATTTGACACCCAAATCTGGCCAAAAAATTGATGTGTTCTGAAAATCCGGATTTTGATCAGTCTGGGATTTAGATAGGCTTTCCCCCTTTAGTCAAGGCATGGTTTTATTGTCTATTCCAGGGGAGGGGGATGTTGGTGGGTCACAGGCCATGTGTTTACAGCAGTCTGAGGAGGGTGTGTGTGCTGGCCCATGCTGCTTTCTTTCTTTATCAGAGAGCATCATCTTTAAGAGATTAGTCCTAATCTCAGTTCTAGACAAAGAGAAGGAGGGAAAGATGAGCAGGTTAACAGCTGGCTGAAATGAAATTGCTGTTTGTCAACTTGAAGCATGGTGGTCTACAAACCTCCCCTGGTTGCTAAACATGGCTTTCAGCATTTTACTGCATATTGCTGTGGCTCTGAGGGGAAGTGTGTAGCTTCATTTCAGGTTTGTATGGATGTTTGAACATGCAGGCTGAGAGCCAATGTATTAACATAAATTACCCAACAGCTGTCATGGCCCCTTCGTATTTGTCTATCTGCTGTCTTGCATATGCGTGTGTGACTTGAGTATACTGAGTATACTAACTCTTCTTCGTTTCCCCTAGCATAGAAAAATGTATCTTAGGAAAGTCTAGTTAAAAACCTAATTGAAGTTAGTAAAGTGGAAAAGATTAATTAGGAATAGACGATATCTATTGATAAGTGACCCAGACTGTAAGAACCCAGTATTCGTTATATGATTACTGAAATAGAAATCAGCGAATCACAAAAAAAAATTCTTATAAAAAAGGTTTTCGAAAGGGTTTTGTTAGACTGTCACATATTGTGTCACATATTTCTACTGACCTTGTGTAATCATGGCACAAATGTAACTGCTTTTCAGGTTGATTCAGGTTATTTTGGATGTTATTTAAGAGGAATAAGTGAAGATAATTGGACCCCTGTGTTATCATCTTAAAAAGTATTTGTCCCAGATAAATGGTGCAAAAACATGCCAAATGGCATTAAACAACTTTACACACAACTAAAGTATATGATTCAGTATGTGCCCATTGCTTACGCTGTGTGTGTGTGTGTGTGTGTGTGTGTCTTGTACCAGATCACTCACTGAATGCTGAAACAGTGGTGAAAGGAAGAATAGGGGGGAATGTAGAACTGGGCTGCACCCTCACCTCTTCATCGGATGGGGTCATGTCTCCCAATCCATTACCTCTGCACGTGGTAGAGTGGGTGCGGCTGGGCTACAACGTCCCCATTCTCATTAAATTTGGAGACTACACGCCACGTGTCCACCCAAATTATAAAGGTGAGTTACTGCTTCATTTGTGTCCAGTACACTTTTAGGTCCTCATCACTGATTATAGTGAGTTAATGACTTAATCAGTCACTTGCACAAAGGTGTTTGATTTATTTTTATTATAAGCTGGATAAACAGTATAAGTGTGCTGATGAGTGATCCACTCTCTCCTGTAGAGCATGGTACTGTTTGTTTAGTGAAGGACTTGTAGACAATATAAAAGTTCCCAAGATAATTCAAGAGAAGAGCACATTCTGATTTAACTTAAAAGGCCCTTTGAATGCTTTAATCTAGGGACCTTTCTTGCCAAGAGAATTGCTTTCAAACTCTTTTTCTTGATGATAGTGTTTGCATGGATGTGTGTTTGTGTGTGTGGAGGGTGATTAGAGTGTATGTGTCTAAGCATTCAGTCATGGAAATAATATCATCAAATAGGTGATCCAGCCCAAATAACAAGGACCCTGTAATTACACTGAGTGTGTCTGAGTGTGTGGGAGAGATGCCACTAGAAGGGAAGGGAAAGGGGGAGCTTTTATGGATGCAGTGCAGGAGGGGTGGGCTGTGTGCAGCCTGTGGGGGAGGTGGGTCTACAGAGGGGTCTGGATTAAGAATCATATGGTTAGGAGGTTGGGGGGGACATATTGGACTACTGCTGTCTGGGTGAGTATTCTGATCCTGAATGTCTGACCCACTAAGACAAGGATTTCTTTTATGATGCAAGGTGAAAACATGAAGCACAGGAGATAATAGCCTCCATAATATAGAAATGATAATCACTGATATTAACCCAATCCACCGCGTCTGCGTCAGCAAAATCCTAAGCCTTGGTTAATGCTGCTTACTTTGATGGGGTTTTATTTCATGTGAGCAGATTTTGATCAGAGAGAAAATGATAATTTCCCTGTTTCCCCAGTGGGCCATGGCACAGATGGGGCTCTGCCTGACCTGCACCCATGCTCTGTTCTATTACTCATACAACCCCTTCAGGGAGAGCAACTGATGCAACATCAATTCAGATCTGTCAGCAACACCTAAATAATGAGCAAGAAAATAATGCACAATATGGTTATCGTGCAAGTGTCCAAATATCAATACTACTTCTGAATTGAATTAAAAAGGAGCAGTGTGTGCCCTACTGGAGGCAGAATGAGGACAATCGAGATTTCTTATTTTTGACACATTTGAAGCAATATCACAAATTTCAGTCTGCAAAAAGGCAATTACATATTTCCTGGATAGAAGATAATTTGCAGACAAACATGGCAGGCAGCTAATTACAAAAATGAAATATTACCCTAATAATAGTAGTAGGTTAACCGGTTATTGTGATGTGCTATTACAAATAGAGTGCCATCCATTTCCAATCCAGACTATTTTAATAATAAACCTAATTCATATTTCGTGGCTAAAAGTTATTTTAGTATTTTATCATTTGACATATGTGTGAGCATTGAGCCTTTACTTGAATTTATTTTTTATTTCTGCTGTCCACGACACAAAGTAAAGAGAGATTTGACTTTAATGACTACAAATATGTTAGCATCGATATTCAAAACTAAAAACATGTACATTATGTACATAGTATATCCAGCATCAATATGGAGTACATCCTGTTTGTACTGCCCCTATTATTCTGATGTTGTTGTTGTTGTTTTTTGACAAAAGTGTGGCTAAACAACTCCAATAAACTCTCTTTAAACAACTATCGAATACAAGTGAGCATATGTTGCTTACAGGAGGACCCCAATAATACATTTATTCCATGTTGTTACTGATAAGACTAGCCAAAGGGATAATTGCATTCCTCAGAAACAGTCAAAAACATGTGCCTTTTTTGTTTGTTTTTATACTAATAAGTGGAAGTCGCCGACTTTTGGTTTAATATTTAAACAGACTAGTAGTTCTGATAATTGTGCAACTTTGCCTCAATATACCTCTGCAGTAATATATAGGAACTATGGGATTTTAATGGGAAAAAATCATGTTAGCTTCTTCCATTTCTAGCACTGCTGCACTGTCAGACGCTGTTATCCTAAGCAGAGATAGATCAAATGCCCCCCGGCACAAAGGAAATGAAGGTAAAGGCCCCCTGTCAGGGGCGGTGAGGAGTTTAATTCTCTCAAGTCAGGTTTGCCAGGGTCCTATAACGGACCATTTTCTCTTTTCTTAGTCCTTTGCCTTTAAAAGCTCAAAAATGTGTTAAGAAGTCATCACCGTAGTTGCCACTCCAAATCTTTTGAGATTTTTGCTGCTTTGTTTTACTCTAAGGCATGGTACCATTCCTCCTTGTGTCTTCTGTGTCTGCTGCTCTTATATAGACAATTTATAGGTTATAAATCATTGAAAGAATAGCTCTTCTCAGTACGACCCACCCCTCACTACCATAGCTAAAGTCTTTAAATTCGCACCTTTCATACATGTCTCTCATACAGTTTTTGAACCTTATTTACTTATAAAGCCTTTTCACAATTACTTACCGTGTTTTTAAACAACACATTTTAGAAGTGACTTATTTATTTAAACCTGTTATGTTGTTTAAACTGGACCAGATTCATTATTAGCTTTGGGGGGTTTGGTGAAGGAACAAGAGCAGCCTGCTATTGTGTTTGAACTCCATTTGTGAACAATCACTGTGTTTGGTTTTACCTCCATGGAGAGATTGGTACATCGGAACACAGTTGGAGATTACATGGCACGGTTTCTGTGAATGAAACTATTTATGGGTGACCTTAGGTAAGAAGGGTTAGACTTCTGTGCTTCACATCTGTTTAAATGGAATGTTGATTTTAATTGCCAGTGTTTTAGAAGTGATCCAAGTGTGTTGTAAGGAATAGTAGTGAAGAAAAAGAATTCCATATGACCTTGTAAGCATATATTCTTATGTGAGCATGTCATATCACATTAGTGACTCTTGTTTTATATGGTTTCCAATAATGCTTGCAGTTTGAGCAGAGAGCATTAGCATGAGGTCAATACCCTTAAAATATTCAATACAGCTAATTGAAGCTCCACTAGTTTAATTAAATACACTGTACAAATTACAAATGACATATGCATTATTTTCCAAAAATAACATATAAAGCACTGAAATTAACCTAAGCCAGAGAGAAATCTAGAGTGAATAGAGACAGTTTCTACACAATTTACAAAAGTGTGTATACCTATTGCCACAACAATCAAAAAAATAATAATAATAATTAAAAAATCAAGTTGATATCAGAGCCCGCAATACGGGAAATGCAGAGTGATTAATTCACAAATATCTCGGAATTATGTACACTTTAAGTGGTTAGCATTGTCGCCTTGCACTTCCAGGGTCCGGGTTTGATTCCCGTCTCTGTGTGCATGTTTGCATGTTCTCCCTGTGTTTGGTGGGTTTCCTCTGGGTACTCCGGTTTCCTCCTACCCTGTCCTGGGATAGGCTCCAGGCCCCCCGCGACCCTGAATATAGGATAAAGCAGTATAGACGATAAGTGAGTGAGCGAGTGACATTTAGGATAAGAGAAGGTAAATTATTTGGCAGAGGAAGAAGACAAAGGAAAAGAAGATGTGGCAGTTGAGAAAGGACCAGTGAAGAAGAAAAAGAAGATGATAGTGTGAAATAATGACCTAAAGCAAAAGGAGCAATAAAGGTATCACTAATATTTCTTTGCCTTTCTTTGCAGCAAAACCCCTGATTTTTCTATGCCCATCATTCTTATTCCTCAAGAGGAATACTGGAAACAATATAGATAATGTCCTATTCCACTTTTGGTGGTGCGAAAGGATTGAAACACATCTGTGTTTCATAATAGTGTCTTTTACCAAATTCCCTTTTTGGAAAGAGAATGAAAAGCATGTGATAAAAACCAATATTATAATATATTATATATACAATATTATAGTAACACTGTTCTTTCAGTAAAGGTTATGTGGTCCTATTTGCAAGTTCCTGTAATCAGTTTAATCAGATGGGTATTACACAAACAGTTACATTTCATGGAAAATGCATGAAAACCGGGATAAATTGTAAAATGTTACTATTTAAAAATATAAAATTCAGTAAAAAATTTATATGGGGAAAAACACCCATGCTCATCAGCTGTCTTTTCAACTTGTATGATTACAGCTGAATCCTAAAGGAAAAACTATCTATATCTCTCAACATAGTGTCTAGCTGTAGCCTGTTCACTGGTGCAGTGAGACAGCGAGAGACTTCACTGTAATCTATCTCATGACAAAGAGCCATTCATGAGAGGATTTAACTGATTAAGAGAGAGCTGTGGAGGATTGGGGTTGAGGAACATTTTGAAGTAAGGCACGTAAAATGAGGGGAGCTCTAAGGGTTTACTGGGGGGTCTAGACATATTGTTTTATTCAAATCCAAACATATCCCAAAATGCATCTGGGCCACGACTCCCGTTAAACTCACACAGTGTTGAACAAAGAACAGCGAGGCTGAGGGTCCCCTTAACACAATGATCCAACGTTTTCCATAGATTGTTGCACTGGTCCCTGCCCCAGCCCAGAACCCCACCACATGGGTGCCTGAGATTTATGGGACAGAAAACCCCACAGACAACAATTGCATTTTTAAGTCCACTGCCTGAAGGCAAATATGAGATGAAAAAAACTAAAGAGAAACCTAATTGTCCGTTATTCACGGAAACAGCTTTTGGTACTTAATTTTGGTTTCAATTATTTATAATATTTGTTTGTTATAATGGATATTTTAAAATGCATCTATGATGTAGTATATCGGCAGTCTGAGATTTATGCATCCATCAGAAGAAATTAGTCTCTAATTTACACCATTAACTGCATATTATTATAAATAGCATATATTATACATTTCGCAATAACAATAGGGGAAAGATGATGTTACAGTATATGTGGGGGAAGAAGTGAATAGGTGAGTGAAACAAGGAGAGAAAAGAGAAAGTTCACACAGATAAAAAAGACATAAATAAAAGTACAAGTATGAATGTTAAAGATGCATATATTATATGGTATAAAAGTTTATGGTGAAGAAAAAATATTTTTGAGTAGGAAGTAACAGTTCTGGATCAGTAACAGTAAAGAGTGAGAGGGAGTAGTAAAAAACAGAATGCCAGCAAGATGGAAGAATACAATGGTCCATATAGATTCTGAGAAGAAAGCTAGCACCACATCTAATTGTCTTTGTCTGTGATTCTTGTGCTATGATTGGTCAGGCCTGGATGACCTGGCCATCATGCCAATAAAACAATGTGCAGAGTGATGAACGTGTCTGGAGGAAAAATACAGGGACAGAGAGATCAGAGCTCACTAAGTGCACATTGATCTTGAAGGATTTATTGATCCAGAGGTTCCCTTTTAAACAACTTTAGGAATTTCATATTTTTTATCATAGTTTAATATTAGTAGTTTTATTTATATATACATATTTGAATAAGATAACAGAAATTGATTTCATTTGTGAAAATTAGTATGAATCCATGTTCATGGATCTCATTGTATCACATTGTATTTGAAATGTATCACAGACAAATATGCCAAAGCAGAAAGATCTTTTGTGCAAGGTATTTTTTAGCCAAAAACACTCTCTCTCCTACTCTCCTGTTCTCTCTCTCGCACTCACACAAGTACACACACACACATGCACACACACACATGCACGCATTCCCTTATGTACACTCTTTTTCCTCTTTGTTTTGAGCCTTATTTGTCATGATCCTTTAGCCAGTTTAAATCAAAACCGTTTTCTCCCCAATACGTCATTTAAAGAAAAGAAGAAGAAAAAACGGGGGCTCAAAAAAAAAAACTCCCTGCCTCATGAGCCTGCCTTTCACCCAGTCTTTTTGCTCTGTTGTCTTTCTACAGCAAATGAATTCAAATCCAAACTCCCCACCCCTGAGTCCATCACTATGGTAACCTGAGAATGAGGTGGGGTGGTGAGCAGTTTCATTCTCCCTCCATTGATGAACGGCCACACCACAGCAGGAAGGGGTTAAGTGTCCAATAGAAGGTTTATTTTCCCACTGTAGCAGTTGCCACATGTGTAGTCAGAATTGGAGATATTACACTAAGTTAGTTTGTATGTATGTGATTATGAATGCAGATTTATATTCATTCTGTTAAGTTAACTCGGATTAAAAGGATAATTGTAATAAGAGAACCTTTCTTTGCGCATGTATGCGTATTAAGTCTGCATGCAGATTTATGCTTATTATTATCTTAATTTTACTTGGAAGACTTTTACCTTTGTGGAGGCTTTTTAGGGATTAGTTAGGTATAAACCTGTGACACTTTTAAAATATATATTTTGGGGATTCTAATTACAGTCTGCTCAGAATAATGCTTTTGGGAAATCAAACGGGGAGGAAATGGGCTGGGCTGGGAGGAGCTCCCATGAGAGATAAAGAGCAAATTCCGGCCATGCTTCAGCACAACCTGCTGTAACATCTGTAAATGTTTGCCCCTCTCCCTGCTCTGTTAATAACTACCTTCCCCTTACCAATCTGGCACCCATATTTATTAGAACATAAACAAACACTCCTTTCAAGAGGCGCCTCTGCTTAAGGGGGATGGGACTAGAGCTTTCATCATGTAGCAGCTAACCCCATTGACAGCATAAACATTTACACAGAGAAATGGTGTAAGTCACAATGTATAATAGAGCCTAAGGTTATAAGACTGCTTGATTGTTATACTTTTCTACCAGGGTCAGTCTGTGGAGGATAATACCTCATAGGGCTCTGTTTGTCGTTTTTTTTTTTTTTTTTTGGTGAGTGAAATGTAAAGGCTGAAATAAATAAATACATTTATTACCAAGAATGAATAGCATAAAGCATTAACTGCCCACTTCCGCATACCTGCAGAAAAACCTTTATTATTGGCTTGGTTTTTTTATGGTCTTTTTATGGTCTTGCCTTGGTTTTTTGTCCCCTGGTTAAGAGGCGCATGTCAAAGCTTATGTAAAGGTGTACAATATAATGTGATGTACAGTAATATGCTGTGGGCAACAAGAAGTTACAATATGCAAACAATTGCACAACCCATAATGGGTAATAATGTTCCTTTATATTTGGGTCATTATTTGAAACCAATGTGTCTATGGCCATAGCTCCATTCACAGAGCTTGCTCAAGGTGGAACTGTTGTTCATTCATTATGCATTACAGTTTTATGTGAAATCCACAGAGACTGAATGATGGGTCATTGTTGTGCCTTTAAGTTGGCAAAGGCAGTAGGCACAGAGACAAAACACGATTTGTGTAAAAGTGGGAACTTGAACGCCAGTCTAACATGTTAAGTGTGTGACCTGTCAGCGGGAGATTTAGAAACAGTTAACAGCTAACCACTTGGGAAAACAACAGGATGAGTGTAACAGTTGGAAATGGTAGCGAATTGGCGGTATAGTGAGGTCCAAGAGCTCCTTACCCTTTGAATAGAGGATGAAATTATTATCATGTAACAGGGAAGCGAAGGAAAACCCTTTATTACAAAGGGTATCAAAACAGCTTGCATGACAACGTGCAGGTCACAAAGTATTTCCGATGCATATTTGCCAATGCTGTCGTGTTACACATCAAACACTAGATGGTGGGCTCAATGTGAATTATCAAAGGCGAGCAAAGGAGGCATGCTGAGGGGGTCTTCTTAGTGGCTTTATAGTACATTATATCTCTGTGTAAAAAGTGGCTTTTGACTTGCACATCTACATAAAGCCACTACGGAAACATTAATACAGTTTCTAATGTGGCAGGTGAATCTGCCCAGCTCCTATGTTTGTAATGTTCCCTACCTGGATTTAATAATTTTCCTTAGGAGCTCAAGAAAATCCTATTGTGTATGCAATATATTTCTCAAACCAAGACAAGCTAGTTTCACAGCAAATTTAAATGTAGCATCAGAATGCACATTGGGTTTTATTGAAATTTCAAACAGGAAAAGAGTAAAGGTCCCTCGCCCATGTACAATCATAGTGTTATTATTTAAAACCCAAACTCAGTTTGAAAAAAGCCTTCAGCTTGAGATGGTGAGGAAAAGGTTGTAGATTCGGGGGGCCAATGAAAGAAAAGGGGACAGTTAGGAACTGAAAAAGCGGGCTTCAGTAACTAGGCAACTGACAGATCAAGTTTCTGAGAGCCAGGAGATGTCAGAAGCAGAATGACAAGAACAGGGGTGGTCAGAATCAGGGAGTCAGAGTGGGGCTGTGCGTGCGTGCGTGCGTGTGTGTGTTCTTCCTAATTTTTTGTATCTTTGGTCACTCACAGTCCAAAAAAATGCATTGCTTTCAATAAAGTGCTCATATTCTATCTATTAGTTCAGTGTGACATTACAGAAGTGCATAATGACTGCAATCTACTGCAATTTACTGCTCTTTCATAAATCTTCCTCTCTTATTTCAGTTTTGTCTGAGTTATTGATTGCAAACTAAAGCACAATAGACCTTGTCTCAGATAAGTGTTTAGGTGTTTGCTGTATGTCTGACAGGGGGGATTAGTTTTTTTTGAGTGTGCGGTTATACACCACAACCGAGTTTGTCCTCAGCTCCAAAACAAGTGACTGGCTTTCTGCTAAATATAACAACTGTCATAATGTGCGCTATACAGTCAAAAGTTTGTGGATACCTGACCGTCACACCAATGTGTTGATTCCATTAGCTGTTGCAACAAAGTTGGAAACACTCACGTGTATAGAATGTCTTTGTATGCACAATTTTCCCCTCAAACATGTTTCAGCATGACCGTGCCCTGTGCATAAAGTAAACCATGAAGACATGGTTTGCCAGTGTTGAAGAAATTGATTGACTTGCATAGAGCGCTGAGATCAACTCCACTGAATACCTTTAAGAACAACTGAAATACCAGCTTCACCCGAGGCCTCCTCACCAAAGACCAGTGCTTGACTTCTATAATGCTATAGTGATTCTCAAATAGCTTAAATAGTCTTTCTTAAATAGCTGAGGTAATTATAACAGTAAAGAGGGACTGAATATAGAATAGAATTTTTAACAAGCACGTATGAATTAAATGGTCAGGTGTCCTGTTTATTTTGTATGCACTAGTGTTCCAGCATTTTTGTACTTTGTTGTTGTTATTGTTGTTGCTGTTATTGTAATAAATAAGCACCAATTTGCTGAGCGATAGGTGAATGCTGCACACTTTTCTGTTATTTGTTCAGTTTTACTGTTTTATATAGTCATTTGATTACATCGTCATTGCTGTGTATATTTGAAGTATTTATAGGTTTCCTATCTTTTCTATTCATTTAGCTGTCTCATCTCTCTCTCTCTCTCTCTCTCTCTCTCTATCTCTCTCTCTCTCTCCCTTCAGGTCGTGTGTCTCTGTTGCAAGGTGCATCTCTAGTGGTTGATGGCTTGACTCTGGAAGATGAAGGCTGGTTTGAGTGTCGTATACTTTTGCTGGACAGAACCGCTGATGAGTTTCGAAATGGCACGTGGACCTTCCTGTCAATTACAGGTATTCCTCACAGGTTGAGCAATAAGACTTAACTGAATTGGCCTTGATTTAGTCTGATGCATACTTCCTGTGTAACATTACTAAATTCATATATAGTCAGTCATTGGAAAAATTATTTATATATTTATTCATCTTCAGCAGCTAATTTTTCCCCTTCAGGGTTGTGGTATGTTCAGAGCCCATCGAACCACAGGGGGTACATCCAATATGGAATTACAGTCTATCTTATTATGTGTATATTTACATTCATACTTAGGGGCCATTAAGAGTCAGGAATCCATGTACCAGCATGTTTTTGGGAAAACAGAGGAAACCCATGTGAATATGGGGGAAATGAAAAACTGCTCTGACAGTAACTTGATCCCAAGATTAAACAGGGGAACATGCAAAGACAGAAACACTGCTTATTGCACCAGTTTGTCACCATGTTCTACTTATTCAGGATTGGAGCACGAAAGGAATGAATGTTTGAATAAAGATTATTATTATTATTAGAAATGTGTGGAATGTACACACTTAACATTTAGGTGCGTAAACATACACTCATAGTGTATGTATATACATACTGTACATGCTGCCAGTGTATTGCTGTATTAATATTCTAATGGTTACCATATAGTGCCCGGCCAATAAATAAATAAATAAATAAATAAAGGGTACCACCTGAATTTATCTAAGCATATACTGTACAGTGGGTATTAGTCTTCAATTGGATAAATAAGTGATGCAGTGAGTTAGTTTCTTTTTCTTGAACAACCATGTCAGAAGACATATCCTGTGGTCATGGAAAGGATTTTACTCTGTTTTGGAGGAGTCATTGGCCAGCATCAGGAAAAGAAACTACTGAAATTGGGGTAAGGACTGTAAAATGCATTTTTAAAACCTGTGAGGATATTGGTGAACCATCATTTTCAAGAAAGAAATGTGGTCGGAACAACATCCTAAATGAGCATGATAGGAGATCACTTAATCCCTTACTAAAATCCGATACTAAAAAACAGTAAAAAAAAAAAAAATCAACAGTAGAATTCACAGCCATGTTTAATTGAGAAAGTAAGCGTATTTCCACATGCACAATGCAAAGAGAACTCAAGGGATTACAACTGAAAAGGTGAAAGGCTTTTTCAATTGGAAAAGGTCATGTGGTCTGATGAATCTGGATTTCCCTGTTCCAGAGTGATCTGAGCATCAAGGTAACAAGAGAGGTGAATGAAGTGATGCACCCATCAAAACTAGGTCCTTGGAAGTGTTATGATTTGTTGTTGCTTCTGTTGGTCAGGTCTAGGTTCTGGAACGTTATGTGTCCAAAAATGAGGTTGGCTGACTACCTGAATATACTGAATGACAAGGTTTTTTCATCAATGGATTTTTTTCCCTGAGGTAATGGGCGTATTCCAAGATGGTGCCAGGAATCATCATGATCAAATTCTGAAAGAGTGATATCAGAACCCATTTTCTCACATGCCACCACAGAGTACAGGCCTTAACCCCATTGAGAATCTTTGAGATGTGCTGGAGAAGATTTTAGGCAGCTGTCTCTCCCATTAATACGATATCTTGGAGAGAAATTAATGCAACTCTGGATAGAAATAAAGCAACTCATTGCATCAGCTTATCAAACTGATGCCATGGCAGAAATAAAAGCAAAAGGCGGTCAAATGAAATACTAGTGTGTGTGGCAAAATAGTGTGTGAAGCTTTGTAAGGGTGAGTGTTCTATGTGAGTGTCTTGTAATACAATGTTTTAAGAAGGCATTAATAAAAGCAAGAGGCTAATAACTTCAAGTAGAGCAGTGTACATGAAGGTTTAATATACTGATGGAAATTACAGCTCTTTTCAGAGGGACAGATTATTTGGCTCAGCAAGCTCTTTCAGCTCCCAAACTGCTCTTCATTTAGTAGTACTGGTTCTGCCTTTTAGAATTCAGCCAACTTTTGCAATGTTTTGACTTGTGATTGGTATGTGCCCACCTATGTCACTGACATTATTCAATGCAATTATACTAAACCTTAGAATGCTTCATTTAGTCAATACATTGTGTGCCTGGTTGACCAGTGTGGCAGAAAGATCACCTATTATTATGTGGTGTATTAACAACAATATATTTTTTTTAATCAGTTCTCAGACAGAAGCCAGCTCCAATCGTTGACATAAAAGAGGCAGTTCATAGAGCCGGCTTATTTGTGACTGACACGTCACTAGTTAAAGACTTTCCTGAATACTTTGGCACTATGCTATAACACCGTGTGAGCTTGCTGTATCATCTGACCTCTTTTCCTGTACCCCTGTTATGAATGTATCAACTAGAACAAAACATTTTTATACTTTATATTCAAACATTTTTACATGTTTCTTCCATTGGTTTTTGCTCACATGCCCAAGACACTAACACATACTGTTAAAAGACCAGTGCTCATGACATTTTCAGATCAGATCACTTTTCATGTCAGAACTCAAATGAGGAGTGGGGTCTCAATTCCTTTTTGACTGATCAATTTCAAATATCACATTAGTTAACTAAATGAGAGAAATGTTCTTCCAAAGCTTTTACTGACATTATTATTTTAATAATACCTGTGTGTTTTGCAATTTTTACATACTTCTTTCATTGTTTTCATATTATGAATGTTTTTTTGTGGCATTTGGGAAATCTTGTGTTTTGTCCTTAATGGGTTTAGTAATGCTTTACTGATGGCTGTGATTACCTAATCATGTGCCATTGAACCAGAGGGAACACCAGATGCTGTTTAAATGTCTATGTGATCAGATAAATATGGAAGGTGTGATTGACCATATAGGTAGAGAAAATAGTTCCCCATTAGCTAAATGACATTTTCCCTATTCCTCTCCACTGTAGCTCCTCCAGTGTTTATAAACACACCGCCTTCTTTTGTGGAAGTCCTTTTGGGGGATTCACTTTCCATAAGCTGTGTCGCACTTGGCAACCCAAAACCTACAGTCACCTGGAGAAAAGAGGGCAACCCAGTGGAGGAAGATAACAAGATTCAGGTAGTAAACTAAAGACTGCTTAAAAGAGAAAATTGCAGGACATTGTTTGATGATGTGTGAGATGCTTTTATCAGTGTAAAGACCTAACGTGCTGGTCAGAAAACTCAGTCACAACTCATTTGTTCAATGATCATTAAAACATTAAATATGAACTATCCAGGTAAAACAAAGAACAAAGTCTTGCTGTGTTCATTTTACTTTAAGTAAAAAATTACTTCAGAGAAAGTTTGGCATCACCACATGAATATTTCTGAACGGCAGGGATTCATTTGCAGGGGTCTGTTTTCACCATTTTAAGACAAAATATTCATACCATATTTTAAGTGAAAACACCGCCTTATGTTATACTTGACACAGATATATATTCAGTTTATCCATTTGAGACTTTCTGAAAACCAAAAACAGGTCTCAAATTTTGCTCATTATATTGTTTAAATATTTCACTTTCATTGTCATTTTTATTATTTCATAATCATCCACAACACACCCACCAACTGCATACTCAGTTATCAGATTGCACACACAAATTAGCACTCTCTGTTTGGGATACTAGAACAACAGGCCTAGATGGGTAAAAATGAACTTTACATGCAGTGGGTGATAACAAAAGGGACTGAATGTATCATGTTGTCATATGCAACATGGAAATAGTCAAAGTAGAATTTCATTTCCATAGAATTTGCAGAAAGTTGTTGTAAATAAATTAAATCTACCAATTTGTTTATAGTGAGATGTTTGTGACATTTCACTTTTCATTTTTGACAATCTTGTTCCCATCAGGTAATCAGTGAAACGTTATCTTTGGTCAAGGTTACCAGGGAAACAGCAGGAATGTACAGGTGTCACGTGTCCAACTCTGAGGGAAACTTGACTCACATTACCCATCTACAGGTTAAAGGTCAGTGACCCTGACTCATTCATGTGAAAGAGCAAGAGACATTATTGAGCAGTGGGGCATAACCAGGTTTTTTGCCTCTGGATGTAGTAAATATTTACTTAGAAAAGGTTGTATCCTGGACCAGGCTTCAGGACCCAATAAAAACTGAAGACAATTCCTTAATTAACCTTTTTATAAATATTTCAAGTAGCAATGTCTTTGGCCCCAAAATGCAACACTTATTAGAACCATCACAGAAAGACTTTTTGGTTCTTGCATGCTGTGCAAGTGGTAATTTGGCTACATTATGGACTTTGGCAATGTTATGGTCACAAAGGTATGTTTTTGAAAGTTAGAATTACTTTGATGAAATGATGTCAGTTCACATGATGTTTGGATAACAATGAATGAACAACCTAAAAAAATTATCCAGTCATTTCTGTTTAACTCCTTTGTACACCTCATACAGTGCAAGTTTTTCATATTTTGTTATGTTTCATACTCATCTTAAAATGGATTAAAATCCCCTTTTCTCATTATTCTACCATGACAAATTCAAAACAGGTGTTTGGAGAGTTTTGTTAATTTAAATCTATATCGAGATAATTATCTGTAGACCTGCAAAACATTAATGTGTCAAGACACAGATATGGGGAAAGCACAATAGCCTCCATCATTCTTAAATAAAAGAGATTTGGAACAACCTTCCCAGTTGTGTCTGGCCACCCAGCCAAACTAAGTAATTGAGGATGAAGGGCTTAGTCAGACAAATAACCAATGAACCCAAGGGTCACTATAAATAAGATTCTCTTGGGGGAAGGGGGAGCCTTACAGAAGGAGACCATCATTGCAGCACTACACCAGTCAGGCCTATATTGTAGAGTGGCCAGACAGAAGCCATTCCTCACCAAGAGGCACCTGACAGCCGGCTGGCAGTTTGCCAAAAAGCACATGACTCCTGGACCATGAGAAACAAAATCCTTTGGTGTGATGACACAAAGATTAACGATAAGATTGGAATAAGCAAAGGCACTGCGCAAAACCTTAATAAAACCATCCTTACAGTCACACACGGTGGTCGCAGCATCATGTCGTGAGGATGTTTTACGGGGACTGGGAGTTTAGTCACTATATAGGAAAAAATAAGTTCTCTTGAGGGCAAACCCTCTCTGGAGTGGTCAAGATCTCAGACTGGGCGACGGTTTATATTTCAACAACACGACGACCGAAATCATATTACAGTACCAAGAAAACACAGGAGTGGCTTCAGAACAACTCTGTGAAATTGCTGGAGTGGCCCAACCAGAGACTGGACCTGGACCCAAAAGAGCCTGTTCTTACTTTGTTATTGTAGATTATTGTGTTTAGAATAATGACATATAAAGAATTTTAATCAATTTTAAGATGAGTGTGAAATGTGGAAACCATAAAAGGGTCTGAAAACTCTTTCAGCACTGTATTATATTCTGTTTTATGATATTGGAAAGGTTTTTTAAATTGTATTGTTTATGAACAAATATTTTTACTAGATTTTTTTTTTTTTTTACTAGACTTAATTTTTTTCTTGATTTCATCTATTATAAAGATTTTTATGTTTGTGCTGGTAAATGCATTTTTTATTCATTTTCAGATCGTATGGACTTTATGTCTTCAGCATTTTCTCTTGTTTAATATTGCTTGAAAATATCTTGAAAATGTATTTAGAGATTAAGCTATGTGTGAAATAATTAAAGAGCAGCAAAATTATTAGAGTATTGCCAATGGCTCAGGCAAAAGAAAACTGAGCATATATACAGTGAAAAGTATTTGTCCCCTTCCTGATTTTTTTTTATTTATTTTTTTGCATATTTGTCACATTTAAAAGACTCAGATAATCAAACAAATTTTAATATTACACAATGATAACCTGAGTAAATTCTAAATGCAGTTTTTAAATTATGTTTTTATTATATTGGGGAAAAAGCTGTCCAAATCTGCCTGGCTGAAACAGTAATTGCCTCCCAAAACCTAATAACTGGTTTTGCTGGCATTATCAGTAACAACTGCAATCAAGAGTTTGTGATAACTGGCATTGAGTCTTTCACATCGCTGCGTAGGAATTTTGGCCCACTCTTCTTTGCAGAATTGTTTGAATATAATTGTGTTTCGGAACATTGTCCTGCTGCATAACCCAAGTGTGCTTGAGATCACAGACTGATGTCTGGACAAATAAAAAAAAAATTTAACATTAATTAAAAAACCCAGGACGGGGACAAATACTTTATAATTGCACTGTAGATCTGTGCCACAGTGTAAATATCAGCATATAAGTAATGCTAAAATCTTATTTAAATTCCTGCATGTTCGAGGAAGCCATATAAAAGAAAAAACAGTGCCACCTGTTGTTTATTTTTAGGATGAGCAACTTGTAAAGGATTTATTTACAAAAGGTTAAATCAGGATTTATGTTCGTTTATGAGCAGGTCCTCCAGTGATTGTTATTCCGCCTGAAGACACCACAATGAACATGTCCGAGTCTGCAGTTCTGCAGTGCCGTGCTGATGCATACCCATCTAACCTCACATATGAGTGGCAGAAAGAAGGGCAAAATGTCTATAATATTGAGTGAGTGCTAAATGCGTCTGTACTTGTGTGAAAGGGTTAATGTTCCTCTGTGTAGGTCAAGAGTGGTTATAGTTCTAAACCTTAAACCCCAGCATGTTACATAGTTATGCACAGCATATAATATTAGTGTATTTTAGTGCAATAATTAATATTCTTAATCCCTTATGTCTTTAGTACTTAAAGGGCCCCAGTTATTTAGCAAATATTTTAATTATATACATATGTGGTAATGGGTGTTATAAATATATAGTGAATATGGACATATAATATGGTGAAGTTCAATCAATGTTACAGAATGATGTTCCTTTGTGCACATGTTCATAGATCTTTGAGGTCTCGAGTTAAGATCCTGGTGGATGGCACTTTACTCATTCCTAAACTAATCCCTGAAGACTCAGGAAACTACACCTGCATTTCTTCAAATGGGCTACTGACTCCACCATCTGCTTCTGCCTACCTCAAAGTGAAATGTTAGTATTATCTTTACAAAATTTTACAAGTCTAAACAAGGCATGCTGCATAATAGTCAAAGGGTGTTATCATGTATCATAATGGATGCATTATTTGACCTGTAGCTTATGACTCTAGTTTGTTACTGTATTTGTTGTGCTAATTTGTCCCTTCTATCATCTTTCATTCTCTTAGATCCTGCAAGAGTGGTGCAGATGCTCAGGGAGACTTACCTCCCTGCTGGCATGGGTGGAACAATTGTGTGCCCAGTTCAAGCTGAGCCTCCAATGCTGTTTGTCAACTGGACCAAAGATGGTGTGTCACTGGATCTACACCAGGTACTAAACTAAATCATAAGAATCACCCTAGTTATTACAAATACATGAACAGATTATTACTGGACAGTAATTTTTTTCTTGTTTGTTGGTTAGTACCCAGGTTGGACGATAAACTCAGAAGGCTCTGTGTTCATAACCACAACCAACAATGACGCAGTAGGCATGTACACCTGCACTGCTTACAACAGCTATGGGACTATGGGTCAGTCTGAGCCCACCAAAGTAATTCTGAAGGTACAGGATTCTACAAACAAAGAGCTGTGTAACAGGCTCTAACTAATGTGGTTTCAACAGCTATTTCTGCACACAAATTGATTGTACACACTTCACAGTTGTAGATCTCTTTATATATATCTCTATATATATATGTATGTATATATATATATATATATATATATAT
>JAQMYG010000039.1:17927385-17943786 GCA_030014215.1 Clariallabes teugelsi
CAAGAAAAACAACAGTTAGTTGTTATTTTAAGACACAGAGGTCAGCCTTTCTGTAATAGTTCTTGCAAGAACAGTATGGATGACCAAAACCTACCTCTGCCGCAGACGAGAAGTTCATTTAGAGTTATCAGCCTGAAAAATGAATTTTGCAAGTGTTCTAAAACTTTTGAACGGTAGCGTATATGAGACCATAAATTAATAATAAGGTGAGATAACAATAACGTGTGTTTAATTTATATAAAATATGTGTTAGACCAAAAGATTGTGATTCGACAATAACTTTTGTTATGTTTCATTTAAAGAAAAGATTGTGTTAGACCAAAAGATTGTGATTTATAAAGCGGCTTGTGAATAGGAAATGATGTACACATGGTTGTATGTATCCTACTATTAGTGGTGCATGCTTTATTTGATTGTTTTTGTTTTTTGGTATGCATACCCTCACATTGGGAGCAGTGCAAAACATTTCATGGAGAATGCCCCAGATTTTAATTTTTCCTGAATTGTTTATTACCATTTATTTTCTTTCATAGGATCCTCCGTCATTTCGGGTGTCCCCCGGGGCCAAATACCTGCAGGAAATTGGTAGAGACCTGACCGTTCCTTGCCAAGCACATGGGGACCCAGCACCTAATATCACTTGGACCAAGGTGAGCACTCAATTTCGTAAAAAGAGGAAGGAAATATTTTTTCTTTTACACACCATTTTTTATATGGAGCATTGTAAGATATTGCTGTGCAGCTCATTTTCAGGATGTTTTCTTGTCTTTAATTCCAGCTTGGGAGTACACCTTCCTCTCCATTTACTGTTTTGTCAAATGGTTCTCTGCTTCTACATCCACTCAGCAAAAACCATCAAGGGACATGGGAGTGCCATGCTACCAACTCTGTGGCCACAGTCAGTAAAGGCACTGTGGTGCTGGTATTAGGTGTGAAGAACATTTAGAGAGAAAAGCTTTTAACATTTCAAAACTAGTTATGTTTTGTATTTTGCTTTGTCTTCATGCATAAATCGGTTATTCATTCATTCTCAGGCACAAGCCCCCATGCTGTGACTGCAGTATCCATAGCTCCGGGCATCAACAATGCCAATGTATCCTGGGACCCTGGCTTTGATGGAGGATATACCCAAAAGTTCAGCATCTGGTGAGTGACCTCATTTTGATCTATGTTATCAATTGTAGCATTAAGCTTCTAGGCAGAAATATTACCTAACAGTTTTTCTTTTTGCTGGTCCTTTGTTCCAGGGTAAAACCTGCTAAGCGAGGGAAACATGAATGGACCTCAGTACCAGTCCCTACATCTGAATCCAGCCTTCTTGTGACAGGCCTTCAGCCTGCCACTAGTTACCAGTTCAGCATCTTGCCCCAGAACAAGCTGGGCTCTGGCCCATTTAGTGAGATTGTCACCATCATGACCCTGGGTCAGTATAACCTTGGATATACTGTTATACGGGAAAAAAAAGTTTCTGACCTTGTGTTTACTACATTCTCATTTACATATTGTTGCTCCTGTAATTATTTTCCCCTATTTTATGATCATGGTACATTTTATTTACTGTTATAAACTGCTTGGCCAAACTATGTCACCACTTCAGAAAGGGTTTGGTCTGCATCAAGTACCAAAGACAATTTAAGAGCAATTTAAAACTTTTAATCCGATGAGTTCAGGTGACCCTATTCCACAGCAATGGGTGCGTCAGAATAAGAACAGAGGCAGATGAAGTGATGCACCCATCATGCATAGTGCCCACTAGTGCAGTAGAATTCACTATTGATAATAAATTTTTTAAAATATAATAAAAAATTTAATAATCAGGTCTCTGGGGACAAATTCTCTATGCACAATGCAGCGAATGTCAAAAAAGATGTTGAACTGTCTCGACTTTTATGGTCGTGGAGATGATAGGCTCTTCCACTCTGAAGACCTTTGCTTCCTCTCAGGGTTGTACCCAAGTACATCCAAGTTTTGTCACCGGGTCAGCAGCCTGGGGACGAACTTCGCAGCAACATGCCGGATGTTCAAATCACACGCAAGGACTGCCTGGACTGTTACACTGAGAGTAGCAACAATGTTGTGGATTGTTCTCCAAAATTCATTATGCACAAGTTGCCAAATGGTTTTTGACATTTTCAGGTGTTGAGCTTGTTGATGGGCTTCCTGATCTCTCTTCATACTCCAGTGATGTTCTTCCACTCTTGAAGCATGCATGCCACTCAAAACACCTCAGACAACTCATTGCAGCATTGCTGTAAGGTTGCGAAATCATGTCAAACGTCTCCGTGGCAGATTTACCCAGTTTGATTCAGAATTTCACGTTTGCTATTTGTTTTAATTTGACATGATGAAATAGCAAACGTGGTTACAATACACACATGGTCAGAATAACTAGTTGCACAGCTCCTAATGTACACAGGACAATGTCTTTTAGAACACTGACTTACTGACGTTTTTTGTATGTTTGGGGTGTTGATCTTCCCCATTTGTTTTCTATATTCAGCTCCTCCAACAGAGCCACCCACTGTAGTAACTGATTTAGCAGCACTACTTGCTCCCATCTCACTATCAGTTAATTACACAGCAGTGGGTGTGCTGCTGCGGTGGCTGCCACCACCTGCTCAGTCTCCACTGATCACAGCCTACATGCTCGAAGCAAGGCAGGAAAGGGGCGAATGGGTTACACTTGATGGAGAAATCCCTGTCAACACCACAGAAATACTTGTCCAAGGACTGACAAGGGTAAAGTTCCAAATTGTTTTAATGTGTATAAGAAAAGACATGCAACTGAATGTGACCAACACTGAGGCATTGGAAGTAATTGTTTAATTTTTCTCTTAGGACTCCTATTATGAACTGCGGCTACTGTCACATGGAGCTAAAATAGTCAGTGATCCCAGTGAATCAGTCAATATCACCACTGAAGGTAGTAAAGCTTGACAGTATTTCACTATAAATAGAAATCAACTATAATTGATTAGAAATGCAAAGGCATGCAAAACTTGCCTTGAACATGAACTTCTATTATCCAGTTTTGTGCGAGGTGTGTTCAAGTCAGACCAGGACTGCACACTTAATTTACTTATCTCAGCATTTTACTTGTGCTTTGATAGCATCATGGTAGAAGGTTTTATCATGTATGCTGGAGTCATGATCAGACTGCCTGCTTCACATCCAAAAAGCTGGCCTCCCTGGAACTCCTTTAATGGCTCAAACATGTGAAAATAACTTGAAGCATGGTGGGGGGATGTGGCAATAACTCCCATCCAAGTTCCTGTAATGTGCAAGCCGTGATCGTGAACGACACGAGATAGAAGCATCTCTGCAAGTTGATGACAAGTTATCCATTTTCAAGGATCATGCATTCCACCATCTCAATGTTCACAGGAATGAGTACTGTGGGCTCCAAGTCACTCGAGCCATGATCATCATTCATGGACATACGGCCTTCTTTAAAATGTTTGCACTGTTCAGATGTTTTTCACTATTCAGTTTTATGCCTTTATTCATGAGAAATTTCATTACAAGTCCCAGTTTGACTTGAATGCCCCTCGCATGTGTCCTATGATAACATCTATAAGTACACTGAGTATAGCTCCTGTGTATCCAGTAATCCAGTACACTAGGATTCTTGGCCAGTAAATTAAAATTTGATCCAGAATTGGCAAACAGTCTACAATATTGGGAACAGTCTAGAAGATACTTAGCTGCTAATTGTTAAAAACAGTGGAAAAGAATACTGTTTAGTAGTAAAAGTAGTAAAAGTAATAATAATTTTCTTTGTTTCTTTTGCATTTTATTGTTTTTGTTGCAATGTGGTCCGCAGGTATGGATTTATACCCAGCTCCATCCAGCGTTCTGACCTTTGTAACTCAGCCTCTAATGGCTGGTGTGATTGCGGGGATGTGCTTCCTATTTGTGGCTATCATTCTTTCAGTGGTGACAGCATGTATTGTGAACCACAGGAGGAAGCAGGGCTGTATAAAAAGACAAGACGGTAAGCAATACATGACCAGTCTAACCTGAAAAACTGAATTTCATGAGATAGGTGATTGAAAACCATTAAAATAAAATCATCACCTTTTCAGATACAATTTATTGTGTGTAAAATTATATACTTGTAGACGACTTACAACTTTTTGAAGTGTGTTTACATGATCCCACATATTACAATGAGTCTTTAAAGTAATTTGTCAATAATTAAAATATGTACGCCCATTTCTGTTGATTTCTTTTTCTTACATTGTTTGATCGTTCATTATTGTTCTCTGTGACATTATATAAACTATCTTATCTCCCATTTTCCAAGGCCTTACTGGGTTAGTTACCTCTACTGCCTTACGGAAGACCCGATCTCCACAGTAAGTCTCCATTAGTACTATGCAGGTTATCATCAACATCATCTTCATCATCATCCCAAAATACTTTCAAAAACATCCAGGGTGTTTTGGAAAAGCTCTTATTACTCTTATTACAATATCATATTATAATATTACTCTTATTACAATATCATATTATAATAATGAATTTAATTTCAAACTTGTAATACCTCAAAATAGGAATTAGTGAAATAATCAGATTTTACATTAGCCTATCTTTCTAAGTTTGTTTTCTTTCTAAATTGAATAACTTTTTAACATAGTATATTATACTTAATATACTTAACTTTACACAGTGCAGAATTTAAAAACTATTTTATCATGACAAGATTAAATAAAAGAAACTTTTCTTAAATTAAGAATATGTTAATGTAAAGAATATAGTGACAAAATGCTTTTTGGCTAATCATCTTTGTGCATGTCTTGACACTAAACTCTTTGTTTGTTAACTTGTCTTTTTCTTCATTCAGATCTATTTTGCCTGATGACAGCCCCAGCAGCATACTGAAGATGAAGTTATGTCCTCCACTTAACTTTTTCCCCAATTCCTCTTCTTCTGACCATTCAGGTCATTCATCCATTGACAAAGGTAACCGCAGTGAATTTCATGATCAAAAGAAGCAACTTCTCCCCTCATCATCCCCACCACCTTGCTACACTCTCTTTGAGAGCCATCTCGGCAGTTCTCCATCCTCACTGTCTGCCATTCAATCTATATCCAGAGGCCCGGATGGCCGTTTCATTGCCCAACCATATTTAGAGGATTCTATGGCAATGTACAGTGAAACAAAAGAAGAATTTCCCCAGTCCCATGTACAAGCAAATAGTGAAGGGAGAAAGAGAAGCTCTTTCCAAAACTCTCCCACAACCTGCTCAGTTAGCTCAGAGAAAAGACTGATAACAGATCTGCCATCAACAGGGCAAGGCAGCCAGAGCCAAGGTCTAATACAGTTGAAAGAGCAAGAGGAGAGCCACAGAGCACAGTGTGAGGAAGAGCAGAAGCAGACAAAATCAGCAGGCCCTATTCGAAGATGGGCAGGGGCTGAGTTGGAGGACACAATCATGAAACCTCAGGATATTCCTCTTCGGCAAAAAGCCAAGAGACCTAGCAGCCTGACCCAACAGGTTTCAGAGTATCGAAGGGGTTGCTACTTTGGCAATACCAGCAGTCCCATGGAGAGGCTACTCACCTCCACCTCTCCAAACATTCAATGGGACATAAGCCCTGTGACGTCTCATGTCAGACATAGCCCTGTTCAGAGCCTCTTGGAGGGGAAAACATCTCACTCAATGCTCCCAGAAACACTACCCAAATGTTTGGAGCATTTAGAAGACACAGCAGCAGAAGACCACTCACATTCACCAGTTACACAGTACACCTCCATCTCAGTCCTTTCCCCCCAAAGGGACAGTCGTTCTTGCTGTGAGTCAGACATAAGTAAAACACTGGCCAGATGCCCAGAGAGACCAATAGACAAGGACTTTTCCAGCAGGATATTAACAGAGGATCAGAGGATGCAAGAAAGGGAAATAAAGACTCAAGCAAGTGTCTCTATGTCCACATGCCCTGTTCCCTGTGGAGAAAGCAGAGAAAAGGCCAGTCCTATTGGGAACTACCCAAAACTCAGCACTAACTTGAGTTACAGTTTTACTGATTGTTACACCATTACCTCTGATAATTTGAAGAGTGATCATCAAATCCACACTCAAGCTAGGTCCAGCTCTTCATCTTTGCAGCCTGAAGATGAGAAGGAGGGTGTCCGGGCACGTTCTCGCAAGAGTGACAAGTGTGTTTTCAACGTTAGCACCAATCCTATTTCTCCTCTGCCCCTCTTTGAAAATGAAGTTCAAAGTGATCAGTCTAATTGCTCGTTTAGATTATCTCACATGCCCCAACCTGACAGGATGTCTCCTCTTCAGCCAAGCACTATTTTGGAGTATTTGAGCTTGCCTGGCTTTGTTGAGATGAGTGTTGATGAACCTATTGAGGAGTGTCAAATTCCAGAAACTACTTCACTCAGCACCAACCAAGCAGATGGGACTTTGTTAAGAGGTGAACCAGATGATGTCAGTCAGGTAATGACTGTCCCCCCTAAAAACTGGGACAGTCATTACCACCTAGAGGGATGTGATGATCACCAAAATAGATTTTTGATGGACCTTAAAAAACCCATTATTTCTGTAGAACATTCTATATCTGAAAATGTAACTAGTTCTGAACTGGCACAAGGAAATACAAGTATAAACCCAGGGTCATCAGAGACAAAATGTTTTTCAACCCAGTACTTGTCTTATGATGAAAAAAGTTCCCAGCAATTGTTCTCCCACAAAAACCTTGCTTCTGTTAAACCCACACATCTGAGCATAGCACAACCTCTGGAGAGACCAAAAGTAGTTTATAATATCCCTTATGAAGGTGAGGCTATGAAAGAATCTTTACCTGAGCACATTCAGTGGTGTCAACCTCAGAATAAGAGGACTAACCAAATAAGTGCCCGGATCTCTCAGGCTCCTGTGCCTCTAATGAAGAAATCAGTCAGCATTGGTCCATGTAGGACTCTCTCAGGTATGGGACATCCCTGTTCATACCTTAGGAAATCCATTAGTTTAGGGTCCCAACAGTGGGATCATCATCAAGGCTCTAGAACATATGTTTCTCATAACTATAACAAAGTTGAGTTTCCCCATCTTAGTGTAAAAGACAAGTCCTACAATTTGGGTTGCACACCTGCAAATACTTACTTGAGTCCTGGTACCTCATGGCAAGGGACAGGGTGTGCCAGACCTTACAGCAGCTATGGGCCGAAGAGACCTTCCATCAATGAGAGGCCATGTATGACTTCTTCCTCTCTCATGCATGTACATGGCCCATCAGTCTTAGAGCCACCAAAGCATGTAGGACGTTGTAGACAAGAGTTAGATCCACGTCGACAAGCCACAATCTTTCCAGAGTCTCTAAGATGCCCACTGTCATATCAAGAGACCCTCAGGTTAGTCCAGCACAGGTATGTCCCCCATGTTCCTCATCGACCTATTTGTGCACCCAGACAAGTTGCAAGGTTGGACCATCCTCATACTGTGGACTGCAGAAAGAGTTTTCAGAGGCCATTCTTGCCTAGGGGTTACAGCTGGCCCTCAGCTCACCAAGCAGCTTTCCCCTCAGCAGAGATTCAGAGAGAACTGTATGGGGTGGTGGGTATGAGTGAGGCCAGGGAAAGTACAATAAAGGGTTGTCGAGCAAGTTATGATAGCCAGAGCAGTGGTAGGGGGAGTGTGGGGCCATTTGGGCACTTTCAACAGTCTAACACAGAGAGTGAAAGGCACAAGAGGGAGACAGACCTGCGAGAACGAAGGTTAAAAAGGTGAACCTTTGCTCTTCCTTTGCAAGAACAAAATATTGGCCCCACATATTGTTTGGAAGTCTTATTGCATATTTTATATTTGTCCATAGTATGAATACACCAGTAGATGAGAGTTATGAGTTTGATGCTACTGAATGCCAGCAAGGCCTTGACCTCCTGGAGGCCATGAAGATAAAGCAGGCAGGTATGGGGCAAGGGAGGGACCTCAGATGTAATAGGCCCCATACTAGCACTGGCCTCCAGGACCTGCAAGATAAAGGTGAGAGTTCGGTAACAGCTATCTACCCATATAAACATAAACTGCAAGCACTGGGATAAATATGACCTCTTCCAGTCTGTCCTCTTGTTCACTAATTTTTTCCCTTTACCTGTTGTCTCCACTACAGACCCGAACTCTTTCGTAAGTTTTCCCTTAGCCTCCCAACCTCCTCAACAACCACATATTCATTCACTAAGTGAGACACGTTTCAATGCCCTGATGCAAGAGTTCCAAGAGTACCGCAAAGCCCTGGACTCCCAAGACCCCTGCCCCCTCCCTGACATCAACCACGATTTAGAGTCTGCTCTGCTTTGAGAGCCCTACTTGATTGTTAGCTTTAAACATCACTCTGTGACTAGGGACATGGCTATTATGAAACTAATACTTTTCAGATGTATTAGAGTTGTGAGTTTCATGCTCCTGAATGCCAATAATTTGTCAGTATTTATGTTTTAAGTGTTATTCAAATGGGCTTAACATTTAATATTAAACATGTAAATGTTTCTTCTGATCATGGCAATTTGGTATCACTGATTTAAAATCACTCAAATAATTATAATAACAAATCTAATCATTCAAATAACAGATCTTGGAGAACTTGGTTGTGGGCGTACTTGATAATAGTTTCACAAAATCAAAACATCAAAATCAAAAACATCAAAATTGTATACATGTGCTTGGACAATCCGTTTCTGCTGCCTAAAATGGAACCATCTATTGCTCTGGATGTATTATGACTCTCATTTTTAGTCAAAAATTATGACATGTATTATGACTTTCATTTTTACTATTTTGGGTCTCCTCTGGTGTCTAGTACTTTAATGTGTGCAAAGCTATATTTCTGAATATACTTGAAATTAATATATGCAACTTTCGGAGACATTCCTGTTTATGAGTTATCTAAGGAGACTGACTCACCCCTGACCACAAGCCTTTAAATTTGAAAACTGAGAAACTGTATATTCTGTAGCGCTTCATATTTTCTGGTAAAATATGCATTACTTTAATGCCGCATTACTTTAACAGAAAATATTGTGTTGTAAGAAACCAGGTCAGAAAATATAACACCAAAACACCAAGACATTTATTTAACACTGAATGATAGCATTATTAATAAAATGTATTTTATATTTTTATATTTAAAATGTAAATATAAAAATATAAAATAAATTTTATTAATAATGCTATCACTAAAGGGAACAGCCGAAAGACAAAGAAGGTGAAGATATTTAAAATGTAAATATCCCATTTACATACTATATGTATTAAGATCCTTTGTTACAGCACTTACTATTAAGCTCAGGTGCATTCTACTCCTATCAATGGTCCTTGAAGTGCTTCTACAACTTAACTGGAGTTCACCTGTGCCTAACTGAATTCACTGCATATAATTATTAAAGGCAGGTGTATACAGTATATGGAAAAATGTAAAGGGTCTAAAAACGTTGTTTCAGCACTGTATATATATTGTACATTATATCTGTGTGTGTATGTGCGCATGTGAAGTTGCATAACGTATAAAGCCACAACGTAATTGTAAAGCCATCATATTTCTTAACCTGTTTTCTAACAACACAATGGTTCCTGTTAAAAAATAGTAAAAAGTAAAATAATGCATTTTTGCCATATAGTGCTATAGAATGCATACACTATATATATACAGTATATAGGTACTGTATACTATATACAGTATATAGTATACAGTACCTGTTGTTGTCTTCTAGCATTGCTTATATTTTCTTCTTTCTGCACCCATGCTGCTGCAATACCTCAAACTAAGCTCTACAACTTATAGTGATGTTTCTTCATACTTCAATCATATCATTTTGTCTTTGTACACTTGATGTATATAAATGATAAAGGGGCGTGTCAGACATCAAATTGTAATTATAAGGTAGTCTCGTTCCATACAGCTTCTTTTGTACTCCTGATTTATTAATTCTTTTATTTTACATGTATTATTTAGAAGAGACAATTGTGACTCGCTATTTTATGACTCACTCAGTGCCTTATAAATTAGTTTGACAACTGAAGTCTGTTGCGTTACATGTCACTCTGCTCAATATGCCACAGTTTATTTGTACAGTTTCCAGTATTGTGATGAAGCATGTGAGCCAACAATTTTTCTTATGTATATATATTTTTGGTCTTTTACATTAGGACATTTATATATTACTGAGATGATGCCATGCAGCAGTGTTTATCTACAATACTTTATATCAATGTGAACTAGCTTTTGGAAATAATTTATACAGTATATATGGTATTTTGTCAAGGGCTTTCCTGTTTTATATATATAATATTTTGCCAAGACATTGTTTTAAGTAGCAGATTTTACAAAAATCTATTTTATATTTAAAATACTTCATGTAAAATTTGTTTTTAAAAATTATCAGTATTTTGAAACTTATTTTAAAGTTTTGTGTTGTTTTATATTTTGTTTTTCATGAACTCTTGTCAATAATTGTTTTTAATAAATTGTCTTTACTAAATGTTTATATAGTTCCTCATAGTATTACTAATTATTTCAGTAAAAAATGTATAGATTGGTCTTTATATTATGATTGCATAAATTAACATTCAAGTCAAACCTTTTGATTGGCCAAAACAAAGAGAGTAAACACTCCCTTAATTTTACTATATTATTATAATTTTGCTCCATTATTGCACTCATCCCAGCGTTGCACTAGTGCTTGGATAAAGGTAAGTGCATTTTTTTTTTTTTGCCTTGCATGTTTTTTAAAAATCACCGCAATTACAATTGTGTTCTGGGGCACTCAGATGTGTGTTCAAATCATTCCAAGAAGAAATGACCTCAGAGAAACAATTGTCTCACTCTGGCCGTCTACAAATAATTTAAAATGTACAAAATCAACAGTAAGAAAATTTTTATAAACAGAGAAAAGGCCCTTCTCTCCAAAAACAATATGGTAGCAAAACTTGGTAATATTGTATCTTAACAAAGCACAAAAACAAACATCTCCATATTTTTCTGACTCAAGATCAAACATGCTAGTGACAGGTGATGATTTGAGCTTGTTTTGTAGCCACAGGCTCTGGGAAGCTTAAGATGACTGAAACTAGGTCATACAACAAGAATAACCTAAAGCACACCAGCAAATCAGCACCTGAATAGCTAATTTAAAAAAACATGTGGAATGACCAAGTCATGCTGGCATTTTCTATCAAAAACATCTCTACTATGTCAAGTTATTATTGAATTATAGGGTTTCATTATTTTCACACCTGGTTTCTGAATGTTATTTTTGGGTAAAATAACATATTTTTAAAAAAAATCATTTCTTTTCTTTTTTCCTATTGTTGTCAACTGAAGTTGTTTATTTGTTTATAGAAGTTGGTGAGGGTCACACAATGGTTATTTAGAATCTGCTAAGTAAAAACATGGAATTGAAGGTGGAGGTATTTGTTACTTGAGTCTGTAATGTCTATATTTGTTCTCTTTCTTCATATACTTTAAGAAATATAAAGATTAGGGACTTTGTGGTGAGCTCCATACTATTGACAGCAGCTGGATTTCAGCTGGCTAATTACCCAATGTGCTTGTGAGAAACATGAAAGTCCTTCAGAACGCTCTCCACATTTCTGTGAAGACTTTTCCATTCTTGTTTAGTAGTACCTACTCAAGCAGATAAAATAAAAAGCCGTAGAATAAATTCCATCCTGAGCTGACCACATGATTACTCACAAGACTCCGAGTGCCAAATACCATAGAAGTGTTAAGCTGATAAATGTTATTACTAGCATGTCTACACTGCCTGCCCTGAACTACAAAAGAACTGTGACCCAGCAAGTTACTTAGAAGTTGAGCATTTGAGACATACAGTAGTAGTCAGTGCTGTAAAACTGTTGAGACAGCACAAAACCATGTCTAAGTGAATGCTAATATTGTGCCTGAACTATAGTTTTTTTCTTTTTAGAAAATATACCAGAATCAGGGAAAATTGGCTGAAAAGAAGAAATTGTATGTAACTACTATTTTGAACCTATTATCACTTTATAGCCCTGTTGGGTTACTTTTAATCTTAGAAAGCATTTAAAATTCAGAGAGCATTTCTCCTAGCATGTTAGGTCTTTTGGTCTTGTGTCAAAAGGAGGTTTAGATAAGTCTTGTGTCTAGGGTTTAAACATAGACAAGACAACTTGCAAAGGGACTGCCCAGAAAATTACTGTAGGATAAAAGTGACTTTTGCTAATGTTTTGGCAAATTAGAATTATAGTATTTTCCCTCAATGAATGGACTGTGTGTGTGTGTGTGTGTGTGTGTGTGTGTGTGTGTGTGTGTGTGTGTGTGTGGGTGTGTGTCCTGGTGATAGCACAGTATGTTCTCAGGAATTGGCCAGTCTCCTGGTTAGCTCTGTCCCCTTGGTTGTTGGATCCGATCAAGCACCCATAGGATGGACTGGACAAACACATTGTGTTGTGTTTTACTTTGTCCTTCTATCCATTATCACCCAAATAAGGATGGGTTCCCTGTGTAAGGATGAGTCGCCCTCAGCTTGCTCATCAGGGACAATCTGATCATTTTGATTCATACATATTTTCTTACATTCCATGCACACTTCCATAATTTTCTTTTGATTCTATAAAGCTGCTTTGTGACAATGACCATTGTTAAAAGCACTATATAAATAATATTTAATCTAATTTAATTTATTAAAACTACTGTTGGCAACTTACTGTATTATAAATGGAATAAAACACTCTGCGATGTGCTGTTATAAGGTGACTACATCAAATCACACAAAGTAAATTATTTTCCCCAGAAATTAACACACCCCATTATGTACAACCAGGCCAAAAAAACAGTCCCGAACTCAATTTCATTCTTTCACCTTCAGCTTTGATTACAGAACACAATTTGGTGGTCAGTCCATGTGTGAAAATGATTCCTCATGCTCAAAGCTGTTTTAAATCTATTTTGTGAGTTCTCATTACATTGTGCATATGGAAAGCTCTTACTTTCAAAACATTGCTGGTATTTCTTGTTTTTTTTTTTGTTTGTTTTTTTACCATACATCTTTACCTAGCAATTAGATGATCTCCATTCATTATTTATTTATCATTTTGTGCTGGACAGTTCTTAACCCAATTCCAATCATTTTAAATTTCATTAATTGTTTTCAGTACTGGCCAGGCCAATAATTTTGCCTCTTTGAAGTGGCAACGTTTTGTTACTTGCATATCATACTGCCCCTATTTAATATTTAATTGCCTTGATGTTGCTTCTAAAGCAAAAATGTAGACTTTTTAAAAAAATATATATTTATTTAATATTTATAAGTTTTGTGTACATTTGACTTTATGTAATTTGACGCTACTGTGCATTTAGCAGGTACCAAAAGGACGGCACAGTGGTGTAGTTGTCAGCACAGTGCCTTGCACCTCCAGGATCCGGGCTCAATTCCCGTCTTTGTGGGTATGGAGTTTGCATGTTGCATGGTACTTTGGTTTCCTCCCACAGTCTAAAGACATGCAGATACAGGGGAACCTTGGTTTGCAAGTGTTCCGCAAGACAAGCAAATATTTTTAATAAATCCTGACCTGGAAAACGAATAAGTCTACGAATAACGAATAAGTTTACGAGTACCGAGTATCATGTAGCACGCATGCGCTTCTTGAGCGTCACAGGATCACAACTGAGCCAATGGTTTATCTCTCTGTGTGTGTGTGTGTGTGTGTGTGTGTGTGTGTGCGTGTGTCTCTGTGTGTGTGAGTGTGTGTGCGTGTGTGTATGTGTGTGTGTGTGTGTGTTTGCGTGTGTGTGTGTGTGTGTGTGTGTGAAAAACTCAAATAAAAGAGGAAGAAGGGTTACTATGTAAGACGAGAAACGAGAAGAGGGGAGGGTCTAATTCCTCCTCTCCCATTACTTTAGCTTCACACACACGCACACACACAGCGCCTGCGCACACAAAAGGAAGCACTTATCTGTCGATATTTATTTTTACTTTTTTTTTTAAAGGTAAAGTGTAGGTTAATTTATTTTATTTTTACTTTATACAGTATTTTGTATTAATAATTTTTCTGTATTTATTTTTTTGGCCGGTGGAACGAATAATTTGAGTTTCCATTATTTCTTATGGGAAAATTCGCTTTGGTTCGCTTTTGGTGTTTTGAAATACGAGCCCACTTCCGGAACGAATTATGCTCGTAATCCAAGGTTCCACTGTATTGTGTGTGTACATGTGTGTGCCCTGCGATGGATTGGCACCCTGTACAGGGTGTTCCCCGCTTCGTGCCCTAAGTCTCTTGGGTTAGGCTCTAGGCCCCCCCTGACCCTGAATACAGGATAAAGCGGTATAGACGATGAGTGAGTGAAGTACCGAGGGTAATTTGCTACACAGGGGGAAAAACGTTGTCTGATGTAAACAACGGTCTTTATCAACAATCTGAGAAGATGAACAGGTCAAATAGTAAAACTTCTGCAAGATGACACAAAAAAAAGTGGGAGATAAAATACAATGCATGAAAATTGAATACAAGCAAATTTTATTTCATAATATTTACTGTCGCATACAGCAGCTGTATAGGCTAGGAGAAGATTGCTCTTCTGAGGCGCAATTTGTGAATGTCCTGAGCACGTTTCTGCCTCTCTGTCAGGTTGCTGCTCAGGGTCTGCCTGATGGCAGGAAGAATAACTTTCTCTCTCACAGTCACCTGGGTCTGATGTCTACAGCGGGACAAAAAGTATATCATATTATCAACTTTGACAAATTTAATATCTTGATATTTACATTTAGATGTGTTAAACAACTTGCACCATGGCATGATAATTTTCTCTGAACCCACTCATGTGAGCCTATTCAAGTGACCGAAATAAAAAGATTATGCAATGGGTGTATTTAACTGTTGTTGTTTTTTTTTGTTTGTTTGTTTGTTTCGTTTTTTTTGGTGGAGGCAAGAGGGTCAGATTGGGATTCACCTATAAATATAAAGATGTGCCACAAAAGTTGTAGAACTAAGATTAACCTTGATTAAGTGATGGAATCACCAAAGTGTTGAGAAAGAAAGGATCTGCTCATGATTGAAAGCATACAAGCTAACTGATCAATCACAGTGGAGATAGCAATAATGGTTTGGGTTTGTAAGGCTGCTTCAGACAGAGCTCACAACGCTTTACTGATGATGTAACTCGTGATAGTAGCATGACTGAGCAAGTAACTGAGCATTCTCTCAGCTCTTGAAGGAGTTACCCTCTAAATTATTCCACATTTTATAAAGTACTGCAACAAGTATTGAACTGAGTCTAAACAAAACAGCCCAGGTTCCAGGGAGATTCATTTTTGCAATTATTTATGAAACGAAATCTAAAAACTGTTGTGATTATGCAGTCCCTTCAGATTGTATGTGAAAATTCTGTGAAGCACCATTAGATCCATTATTAGAATACTACAGTAAAAGACCACAGCCAAGACTCTGCCTAGCAGAGGCCATCCACCAAAGTCCAAGAGGACTGGAATAAATCTGAAGGATATAAATCCACAGTTCAGATTAGAGAAACTGTTCACATGACAATCATAGCCATTGACACTCCACAAAACTGGTGTTCAAGGGGTGAATATTTATGCGAGGCACTGTATAAATCTATAACTTTTGTAAGTAACAAAGTAAGACAAGTCAACTTACTGTATTTTTGGCAAGGGCTTGAGTGGCATAAGAGACACTTTTGGAATATTTGCCAACTCTCCACTTCTGGAAGCAAAAATAAACAACAGCATTAGTACAAGATATGACTTTGAGTATCAGAGAACATCTTAATATAGTGACAAAATGAAAAGAGTACCTTGTGTTATCAGAGCGATTTGTCTTTGTCAGATTGTAGACATCAGGTGAAAGTTTCTTTTTGTTTAACGATTCTCGGAGAACAGCCTTCAACTGCAACAGCTGACATAAAGAAAAATATAACATTGACGTATTGTTATGAATTGGTGGTTAGATTGTGGAGTGTTTTTAATCATTTGTGATTATCTTGTGCACTATAAAGTATGATAAGCATTAGTAATCACTGGCCTTTTTCCCCCAGAACCATTTCTATTTGTTTGCTTTGTGTAAAATAGTTTTTTTTGGGGGGGCGGGATATTAAGTTTTAAGATCTTACTGTAAACTGCAATGTTTGTTATTATGGACACTTCAAACCTGTCACTTACAGTTGGATACAGGCCACTTAGGTATGTCTAAGGTTCTCCATTTTTTACCTTATTTTGTCTCATACAAACTCACACCCACAATTAATATGCAATGTGATCACACTCTTTTGTTTATTATATAAGAATTCTATGAAAAAAAATGTTTCTATTTGAATTGCCAGTTCAACTAATTGTTATATTGACATTCCTCACTTAATGCAACACTAGGCAGCAGCTTCAACTTTTATGCCAGAATAATG
>JAQMYG010000039.1:17967990-17981164 GCA_030014215.1 Clariallabes teugelsi
GTAAATAATATGCGGCCCGTGAGACTTGAACTTGGACATAGTGCGGCCCACTGCAAAAAAAGGTTGAGAACCACTGATCTACAGTAAGTAAAACATTGAACAAGCAGGATGTCCATTGCAGGACACCACAGAGGAATCTGCTGATCATTGCGGTACACCTGAAGTTTGCAAAAGAGCATAATGACAGTACTCGGTGGTAATTGGCTAAATATTTTATGCAGTAATGAAACTAAGATTTAACTATTTGGAAAGAACGTTCAGCATTACATCTGCTGTAAAAAAGTGCACTGCAAATCATCATGAAAACATCATCCCAACTGTTCAGTATGGTGGATGAAACATCAGGATTTGGTCCTGCTTTGCTGCATCAGGGGGGTATCCATCTTGCAGTCAGTGAGTGGAAGATGGATTCCCAAGCATATCAAAAAAAATTAAAATTTTTTTTTTAATTTTAGGTTAATGTTAGAATCAGCTGAAACTCTGTAAAGGTTGTATGATGCAACAGGGACAATAGACAAAACACCAGAGCAATCCACAACAGAATGGCTTCAGAAAAACAAAATCTGACTTTTGGAGTGGCCAAGTCAGAGCCCATACCTCAACCCAATAGACATGATATGGAATGACTTGAAGAGAACGATATGACTGCACTAAAGAAGTTCTGCCTGGAAGAAGGAGCTAAAATTCCTATTGAATGATATGCAGGTCTGATCCACAGCTACAGGAAGCATCTGGTTGAGCTGTAGTTATTGCTGCCAAGTGAGGGCACTTGTTATTAATTCCAAGGGTTCACTTACTCTTTCCACTACCATTTTTAAATATTGAATAAAACTGAAAGATGGGATTTAAAAATATATATGCATTTTTTACACACATTATATTTGTCAATACCTTTGACATGGATAAAGATCAGATCACATTTCATGACCAGTTGATACTTTTTCTTGCCTTTATAAAGCAGCCTTCTCTGCTTTGTGTCAGGCGGTATCACACCACCCCATCATTAATCTTGTTTGTCTATAACAACACACCCACCTTGTTTGATTCTATGTTAAAATATAACCCTTTTCAAACAAACCTCCTGTCTTTTTTAAAAGACACTTGTATGCACAAATATGAAAGTGCAAATAATATTCCTTTGGTTTTTAGTCACTTAGCATGATTTACTTAAGTAATACAATTTGTAAGTGTTACAGTGGTCCTAAACTGTAAATCTGGACTTCACAAAATGTAGACTGGCCAAGGCTTGGGGTCATTTCATAGTGGCTATTTGGAGTAAAATAATATTTTGGGGGAAGCCCCGAAGTAGAAGCATATTTGTATGTTCGAAAAGTATTTCTAATTACAAATATAAATCTTGTTTTTATCTTCTTTCCCCAGTTTCTTTGGCCGGGCGTTTGAGAAAGCTGCAGAAAGTACAAGCTCCAGGACATTGCATGATCACTTTGACACTTCAGGTGGGTAACTGATGTAGTCAAATGACCAATAATGGGGAATAAGGGCCACCAGGTGGCAGACCTACATCCCATTTATTTCTGGTCAGACTAAAGCATTGTAGTTCCACTCAGAGTGCGGATAAATAGCAGTGAACCTATAGCTCAGGTTGGGCATTATAGGTCAAATTTCATACATGATTTTTATGTTTGTTATGCTGATTTGACTGATGTGGTCAAAATAGCATAATCACACTTTGGCTCCACACAGTTACTTACCACCCCTCAGTAAATGTTTTGCAACAGTTAACATTTGAATGCAAATATTAGATATTTTGCTGAACTGTTATCAATGTCCGTGTATTTCCAACACTAGTTTCAAACATTACCTGATACTTTACCTCAGAGTTCATCATGTGCATGCCATAATTATTATACACACTGATGCAGACACACTGCTATATTGTTATACTCCTTTATATCCACATCTGATAAGCCAATTCATGCACATTCATTCTCTTAGACACTCTTTTTTTTGTTGTTGTTGTGTGTGTTTGTTTGTTTTGTTTTTTTACAGACTTTCTGCACAATACACACATGAACTTATTGATTTCCTTTCTCCTATTTTTATTTTTATTTTTTTAGTTATTGAGCTGAAGATGGAAGACAAAGGAAAATTTCTTGACGCCCTGATTACCCTGCTGTCCTAATGCCTCACTGCATACTCCAAACTGTTCTCAAATATCACACACCAACAGAACGTTGAGAACCTGTACTATAAATTTGTCATCTCACCCGACTTGGTTTCTTACTGGGAAAATTCTGTCTGTGAATGGAATTTTACATTGTTTGAGAGCAAATATGAGTTTTAACATGTCTCTTGTCAGTTTTGTGCTGTGTGTGTGTGTGTGTGTGTGTGTGTGTGTGTGTGTACAGCGCCACCCACTTGAAGAGCTTGACCTGTAGCATTCACATATTACTATGGGCTCTTTTATTTGATATAGGTCCTGCATATCTTCTGTGTACTTCTGAGATCTTTTATGTGTATTATACTGTAAATCTTTTTTTTTTATTATTATTATTTTTACCTTTGTTATAATTTTAATCTCTTGGTGCTTGTGTGAAGTTCAGTGTAAAGAATATGTACTCAGTAATAAATGATGTTTTATTAACTTATCAGTATGGTATTCTGTGTGTGTTCTATTTGTATAAAGTGTATAATGTTTACTCTTATTTTATGAGAACTTTGAGAATTTTGGACATGGCCTAACTGTTTGCTCTCACAAATGAGTGAAACATAATAAATATTAAAAAAGTGCCATTAAAATATAAAGTATAAATATTACTAATATTTAGATATGTAGCCTCTAATCCTGACTACTACATGCCACTTCTCCAGGCCAGGAAGAAAGTATAATCAAAACTAAATGGGTTGTCTTGCTGAGAGTTAGAATCAGCAAAGACTTCTACTGTACATATGATGTGCCTCCTACCAAATGAATTGACTGTCAGGTTTGGATATGGCACAAAGTTTTGTTTTTCCATTATAAGTGAATACAAACTTAGCAAAACCAAAATACTGAAATCACCCATACCCGCCCTACTAATGACTAGGTGGAGGTGTGTATTATGGGTTATTATCTTTGACCGAGGCAAATAACTATTTCCCTTACTCTCCAGGTGGGCAGAGTGTGTGGGCCTTTTTCTTCAACACCTGCATACATCGGGGATGTTTTCTAGATGATGAGCCACTCACATAATTACCATTACACAAGTTACCAAAAATCATTATACTTTATTCTCCAAAAAATACCTGAGAAAACTGGTCTCCAGTCTTCAAACCATCATTCAGACAGAAGCCCAGAAAGAGACGTTCACTTGTATCACCCCATGTATGTGTTAAATTAGGCTGAAAAGCAACTTTTGATTTCACAAGTACTAAAAAGTTTCTGTTTCCATCCTTGTAAGACATTAACTATTGTCTTACTATTTTTTTAATACATTAGTTTTATCCTATGTGCAAAATGGCTAAATACACTGGTGTGAGGACCTGCACAGTGACTTTAGTCACTCATCAGACAGTACAGATAGCAGTGAGACAGTGTATTCACCGTGTATTCACTGTCTCACTGCTATCTGTGTGGTCTGGTGAGTGACTAAGGTCACTGTGCACAATAGGGAGAAAAATAAGTCAGAAACCAGCATATTTAATAGGATGAACTATGTTGATATTGTAAAATATTTACTAAATGATAGTTTAGTGTTAAATCTTACCTAATGAGAATATCTGTAAATTTCACCATATTGTAAATGTCAGTGACTGAAGTTCCTTAACTTAAACTGTTATCTACAGAAATTCAAATTTTTTAAAACAAGATTATTAAAAAAAAAAAATTCTGGAATAAAATGAGCATAAAATTTAGAAGATAAGAACAAAAATATATTTGTATATATTTAAAAAAAAAAAAAAAAACATTAGCTGTACAAAATATATGTACATAATATGGCTGTACAAATATGGAAAATATAGAAACTGTTGTGGAAATTGACAGAATTTAATGTCCAGAAATTGTCCATAAATGTCTTAGGTGTGAGCAAATGTCCATAAAGTGCAGTGTGCAAAAATAGTTTAGTCCTGTGTGGTGTCCTGATTGAAAGACCGTATCTCCTACGGGAAGAAACTCCCCCTCAGCCTTTCTGTGTTCGCCATCAGGGAGCAGAATCGCTTTCCTGACCGCAACAGAGAAAAAGAAGTCCATTATTAGGATGGCTGAGGTCCTTCACGATCTTTCTGGCCTTGGTCCAGCACTGCTTGCTGTAGATTGAGAGCAGGTCAGGGAACTTGGTGCGGATGATGCGATTAGCTGATCTCACCACATTGCATTCACACCAAAAAAAATCTGAGTATGTATCTCATAATTATCACTTTTCTCATAATTATCAATTACTCTCTCATGAGATCCTGATTCATCCTAATTATGACATACTTCGTCAGCAACCTTACCTTTTCTCATAATCACAAGATCAGGATGTCATAATTATGAGATTATACTTATCTATTAGTAAGTAATAATTATGAATTAGTAAGTCATAATAATGAGGTAAATTGGTGTAGTCATTAGTACTGTGGCCTCACACCTCTAGGGTCGAGAGTTCAATTTCTGAATCAGGTCTGTGTGCATGGAGTTTGCATGTTCTCTCAATGCTTGTGGGTTTCCTCTGGGTAATTCGGTTTCCTTCCACAGTCCAAAGACATGTAGAGTAGGTGAATTAGCATTTCCAAATTGTGAGAGTGATTGTGTGCTTGTGTACCACATGATGAATTGGCACCATGTCCAGGGTGTACCCTGCCACGTGTCCCAAGTCCTCTGAGATAGACTCCAGACCTCCCGCAAGCCTGTACAGGATAAGCAGTATAAAGAGTCAGTGAGTGAGAGGAATAATACACTTCTTTAGTTATCTGGTCTCTCTATATTTATTATTTTAGCATTATTTTAGGTACTATCACTGTTATATACAGGATATTTTGTACATGAGCTCAATATGAAAGACTGGAATCAATAATCAAATCAATGTGTTGTACTTTTACTGCTGCACATTAAACAGAAAGGCCATGCACGTAGAGTTATTACATAATCACCAACTAATTTAACTCCTTCTCCCCATTCCAGCGAGAGCAAAATCCGACAACAGGAGATATACAAGACAATAAAGCAGACCTGTCTAGCTTGCGAACTGACATGCCACAGATTAGCTACGTTTAATAAATTTGCTCATATACATTATGGGTGGGTAGTGTCAGTAAGGGCATCCGGCATAAAACCTGTGCCAAGTTGATGGAAGCAGCCAAAAGACTAACAACAACATTGTTACTCTGCCCTAGCCAAATCAGGCAGGCATGGTACCCAATCTGTGACCACAATAACTTACAATGTGAACTCAATGTGTGAACAATCCATCTCAATGTACATATACAATTTCAGGTTTACACTGGTACCAGTGTATCTCTCTTGAAAGTTCATACTATTTTATTGAACAGTTTTTCAATGCATCGCCAATGATTGTGCAATCTACTGCCCTGCATGGTTACGGTGATCTGGACTTTTTTATGAAGCAATTTTTAACCCAAGCTTTAACGTTTCCCACCAGGATGCCAGTCTAACTGTTTACACCACTCTGTGGTTCTCACTTTTGGGTACAGGCGAGTCTGCAACTTTTACTGTTACTCTGGCAAACTTGTGGTGGCTAAGAAGGAGCCAGGTGCTCTGCACGTCTGTATGGATCATTGTGCAGATAACAAGGTTAAAATATTTGACAAGTACCCAAGTCCCACTTTGATGGAACTCACACCCTAGTTCGATGGCTCAGCAATGTTTTCAAACCTTGACCTTGCAACCATGTGATCCAAGAGTTTGAATCTGAATGTAAACAATGACGGGAAGAAGTCACATTGCAAGGTTTTTTCACGAGCTGACAGCATGATCATCAATTACCCGAGGCATCACATTCCCAAAAGATTAGTTATCTTCATGAACAGAGATTCAGTTACTAATTTACTAATATTTGTCATTATTTTGAAAATTACTCTTGATTTTTTCTTCTTCTTTAGTTCTATGGCAACAGGGTGTCATAGTGGTTAGCACTGTGACCTTTAAATCCTGTCCTCAAAACGTAAATATTACAGAAGAATAAATGTTTCTATAGACTTTGGTACATAGGCTACACAGCTTTGACTTAAATGAAATTAGAAACCCATATGTTGTCAGATTCTTCATATGCATTTGTAAAGAAATTATCTAGATATGTATTTGGGAAATTACACTGTGTTCTTAGTGTTACAAAATCACACAAACCTGAATACACACTCATTTATATCTTGACCCTCCTCATTGACTTCCTTCCTGTTTCCTGGGCTGCTGATCGTTAAGCAGGAAGTCTCATTACTCTCCTACACTGTGACACATCTGTGCATCACACATACCCACGTGTACATGGACAAAGGGGACTAGAAGGTATGTTGATATGAACAATATTACTCACAAGCAGAACATAAGTCATTCACTTTCACATACTCAGCTTATGTGTAATGCACTTTTGACTGCAGCTCCAGGTGGAGTGTTGCCCATGTAATCTATATAAGCATTTGGTGAACATAAATACCTTGTAATGTCCTAATGAGAACACTTTTTAAAAGCAGCATTTAAACACGGACAGGGAAAGAGACAACGAAGTTTAGAGCTCAGAGTTTTCAGTTGCTTATACACAATGTCCAGTGGTGTGAAAAGAGGTAAGAGGTTATTTGTGAGGTCCTGTTGGCAGTGATCTGGATGATGAGATAACAAATACTCAGCTGTGGGAAGAAGGAAATGACTTTGTCCCCAACCGAAGAGGGACAAAGGCTACATGAGAAAGTGCCACAATGAGAACACTGAATCACAATTGTTTAACTGTGTGTGAAAAAGAAAGAGAGGAGGTATAGTCACCGCTTCTATAATTGTGTGCGTTTATGACCCAATAGTCTGTAATAGTAAATAGTCTGTGTCCTTAGTCTTGTGATATAAGTCTAGACCAGTGGTGTTTCAGGAGGTAAAGGAATAGTTCAGGTTTTTTCAAGCATATAAGTATCATTTCAAATTCAACATTTTATTTGTCACGTACACATCCATACTCAGTATAATACGCAGTGAAATGCTAATACAGCTATTTGTGTTCTAAAAAGGAAAGATGAAATAGAATAAGAAGTTCAGAAAAGGCTAATTGCAATAGAAAAGAATGTAAAATATAAAATCTACAAATATACAATATACAGTCACAATAAAATAAAATATAAACGTAGGTATGACAGCAGCAGTATGAGTGACCATGAAGTGTGAAATGAGATGATGTGTGACAGCAGTATTGTTACCATACTGTAGGTATCGGTTGTTATAAATTCTCTGGCTCTTCACACCAAATGTGAAGTTTGTGTAATATAACAGTGTAATGTTTGTAAAACAATGCATTCCAAAGTTAAGCTGATACTCACATGAAGCTTCTGACTCACTGAGATAAATCAACTTGGTATCTTTCAAGGTTACAGTGCATTTAGCAGAAATTTAACTCTTGTATCCACATGGCTAACCAGATACATTGTACAAATGCTCTGGGTGACAAATTTCAAGTATTTTACAATAACCAAGACCTATTGAAATATACTTATAAGCACCTCGATTTTGATTAAAAAATCTATTTAAAAATCTGATCTATCCCTTTGATTTACTGTATGTCTAAATTTAACACACAACCATGCTTTTTCCAAATTATTCTTTCTATACTACCAATGTGTAAGTCGTAGGAAAAATATGGTAAATTTGGTTGCATGTAAAAATAAATATTCAGAACATTAATTTGGACCACATGCAAAAGAAGGAACTGCAATAGGATGCTGCTTAAGTGTAAACAATTACCTCGACAGAACATTGAGAGTTTTTGCTTTAAATACAATAGCCTACCTTTAAAAATAAGCTATTTAAGCTGGCAGATAATTAATATTGTATTATTTTATTTTATATTTATACCCCACAAAAGTTCCCTATTTCTTGATGCTTGGTTTACATTTTTGTCATGTTAATACTTACTAAGTAATTCATTTTGTACAATTTAATTTTGACCTAACGAAGACTTGTAAGACCTTTAAAGAAATAGATTGCTCTGCTCTTTACTCTGACCCTAACAGACACACACACACACATCTCCTCCCACATCTTTTCCCTCCCCCACTGTCTGTATCTGTCCTTCACCCTCCCTCTGTGTTTTGGAATGTGAACCGTCGGGGTCCTTATTGTCTTCGTCCATAAGACCACATTACAGGGAACTGTCACCAAGCAACATCTACAGGCTCTTTATGGTTGCCATGACGAAGGTTCTTTAATGATGTTGTGCCTGCCCCTGTGTGCCTCGCTGTTTGCTGTGGAATGAGGGTCCTTAAAAAATTCATCCCCTCCCCCTACTACTACACCCAACTTAGACTCTCTCTCTCTCTCTCTCTCTCTCTCTCTCTCTCACACACACACACACACCTTACTCTTCTGCATAACCTAGTGCTGTAACAGGGTGACTGGAACTAACAGTTGCACAATGGAGTCTGAAAAAGCTACTCCAGGTCTGGAACATTCAGATAGGCGTCATTGTGCAGAGACTATAGTGGAGAAGTGGGTGACGTGAGCACTGTCAACAACGCTGTAAAATACAGCAGTGCTTTGACTAGCTCAGACACTGCTTTTTGTCTCCTGCTCTTTTTTTAAATTAAAGTCAGAGTTTGGCTTCAACCTTATGGTAATTCAATGGTGAATAGTAAATTTGTTTTAATGTGTATCTAATCCAATTACAATAATAAATTCAATAATGTTGGCCTGTACATAGAGGCAATTTAATCAATGAGCCAAATATGTGAACAACAAGGTCTCAGTATTAAAAGTTATGGTATTATGCCCTATGAGAAGTTGCTAAGTATGAAAATGATTTTAATATAAAGACACCCATGTAAGATTTAGATTTATAGTTGGGCTGACAGAACTATATTTCTAAATTGTACATAGATGTCTTGAGAATACGATTACGAGCTTAAATTTATTGTGCGGTGACCATGTGGTGTTTAGGCAGTTAGATGAGGAGAAACTGTGTGTGTGTGTGTGTGTGTGTGTGTGTGTGTGTGCGCGCGCTTGCATGTGTGGAGGGGGTTCTGAAGACAATGGGACTGAAACAAAGTGCAGTGAAAGACATTTCCAGTAAACACATAAGTAGGACACATTTGGAAATGCAGAATAACATAATTATACCACTTTTAAAACCAGGTCACCCAAGTCTATTTCCAGGAATAAAATCACTCACATCACTCAAATGAATGAGAGATATTTCTTAGATTTCTTGTCATTTGCTGTTTAACGGCTAAATCAAAATTCACGGTTCCATTATGATAACTGTTTATTAAAAACATTACAGTTCAAAGCATTTAAAACAAAACACGTTTAAAAAATAGTAATTTACTACTGAGGAAAAATTTTGGTATTGTGGTCTTATTAGTTTAATGTACAAATAATTTTACAAGGCACAAACAAAGTATGCCCAGCACATTATTTTCACGGCACACTGGTCTGGCCTGTCCTTTAGCGCACCTGCTCATTTAACTAAACAGCTACTAAAATCAACATCAGTTTCTGAGCTAGGCAGATGTGTCTGACAGCACATGCAAGGAAAAATCTCTGCTTTCAGACCTCCCAAATAGAATAAGGACTAGCAAATAGACTTTCAAGTTTCCCATGGAAACAATCATTATCATCATCATCATCATCATCATCATGCTTTGTTAAAAATTTAAGAAACAATTGCGTAAAAATCAAAAGTGAAAATATTATTTAAAAAAATTAAGCTGAAATCAACGCAGGTTTTTTTGGCCCTTCAAAATACATAGCCTTGTATGATTAAAACAGGGAGTCCAAAAAAGTCCGTAGAAGACATTAAGAGTCCATGACTAGTGAAAAACAGGTGGTTTATATATAGGACAGAAAAAAAATCTACAGGTGCAAAAATCACACAGGCTACAAGGAAACAGCCACCCGACACTTTGCTCTTACAGTACAGCGGTAGATTAACTCAATGCAGAAACACATTTAGTCCTGAAATTCTTTTACAGATTTAAGGGCAGTGGTCGGCTCATTCCTCTTCTTCTGCCATATTTGAATCAATGCGAATAATGCCGGAATTTATATATTGGACAGACGGTGTTACACTTTTAGAAAAGAGTTCAAGGTTTCTTTGGATGGTCACGGGTTCGAGTATTCTAACCAGATTCTAGATTGAACCTAGAAGTAAAATCCTCTGTTTTATGGTCCTCTAAAGAACCTTTAAAAAAAATCTTTAAGGGTGCCGTTTGGAAGCGTTGCGCGCAAATCCCATGTTGCAGCTCCTGGCTTCTGCAGTCCGCCGTAACCATGGCTTTACGCGTGCATTTAAGTTGTGGATTTAGACGTAGTTCCTCTTATCGTAGTCTCCATTGGATGTGGCTCTTTTAGTGGGTGCGTAGTTGATGGAGTAACCGGCACCGGCCGCTGATGATGGCGGACACGAGCAGCAGAGCACAGATCCGCCGAGCAGTAAGAGTCCTGCGGCCGCCCAGCCGATGTACAGCGCGGCCCCCATCTCGCGCTTCTGGGCCGGGGGCACGTGCGGGTTGTAAAAGTCGGCGATGATTTTGTTGGCCATCCAGCAGAGGGGCACGAGCACCAGCACGGCGCTGACGATGTACAGCGCTCCACCGAAGTTCACAACTCTCACCTTCACGAGCTCGGCTCGGATGCAGTTGGTGCACTGCGCTCCGGCGATCACGGCCAGCAGCGCCAACACGCACAGCACGGACGAGACTACAGTCAGCGCGCGCGCCACCTGCAGGTCGCTGCTGAGCGCCAGCATCGAGTCGTGTACTTTACACTGCATCTGGCCCGTACTCTGAACAGCGCAAGACATCCACAGACCGTCCCAGATGGTCTGCGACACCACGATGTTGGCCTCAATGTGCGCCGCCACTTTCCACGTGGGCAGACCGCATGCGATCATCTCCAGCAGCGTGCCGAGCACGGCCAGTGTCAGGCCAAGAAGCTCCAGACCCGCCGAGGCCATCTTCCCTTAGAATATCTTCCCTTAGAATATTGAGCCTTCGGGGCTGGTGAATAGTCCGCTTCTTAAATTATAAACAGCAGATCCACTTTCCAGTTGGTCGTTTAAAAGACGCAGATGCTTCCCTCAGATAAACACCATTGCGTGATGCAGGAGCTCTGAGTAACGGTCTCTGCGCGCAGGAGAGTGAGGAGGAGAGAATCAAAGCTGCTAACAAACGGTACACCAGAAGAAGGGGGTGACTGAGCTTGCAAGCGTGTTCAAGCAGAAAAGCTAAACTTTTGTCCAATCAAAAAGCGTCGCATCTACTCGTGGCCAATAGAAAACAGAGGAAGCTGGGCAGTAAGACAATCAGGGAGGAACGGGAGGAAGGCACCTACTGTTTTGAAAAACTCTAGCAGGCTGGACAGAGGATCATAGATGAGGAGGAGACAGAAAACTATTAGGAATTCTGTAGTAGCCTATATAATCTTAATCACTTAGTGTCGTGTACGTTTAACTTAATTAAATCCAGCTCATTAACTTTTAATAGAAGTTATTAGGACTACAAGTTTTAAAATATATACTGTACTTGAGTGCATATAGTTCTAATAACTGTTTTCCCCTATACAGTCTCAGCAAAGGCTAATTACAGCTTTGGCTATGAACTCATGTATTATTGTTGAATAAACACACCTCCATGTAATTTAAAAGCAAAATCATAGGATGGAGCGACTGATACCTTGACAGAGTTTAAAGTTTCTTTTTTAAACGATTAATGAACGCTTTAATTCTCCAAAATAACACTGCATTATTTGACCACTTAATGAAGTTTCTATATTATTTCAATATAAAAATTGACAACTTGTTCATAAAGCCTGTAACCTAGCAAACATTCAGCAAATGTTGATGTTCGTTGTACTCGTTCATAGTTCCAGACATTACCATTACCATTATACATTAAAATACATTGAAATCTGTTGAATGACAGCTAAAAAATTTACTCTTTATTATTTTTTTCACTGCAATCACAAGGCAGCATGACATGTTGTCCACTGTAACCCAAGAGTTATTATTTGCATATGTGTGCTTCTTTTTACAGCAGTCAAAAAAGAAATGGCTACAAAAGATACAGTAATAGGTATAACCCCACTGGGGAACAAATCATGCTACTCCATATTTACTCTAAACCTTTCCAGCAGAGAAGGAACATCCATTGGGACGTTTTAGAACAGGCATTGCACATTGGAGTACTTATTAATAGTAAAAAAAAAAAAGTAAAAAAAAAAAAAAAGTAAAATAGTACAAATTCAGGTGGCATGGTGGTGTAGTGGTTAGCACTATCGCCTCCAGGGTCTGGGTTTGATTCCCGTCTCTGTGTGCGTGGAGTTTGCATGTTCTCCCCATGCTTGGTGGGTTTCCTTCCATAGTCCAAAGACCTGCAAATTAGGCTAATTGGTGTATGATGTGTGTGTGACCTGTGATGGATTGGCACCCTGTCCAGGGTGTACCATGCCTTGTGCCCTAAGTCTCCGGTTATAGACTCCAGGGCCCCTGTGACCCTGAATACAGGATAAAGCGCTATAGACGATGAATAAGTAAGTGAGTGAGTGAGTAAAAATTCAGTAGCTCCTGAGACCCTATAGCAGAAAAATCTACAAAGATAATGTAAGGCATAATGTAAGGTCAATCAGTGTAAAGTATGATATACAGAACTATTTCTATTGTAAGATATATTGCAAAGTTTGGGGTAACAAAAGGGGGATTACGCAGTAGATGGTGTCCATATATCAGAAATTAATGTGCAACACAGTGACCTTGTTTACCACAAAAATGCTGAGAAAAAAGAACTTCCAACACAACAAAAAACTTTATTGGAGCAAAAAAATGGAAGATTTTAGACTGGACAAATGCAATCGCCGGACCATAACTCTTGTGGAACATGCATTTTACCACCAAAGGAGAAGACTGAAAGGAAGAAAACCCTCCAAAATGAACATGAACTGAAAACAAGCTATAGTACAAGACTGGAAAGTACGGAAGCGCATTGCATTCACACAATAAAAAAAAATCACGGGACTTATGTCATAATTATGACTTAATATCTCATA
>JAQMYG010000039.1:17988470-18005793 GCA_030014215.1 Clariallabes teugelsi
CTCGTCTTCCATCTTCACTTTTATTTTTTTGTTTTTGTTGTGACTGGCAGCGGTAGCTGCTTGGCGCTTTCGTGACTTGTCACATGACGTAACCTTATCAAAGAACTTAATAAAATATGAAAATAGATATTCCCAAATATTTAATGTAGGCTATAGGGAATTGCACGCAACATACATGGATTTTTTCTTTTCTTTTCTTTTTAACGACCCGCCCCAACCCGCCCCGCAAATAAAGTGACAATTTCTTTACCCGCCCCAACCCAATCCCGCGGGGTCCGCGGGTTACCAGACGACCCGCGCATCACTAACGTGCACCTAAACTGTCTTTTTTTTTTTTTTTTTTTTTTTTTCCCCTCCTTTTTTTGCAAAGTTGCTGCAGGCATGTCACAATCTGGAGAAAAAGGAAAGGTAGGATATTTGTAACCAGCACCCACAATAATCATCATTATAAGTATTACATTTCTATTATATGTCTCCCGATTTAAGCAGAATTGTAATGATTTCTTTGTGTGTATTTTTGTTTGTTTGCTGTAGTTCCCCGAAGCTGCCGGGTACGTCGGCTTTGCTAACCTCCCTAACCAGGTACATAGGAAGTCTGTGAAGAAAGGCTTTGAGTTTACACTGATGGTAGTAGGTGAGTTACAGAAAAACACACTCTTACAGGTGACTAAATTGATTTTTTTTTACTTTGTCTGATTCATTTTTGTTTTGTAGGAGAGTCTGGACTGGGTAAATCCACCCTCATCAACAGCCTGTTTCTCACCGACCTCTATCCAGAACGCTACATACCCGGAGCAGCAGGTATCTTTGTGGTCTAAATGTTACCAAATGTTTAATTTTCTCTCTCTTTCCCCCCATGGCCGCCAATAAATAACAAAATAATGCTGAATAGATGACTTTTTGAAGTTTCTAAAAACTTCAGTGCTTAAGGTGGAATGCAGAAAGTTTTTCATTTTGGTCTCCTGAATAGAAAAGCCCCCTAAAGTCTCCCATGGGGTCAGATGTATATTAAAACTCCAAGACAATAACCCACTTTTAATCGGCATAATCCTACACATGACTCTGTTTCAGCCAGGTCACATAGCTCACATACCCCTAACTGACTAAACTTTACAATAAGTGACCTTGCCATCCCAAACTGCTCAGACACTGATGGTTTTTACAGCTTTAATTCCACTGGTTTGCAATTAAAATGGGAGGAGCCTCATTTACCAACCGTGCAGACTCATATCTTTGTGCATAAATTGTGCATACAATTTGAATGATTGATGAATTAGATTAATAAATGAATAAATACATATCATCTCTAAATGATTTGTTGTTGCTTCGTTCCTCTCAGTCAGGTGAGAATTTGAACAGTGTAAAGGTGTCAGAGGGTCACTGGGGCTCCTGTTTTCTTTTTTCATGATTATTGTAGAGAAGATTGAGCGGACAGTGCAGATCGAGGCCTCGACGGTGGAGATTGAGGAGAGAGGGGTGAAGCTCCGCCTTACCGTTGTGGACACTCCTGGATATGGGGATGCCATCAACAGTCAAGACTGGTAAGTGAGTTTGTGGATGCCTGGTTGGTTTAGTTGACATTTGTGATCATGCCTGGTTAACATTAAACCAAGTGGTAACTTATAGTATTAGATAAAGAATGATACCAGGGGCATGTTTACTTAAGACTGAGACAGGTATGATTCAAACACTAGAAAGCGATGTTTTTCTTTGGATTATAAGGTTTCATATAAACTACTTCATCTGATAATATCTAGGATAATACCTTTTTTCGTCTCCAATTTGTTTTTGTATCACTTCTTTTCTATATTTTAGATATTCTTCACCATTATAACTCTTGTCCAACCCACCTTCTGGCTCTTCAAGTCAAATCAGAGTAGATCTCAAATCCAGCTATTTTTATTATTTGTCAGCCACATCTGTAGTGTATGTGCGAATTACCACAGACAAGTATTTGTCAATGAGACATGTTTACTCAAAATTACATACAGTAAAAGTCTATGGATGTTTAATATGCGAGTCTGAAATACCAATTCAAGACAGTTTTGTTTGTAGGTCTAAAGGTCTTAAAATGAGACTGGTCAGTCTCATGAGACAAAATGAGAATGTTTTGCGTTATGTTGTACTGGTACAGTGGATAGAAAATTTTTATTATTTTTGAGTTACAGTATTCTGTATTTGAGTAATGTTAGTGAATGCTGAGGGACATCTTATTTACAGTCCCTTTTGAAAATATGGGAATGGTAAGACCATTTATTTTATTGTTGCTGTACACTGAAGGCATTTCAGATCAAAAGATGATGGATCAGAATTTTAGCCTTCAGCTAAAAAAAAGGTCCACGGTCATTTTGTCCTATTTATATCAACTTATAAGTTAACACATGAATTTTCAGTTCATGAAAATAATGCCATAAGCTACACTTACTGTATGTCACTGTGCTCTATACGGTTTAGCAGTCAAGATCCCCAGTTTTCACCCGGCGTGCCCAGTTCAAGCAGATTGTGGAACCCAGGCTATGAAACCCACTTCTTCTGATAATATCTAGGATAATACCTTTTTCCTCTCTACTTTGTTTTTGTATCATTTCTTTTCTATATTTTAGATATTCTAAACCACTATAACTCTTGCTTTTAGGTTATGAATTCTTTTAAATTGAAGTCCAATCTTATGTGCGAAAAGCCAGCATGGGTTCAGGTTTTCATTCAAGGGGCAATCCTAATTCAACTTGTTTAATCAGTTGATCTTGGCCTCCAGTCTCTTTTGGCTCCTGCTCAGTTGGAATGAAGACAACAACAACATTGGACATTTGCACATGAGATGGTCTGAAGGCTTTGAATCCTCAGCCTTTGCCAAGTGGAATTAATTTAATTAAATTAAACTTAAATTAAATTGAAATGTAAGCACATGTCCAGTATTACTCTACTACTGTGCAAAACAAAGGTTAATTTACTGAACCATTTTTATCTTGTTCTCCAGTTTTAAGACCATCATCCAGTACATTGACAATCAGTTTGAACGCTACCTGCATGATGAGAGTGGCCTGAATCGCAGACACATTGTGGACAACAGAGTTCACTGCTGCTTCTATTTCATTTCTCCATTTGGACACGGGTAAAACAAACCACACCTTTTGCCTTAATATCACTGTGAGGCTCTCCTGATGAATTAATTATTAATGCTGATTATGAATGGTATATGTAATACTCATTGTCAAAGCTGTGTGCGTGTTTCAGACTGAAGCCACTTGATGTTGAATTCATGAAAGCCATTCACAGCAAAGTGAACATTGTTCCTGTCATTGCAAAAGCCGACACTCTGACACTCCGAGAGAGGGACCGCTTGAAGCGAAGGGTAAGTGTATCTCACTCCCACAATCCTAGATGAGATATTATAATTTTGTGTGAGTGTTTGTGCTTGCACACATGACATAAAGAGAGAGAGTTTTGTTTAAGTGAGGTCTTGCTACTCTGGTCTTAAGACAACTGTGTCTGTTCTAGAGGCGACGCCTGCTCTTCTCGCCGGATAGCAGTAAAGTTCCCTTCATTTTTTTGCAGATGCTTCCCTTTGCTCTCAGTATCAGGAACAGCTGACACTGCTGGATGCTGGCCCATATGCTGATATGTTATTGAGCAGATGGATTACATAGTTACAGCATGTTAACATTTGACATTACCCAGTTTCCCTTATGCTCTTATCTGGAATTTCATAACAAGCTGAGCAGCCTAATGTTAATTGCCAGTCTGATTTGCATTCAGTAGTGGGTTGACACTTGGCAGTCTGTATGAAAGACTCAGGTGTGTGAGAGAGAAAGAAAGGGAGCATGTTGTAAATATATGTTAAAATTTAAATAGGATGTCATCTTAGTCATATCTCATGTTTCTTCCCTAACACAACATACTGTGGAAGTGAGTGTTTGACTTAAATTAAATGGAAAAACTATAATCCTTTTTGGATCCATCTTTGTGAATGGGGTCTTTCTAATGCGGTAATAAAATGTGAGTACATATTTTTTAATAGCTTTGTGATATTTTGAGAGATGATGACAAAAACAGTCATTCTTATTACAAGATCACTAGGAGTAAATAGTGTTGCTTGAAGACACTTTTGTCAAAATATTATATAAGATTTTCAGTTCATGGAACTAAGATCTTTTTTTACACAGTCACAGAGGGTGTCAGTATAGTGAAATTTGAACTCAAAGGCCAAGTAGCAAAACTGTGTCATACATTGTGCATTTTCTTTTCAGTTAGATTTACCTTTGCTTGGAGCTGATATGGTTGTTCTTCATAATCTGCACTGACCTGCAAAATCAGCACAGAGGGCCCTAATGAGCTTTAGACTTTTTAAAAGCAACTGTTGGATTAGTGCTTCGAACACAAGCCCCCAGAGCCTGGGGCTCATTACAGACCCCCATTCTAAAAATGTTGGAATGGTAAGGCTTTAGTAAGGCCAATTGTTCAGTTTTTTTTAATACACTGAAGACATGTGGATTTAAAGATGCCAAGTTGTTTACAATATCGAAATGTTAATATCAGGAATTGCAAGCAGAAATTATGATCCACTGTCTTAGCTTTAGATTTTTTTTTTAAACCAAATGTCTTCAGTATATAGCACAAACAGAACATTTGACCTTGCCATTCTTTGTGTGAATCTTATGTTAGGTTTTGATTTCCCACTTCAGGGAAAATTCAGTAGCATCAATGCAAAAAGCTATTTTGTGAGCAGGCTTTTAGTTTTTTCATATTTCTGTTTGTCTGCAGATCAAGTAAAGAACCCCAAAAAACAATAAATTGATTAATGCCTGTGGGTACATGCCTTCGAGTCAGTAAATACGGCTTTTGTATACTTAATGTTGGCTAGCAGCTTGCTGACTTCTTTTTAAGGGGGCAAATACAATGTCTAACATTAAATGACTAATTAGCGTGCCATATGTTATTACATTCTGTTAAATGTTTTTGGCCCAGACAATTTTGGAGCAAATTGGGGCAACTAAAACAAGAAGATGCAGTGTTCAGTTCTGAAACATACTTGCGGTGGTAGACACTAGAACGGCTGGCATTATCTGCCAGCACAGAAGTAGTCTACTACATACAACAAACAACAAATACAGTACATGACATTTTAATACAATATTTTTATTATTTATTTGATATTTTTATTAATTTCACATTTCAGATCCAAACTGCAAACCCTCCCCTCCATCTACCCATATGTGAAGAGTAAGACCAAGAACTAGAGACTAAGAGCTAAACTCTCTTTTGTGTATAAAGATGACACTGTTTGTTAAAGTACATAGCCCTTTAAAGTCAGAGCATTTTAGCCTGCTGTCTGCTACTAATTAATCGATCGTGGATGGCATCATTCTTCCGGACAGATTTTCTAAAAAGGGTGTGCAAATATACTTGGGTGGCCGCCTACTGTACTCTATGTGTGGGGAAACCCTGAGATGGGCAAGCACACTGGAGTTTTTCCTGAACACACATTATTTGTCCATTCCTGCACTGAAGAACATGGAGAATGTTTTGATGGCCATTTGACTCCTTTTACAGTCATTTGTCTGGGATATGTGCACTGGTGCCAATAGGGCTCATGGTGGTCTTAATAGCGGTGATAAGACCAGTTGTTTTCCTGTAATCAATCAATCTATTTCCTTGCATTGATGTTCTCCAGTTTGCTCAGCAAACCTTGTGTTACCCTTTAACCATTTTAGACGGAGAGCCAAGCATGAGCTCACACCATGTAAGTGGCTGTCTCCTGCAGCTTTGATATTGTATATTTTGCTACAGGACAATTTGGGTTTGCGCTTGTGGTTTGACCCAAGTTATATATTTGGGTTAATTTAATTAGTATAAATATAATTACACAATTCTGTTTTAAATTATTATATTATGGAAAAATTGGAAATCGAGCATGTTTGTATTTCAAATTCAAACATTAAATCAAGGAACTCACCTGCTGTATTCATGTGATATATAATCATTAGGGCTGCACGAATTGAACAAAAATCACATTGGCATTATTTTGACACATATTGCGATTGTAATTTAAACTATGGTATGTAACTATTAAATGTATCATTTTTGTATGCAAATTACGCTAAAGCCTAGGCAAATAATGACACAAATGATCTTATTAAGAGGATGTTTGCCAATATTTAACAACAAGTATTGAAAAAATAATGAATTATTGACAAACTCTACATAAATTCCCAACTGTGCATATATTACTTGTAATAAATTGCAGCCTTTTGGAAAATAATTGCACAGGTCCGTATTGCAACCTTCATTTTGTGCAATTAAAATGTGCATCACTTTCTCCATGTCAACAGAGGAAAACCTGCTTGTTCCGCTGCTTGCATTCTGCAGGAGCTTAAAGCCACACATAAGCGCATAGACAACTTATTTTAATTCTGTGACATGCCTATTGTTTTTCTGCAAAAAAAAAACAAAGTTAGACGGTCAATGACCTTCCCTCCAGTAGGCAGGACATCCAGTTATTAGTTTAAGTGATATTGTTAGAAATGCCTGGTAAACGCATACCAGGTACCCTTGTGTTAAAGTTTGACCTTTTAAAAAGGATGTAGAAATTGAATACACTACTGGCATCAACCTCTGTGTAGCTGTACAGGTCAGTGAAAGGCTGAATTAGGGGAGTCTTCCTTTTGTTTTTAATGATGTCAGTGTGGCTATAAAGTGTGCCAAAATCCTAACACCCCAAGCCCCAAGTATAGCAAACAACCCATTATATGCAGTGAATTTTACAAGCAAATAAAATATATATATTTTTTATATTTCATCTGCATTCTCACGTTGCAAAGCAAGCAATCTTTTTACTTGTACTCTGAACTCTTTTCATATTTTTTGTTGTTGTTCATTGTGTCATTGGTGCTTTTAGTTTTTTACTACCCCCTTCTTTTGATTCATGAACTAGGAAGCAGCCTGTCAGTTATAACGTGCCTTTTTTGATGCATGTTTAAGCGATTGGTGGCGTGGACATTGGCTGTGTTGGATTCTTATCAGAGTTTGTCCAAATGGACCAGCAGCTTTCCTGACTGAGGTCATAGCTCATAAAGCACTTTGGTGTTTGCTTGACGCTCATTAATGTCCAGGTTTTGCAATTTATGTATTCCAAAGCATACAGCGTGCATTATGCATATGAATTATTAGGTGGAACAAAACTGTATAATAATATAAAAAAAAACACCTTTGCAGTGCATTCACTATTGTACTATTCGAGAATTAGTTGGCTTGAACAATGCGTGAGCATGTTGGCGCTCGCGCTGTGGATTTCTGAAGAATGGAGACCTGTTGAGTGAGAAGCTGATGCTGAACCTCTATTAAAAGTATTTGTACAGTTGATTTCTGAATTCATACATAAGAGCATGAAAACAATGCTACATTTCCTTACATATCCTGAGTAAACTCTGAGCAGCATTTTCATAGTGTGTGAAATTTGGATTCTATTGTTGCTGTCCATTGCTGAGCCTTTAAACCTTTCCTCCTTTTGTCTGTGGATTTGAGTACACTGATATATGTCATTCCTGAAAACTCCCAAATGGTGTGCGTGTGTTTTTGAGGGTTTGTGAACTCAAGTACTGTTTTGTTTCTTAAGGAAGGCTTGAATCATGACTCTGTCTATTAGCTCATTTTGGCACAAGCATGTTCTTCTGTTATGCCCTTTACATGGAAAAATTTATAACGGTGTTACACCTTCAGCAACGTGAGCCAAGAGATCATGAAGTCACATCCTGTATATAGACAGTACCTCACCATACACTCACCTTTCATTACCGTCTAACACTTATAATTAGGGCTTATTCCTGTGTGTGCACAAAAAAAGTGTTCTTGTTTATTTGTCTTCTTTTGCGGAGTGATTGCAGCTTGGAATGTGGCCACTATCTTTGTGTACTTGCTCACAGTTAAACAGTAAATATGGCCCACAGCATACTCTCCAGAGCTGCAATTTAATCTTTGGTTTGGTAATAGGATCTATACATAGATCTTTTGTTACTTTATGCAATCTCATTTTACAGAGCCAAGTTTTTAGCTAGTATTAACTATTATATCCTTGCTGGAGATCTGTTTTATTAATCAGGCTTGGAGATGTTTTGTTTCATGAGAACCAAAGTAGTTTATATTTCTGACAGCAGCCAAGTTATTAATTAAAGCACACACATCCACGAACAGACACGTACTGATTAAGGCACACAACATGGTTTTCAATTTATGTGTGAAAATTATTCCCAGAATCACTCTTTCAAAATTTAAGTCTGTGCCATCAGGGAAGAAAAAAATCTTCAATACATTCAGGTCATCAGCTGACTTCATTTTATTGCCACATAACTTTGCTGAGCCTAGAACTGACCAACTGAAGCAACTCCAGATCATAACACTGTGTCCAGAGGCTTGTACATTGGGCACTATGCATAATGAGAGATAATTGTTTGTTCTAGCGGTTGGGAAGCCAACAGTATATACTGTTAATAAAATTGTCATCTGCTGGATAAATGCAAAAACTGCATTTCTAAGTAAGAGATTGTTCTGTGCTTCACTGCCTGTGTGTGAGTCAGTAACTGCTTATAGACGTGTGTGACAATAAGCTCATGCTGAGTCTTGCCATGAAAAGGCAAAATCCCTGTTTGTACAGTAATAATGGGTTGTGGCTAAATCCCTGTGTTTATAATGTGTTTTTGTGTGTAAAAGTATATAGCCTGTCAGCTCAAATTCATAGCTGCTGTTTTAGAAAAATACTTTGCACTAAGAATAGAGCATTGTTCACTATTACTGCTACTGTAGTTTTAAAACAGAATTACCACCACCACACAACACAATGTGTAGCTCCTCAAGGAAGGATTACGCTCCACTGTGCAGAGTATTCATTCATTTTAATGCTGTCCTACTCTAATTACTAACTTTAATACCACACAAACTATAATAATGTAATCATAGTTTGTATTAGACTTTTTCATAATAAGTCTGCGTGACGAACCATCATAGACATTTTCTCCTGATTTATTCAAAATGCTTATCTAAGGCTCGTTTGAGTCCTACTTCACAAACACAATCGTAAGTCATAATGCATCCTTAAGCAAGCAAATCACCAACAGAAACAGTGAGCCTCACTTCCTTTTTAATTTCTGGAGAGACTTCTGCCCCTATTGTCCAGAATCCAGTGGCCAGCCAATTTAAACAGACTGCATGACCGTGGGCCTTGATTTAAGCTGGTGTTAAAACCCTGTTTCATTTGAAGTAGTCTGAACTTTTGCTGCAGGAGAAAGCTATTAGTAATTCTCTGCTTAAGGGAAAAAAATCAGTACACCTGGTCTGCTCCAAAACTCGTTTTTGGTAGTTCACGTCTCCGCCCGTGTCGCACTGAACTGCGAGCTTTCATATTGACGCGCTTTATTTCTTCCTTCCCTGGAGGAAGCCCGATGTACGCATCAAGTATTTAGGTTCTTTTTGTTCTTTATTTCTTTTCTTTCTTTTGTCTTTGTACTTTCTTTCCCTTCTCCCTCTATCATATTGTGCTTTGCCTCTTCCGTTCTTTCTGTAGGCTTCTGTATTTCTCATCTGATTCACTGAACCGTGTCCATGGTCACGCTTTCCATCCAGATGACGTGCCATGTTTATTTGGACTAGGACCAGACAACAATGACACCCACATGAGCACTCACACATACACATACACTCACAGTCCCGGTGGGTTTATCTCCATGCTATGAAAATAAGCCTCCTCATAACAGGAGGAGATTTGTTGATAGTACAAGGGGAGTGGGGGGCTTCTGCCCTTTTGAAACATTGTCCCTGCTGAGAGAACATGAAAGCAATCAGAATGTCAGGAAAAGTCTGCTGGTGGCGTTTTTGGCTCCTGCTACAAAATAGCATTGTGAAAATGGCTCTGCTGTTCTACCTTTGATGTAAGAAAAAATAAATAATTGTGTCTTTTCCCCACAGGTGCATCTAAAGTACAGGGGAATTTTGAATGGTTCTGAATCACAAGTGGAGCTTTAGGCTGATGTGGCTTATTTTGTGAGAAATTAGGTGTTTCGAGCACGGACAAATCACTTTCAGATTAGGTTTCTGAACTCATGTCTGACCGAAGCTGATTGTAAAAAAAAAAGGTTTTTGTATTTGTTGTGCGTTTAGGCGCATACAATAGCATGGTATGGCATTGGCCATTTGTTAGCTTCAATCAGTATGGCTTCAACAGAACCAAGTTTAAACTTACCATTTATTCTGGGATATAGACAAAGAAATAAATCTATTATACTGAGATCTTTATGCAGTTAATTATGTCTGCTGTATGCTTTTCTCTATGTAGATCCTGGATGAGATCAATGAGCATGGCATTCGCATCTACCAGCTCCCTGATGCAGACTCTGATGAGGACGAGGAGTTTAAAGAGCAGACCCGTGTCCTAAAGGTCAGATAGCGTGCATCCATGCGTTCCGATTAAAATATATATATTTTTGCTTTAAAGTGTTTAAACGTTATCCTATGTCATTTTTCTGTCTTCTCCAGGCCAGCATACCTTTTGCTGTGATTGGCTCTAACCAGCTGATTGAGGTGAAGGGGAAGAAGATTCGAGGGCGTTTGTACCCTTGGGGTGTGGTGGAAGTGGAAAACCCTGAACACAATGATTTCCTCAAACTGCGCACCATGCTGGTGTGAGTACAGCGAGACTCTCACTATCAAGTGTCACTTTTGGTAATGCCAATAGTGTTATAGAGTGGTATACTGTGGCGCCCTCCACTGGACATCGAGCAACATGAATTCAATAGACATGCAACAACCATTAAATGAAGGTTAAGTGATTAATCTTTGTTAAGTAAAATGGTTAAGATGTAGCTGTCTGTGTGTGTAGGACTCATATGCAGGACCTACAGGAAGTGACTCAGGACCTACACTATGAGAACTTCCGCTCAGAGAGACTGAAGAGAGTTGGCAGGTACAGTATAAGCTCAGAAAACCTCAGTACATGTTACAAGTGTAAGAAATGTACTGCCTCACGCATTACATATGTGATGAAAACTAAAAACAGCTTTATTCGTAAAATCCTAGCACTTCCTCTTCCACCCTGAACAAACTAAAAACTATAATTAACAGAAATAAACATACCTCGAGTACTGTATCCACTTTCATTTATGAATAGAGCATGAAGTGTGTTCGTGTTTTACAGGTCAGTGGATGATGAGGTGCTGGACAAAGATCAGATCTTGATGGAAAAGGAGGCTGAGGTAAGAGATTTTTCATCATGTCTTAATGGATCTTTTATTCAATTTACTGGTTTTAGAAAACCTGAACAAGACTGGCATTAATTCTGTGTCACAAGACACTCAACAGCATATATGCACGGCTAAAAACAATAGTTTGAACGGCATGCTGTGCTAAAAGGAACTTTTAGCTTTTAATAACCCTTTATATTGATAACTAGTGTTAGTACCTGCCGTTGACGGGAGTTTTTTAGAAATTCTTAAAAGGTTAAAGCTAAAAATAAGCTGTGTAAGTATAACGCTCAGTTTGGGTATTTTACATTCCTGCACCTCTACTACTGCGGATATGTTTGTCCCAATGACCTGTTTTTTATCTCATAGTGGTGCTTCACATTACTGCTTTTTTTTAGTGCCACGGACAGTGAGACAAACTGGTTTTAAACATTTAGCATTAAAAATAAATATACAATGATCTGTCGATACATTTTTGAAGGTAAATTTTTCATAGTGTATTTGCCTTTTTTTTTTTTTAAGGAAGCCATGCTGTGTCGTGCGTTTGTTTTTTCATGAGGATTTGTGCGCTTTGTAGAGGCATTATGGTCGTTTCTGTCTTCCACATACTCTGTCTATACACGGTAAACGATCACATTAATTGACACGACGATAGCCACACCCACCTCGAGGTAAAAAGCGCTAAATTTGTCCAAAAAAGCATTGGCTGCTGTGATGTAATGTGATATTATGACGTTTTGTGCTGTGATGTGGCACAAATCTGCTCATAACATACCTTCAACTCTTTTGATTTAATTTATGGTGCAGATTTAACTTCAGATGAATACCAAAGGACTGGCAAAGTTTCATTAAATTTCATCCAGCCAATTTTGAGTGATGCTGTGACAAAATCAGCTAGACAGACAGACAGACATACAGACAGAAATTTTGGTTTCTGGTCCTCCAGTGTATGAAACATAAAGATATCATTGAAAGAGCGAGTTCTGACCCATGTACAGACAAAACCTTTTATTAATATAGTTTGTACCATAACAGTAAACTCATTGTTTACTTTATTTCTTATTAGATTATGTCCAGATAATATTTGTACAATGATATTTGTGTAACAAATGATTACGTCCATTTCATTTTGTCATTGTGTAGATTTTTTTTTTAACCAAACTGTGAACGGGACAAAGAAACCCTGTTAATTCCCTGCACTTTGAATTTAACTGCGTTGCCACTGTACACCATATTAATGAATTAATCTTTTACTGTATAAGAAGGTTTACTTTTTATGGTTTCAAGACTGCATTCCATGGGCATGATTATTGTGTTGTTCTTTTGCTTGGTAAGATATAGGGACAATCAGAACTTGTTAAAATGTGCCACAGGACATGACATCAGTTTCCTGTCTGACATAACACAGCTTAATTAGTATTTGTACTGACTTTTCAATACATTTCTTGTCATACAGTGTGTATTTATGGAGACCTCTAATAACATGTTTTCAGCAGAAGCTGTATTTTGGATCGCATTGACCCTGTGCTTGTGTTATGGTCATAAGTATTTCTTAATGGGAAGATGTGAAAGTAAAACACTTTTTGCTGACACTTGAAAAGCAGCTGGTTCTGATATTCTGTATAGTAGATGGAGCAATATAAACAAATTTTTGGAGTATGGGTTACAATCCAGATCCTTGTATAAGTTGAAAAGTGGGTGTTGTATAGCACATAGAGTTCCTGACTCGTCGTGTTAGACATGTTACAAGCCTATATGTTAGTATGTTACAATCCTCGCATTATCAGGTTAATTCATCTGCTTCTTCTTCTGTCCACAGCTGAGACGCATGCAGCAGATGATTGCTCAAATGCAGGCTCAAATGAAGATGAAACCTGGAGATGACTAAAAATGTATTGTGTGTGTTTGTTATAAGAGCATTAGAAAGCCCGGGCCGCCATCTACTACATTACTGGCTTTATCATTTTAAACCCTGTATCTCCCATCATTCTGGGCACTTCAAAACTTTTATACGGTTTACTTTTCTTTTATCATAAATATTTTTCTGTAACAAATAGAATTATTTCAGTGCATCACTCCATGTGCTCAACTTTATTTACAAAGACCTGATCTGACTGGTTATTAACTTACCCATATACAGAACCTAATTAATGTGCCACCACAGATGCCAGTCTTACATTGCAAATAATTTATCATGGATGAAGTATTTGTATTTTTATAACTGTAAAGTGCTTCAGGTTTAGCAGTTTCGTTCCCTCTCTCCCTTTCTCTCTCTGTCATGTCCACTGTTAGCAAGAAGCAACTCTCACTGTACCAGTCTCTTCTCACATTTCTCATGCTTATGTATGCCCCACTTGTGCCTGTTGTACACGGACAGAGAGTAATGGCAATAGAGAAAATGGTACTAGAATTTGACCTCACTCTCTGTTGGAGACACACACTAACCATACAGGAATTTATTCACAAGTGCCATATGATGTCAGCAGTTTTTCTAATTATTGATGTCTAAGTGTATGAATTAAAGTGCCTTTACAGATTCTGTGCCTTGGTGAATTATCAGTTGTAGTCTGTAGTTGTCTTGTTACTTCCTGAGAGAATACCATGAACTATTAGTGTTTCAGTGTTCGTGCTTCATCATTATATATCCACTAGGGGGCAGCAGCCAACAGGAAAAACCAGAACACTATTTTATTAACCAGGACAATATCGTCTTCCACTCTGCTGATCCCACCCCCAATTTGTCCTGGACTCAAAAGATTAGTGCAATTATTTTATCCAGTATGGGCATTGCTTATTTCCACCTAATTATTCATTAAATTCAGAAACAAATAGTATAGTAAAAACTTTGTATAGTATGAGCACGTTTTTTTTTGTGTTTTTTTTAAATCATCTTTTATGTACCAAATTTAAACATACATTTAATGCTTAAATAAATCCATAAATAAGTACATGCATGCATACATACATAGATAACAAGTGTCTAGAGAAACAAAGTGCATGATTAATAAAATGTTAACCGTTATTTCAGCTCACCTGCATCACAGTTAATTATGAATTGAGAAAGTGATACATTCTAAATATTTGACTATTTTTTTATTATGAATTATGACTACAGCATATTGAAATATTAATATGAATATATTAGTCTAAATTATTAAACATATCACCATTTTGGTTTTATAGATGACCAAACACTTCAGTGAGTGGAAAAGTTGTGTATTAAACTAAAGTGTTACAATCTCCTTCATAACTTAAGTCTTTCCTCCTACCTTAAACATTTTTTTCTGTTGTGTATCCTGAGGTGTTTTTTTTTTTCTAAATAAAGGGTCCTTCCTTTTATGTCACTGTACTCATTAGTTTTTATATGAACAATATGCTGATGTTTTGTAAATGTTGTGACCCAGGCGTAATTACTCATTTGACTGTCATCTCCTGTTTACAGATTAATATTTGTTCAAAGATGTTTTTTTTGTTGCATGTCCACGGTACTGTTCACTACCTTGTAAAATGCTGATTTTCTTTTTTGTCTCCCTTTGAGCAATAAATGTTCAGAGCAATAAAAGTTTTTAAATATGTGGAAAAGCTGCTCATTTCAGTTGGCCCACATGTACTGAAGAGTTGAGGGTTTTATGCAAGCTGTTTTACTCTTTGTTTACACAATTTATTTAAACATGTAAACTAACATTTTAATTACTTCTATAATAATTGAGGATCAGTTCCTTTAAATATCTGTGTTTGATTTTATAAGACGAACATGATGATGGTTTGGGACATCAAACATCTACAACTACTCTACATCTCGAATGCTATCAGCGTGCTATTTAGGATGGTGAGGTGCATTTTGGACAAATCCAGAAATATGGAAAATTACATTACACAGAAAACTAGGGAAAAAATTATATTAACTGATCAAAGAAGAAACCGATAACACTAAGGCTATCTGTTTGTTTAGACTTTTAAAATGGCAGTATGAAAGCTGTAAAATATGTTTCGCCTTATTGTATGAACATTGTGAGTTTGAGATGTAAGATGCTATAGCCATCCTTAGCCAGGTTTCTAAGTAAGCTAAACGGTGTTGAAAGAGGGTAGACCGTGCTTTCCTCCAAGAGTGTTAAGAAGCCTTGTGACACAGGATAAGCAGTATTTTTGAAAAGATGTGATTAACTGGCTTCATGTGTTTCATAGAATAGTGTTTAGTGATAGAAAAGACCAAGAAAGAAAATGGGTGGGAGAAAAATTGTATGGTCATATAGTAGTAGAAGTAATAATAATAATTAAACAAATTAATTTATTCTACATTTAAATTTTAAAAAAGTTAAAATTTTATTTGTCACATACACAGTCATACACAGTGTGATATGAAGTGAAACTTGTGTACGAAATTAAAAATAGACCTTTATGAGAATTACTGCAAAGTACTCACTCACGCATCGTCTATACCACTTTAAGCTGTGTACAAGGTCGCGGGTGGCCTGGAGCCTAGCCCATGAGACTTGTGGTACGAGGCGGGGTACATCCTGGATGGGGGTGCCAATCCATCGCAGGCCACACGCATACACTTACACGCTCATTCACACACTATGGGCAATTTGAAAATGCCGATTAGCCTAATTTGCATGTCTTTGGGCTGTGGGAGGAAACCGGAGTACCCAGAAGAAACCCACCAACCAGGGAGAACATGCAAACTCCATGCACACAATGAAACCCTCGACCCTGGAGGTCACCAACAGTGCTAAATACTAAACAACTGTGCTGCCTACTGCAAAGTAATTAGCAAAAATATATTGAACATTATAAAATGTTGGACATTTTGTTAAATAGCTTTACTATAAGGTAAAGAAGCAGACTGGCAGGTTTATTGGCATACTGCTATCGTGGATGATCCCACACGGTTGTTCCTAAACTAGCAATACACAGAATTGTTCATGTGTAGTTGTGTCTTCCTGTTTCTTACTGAGATACTGAGAGCTCTCACCTTGTAAGACTGAAGATTTATCACCACAATATGTGGTGTCAGCTACGAAGAGGACAGGGTCTCTTTCTGGTTCCTCTTAAAGGTTTTTAAGAGCTCTTCCCATCACATCCCTTCGTGATTTAGAATACAACAAGCAGCTTTATACTGTTAATTACAGCATGGTCCTGTATTAATAAAGGCACAGATGGCATGTCTAGTTTGAATTTAAATTTTATTAAGCCTTGAGTTGTTAATCTGATTTTAGTAATGAATAATAATTTAGGAGCAATTCTGATAGAGGTTAGTAATTAAGTAGGATGTGAAGGGGAGTTATTTAAGCTTTAAATTAAAAGGAATATCGAATTTATTAACATCCCTGTTACTCAGTCAAAGACAACCCTGTGAATGTTGAGCCTCCGTGTAGCGGCTTGAGCGGCGATTGGCTAGATATCTAGTGGGTGTGGTTTTGGGTGACGTTGCAGGACACGCCCCCGTGTGGGATTCCCAGAGGGGCAGAGCGGTCCGGCCTCAGTGCTGAGAGAGAGAGAGAGAGAGAGAGAGAGGGAAGATGACAGCTAACACGAGATACAGGAACCGGCTAATTAAAAGCGGTAATGAGCTTTTTGTGTATGTTTGTTCTGTTTGTTTATTTATTATTGTTTATTTAACTGTCGTTTCTGTTTCCGTGACCATCGTTCGGATTCCCTGCACCTGATGTGATGATGATGATGATGATGATGATGGTGCTTCTGCTGCTCTGCTCTCTCAGAGGATAGCGAGGTAACACGATGCCTTTCTTCACAGACTGTTCTCCATCTTTTTTTTCTGTCACACACTTGATACTGTTACCATCTGATGTCTATTACCATCCACAGTGAATGAGCATGTCGTTTTTAAAACGCCCTCACGCGCACATACTCGATTCATTCGTTACAAGAGACTGGAATTAGTGTGTGTGTGTGTGTGTGGTTTGGTGTGAGGGGTTTCTGCTTGTCCTTTTGCTCTTTCGGTTGCGCATCATGTTGCCGCAGTGTGTGTTGAAGCGGGGTGTGTGTGTTGGAGCGGGGTGTGTGTGCTGCCGGGGGGGGGGTGTGTTGCTGTGGGGGGGGGGGGTGGCGGGGGGGGGTGGGGGTGGGGGGGGGGG
>JAQMYG010000039.1:18009640-18030995 GCA_030014215.1 Clariallabes teugelsi
TGCTATATTGTGATATATATCGTTATCGAGGTAGAAAATTGCTTCTACCGTGATAGAAGATTTTGGTTATATCGCCCCCCCCTACCACTTTTGAAAGAATATTCGGTCTAATTCGCGTTTTTTCAAATTCTGGTTGTTGAACTAGCTGCAAAAGTGGTACGAAAGGTATGCCACTACAGTTATAGTTCTTTTTATAATATTCCAGTAAGTCAAAGATATGATTAGTAAACATATATTTGGACATTTTATTAATATCTAGCTTAAAAAAAAAAGTTTTTATTTTTTCCTAGAAATAACTGCTTAAAATTAGCGAAATTATTTAATAGAACAGACTTTTCTACATTATGCTTCAAATTAGTGAAATATCTAAAAAATGTTTAAATAGTTCAGTGTTTAGTTATAAAATATGAACTTATAAAAGGAAAAACATTTGACTATATTCAGTTTTCTTTTCACTTGCTCTTTTTGCAATGAAATTACTTAGTTAAAAAACTAATATAGCAAACATCGAACACCATATACCATCTGGTTGATTGCTTTAAAAATGTGATTATTTCTTAAACCATTCCTCTTTATAATTATAAGTCTGTATATTAATATATGTATTTGACCTCCTGTGTGTTTGTGGATGTGTCTGTGTGAGTGCATGTGTGTAAGACCCCAGGTGGTGTATGAGACTGGCAGCTGGGGAGTGTGAAAGGGAGTGTGTTTGGGAGGGACAGACTAGGGACAAGGCTATTATGTCATTCTGGGACATCTGTTCCCTTCTTTTCAAGACCTCCAGCTCCTTCTCCACTACTCCCCCATCATCTACTTTACATGTATCTCCTCCAGTGTTGAAGAGAATGGACACACAGAGACAGTGCTTCATGAAGCTGTAGAGTTGTGTGTGGGACAGAGGAGTAATAGTTTTATTAGTAACCCTAAAGTCCAGTTCCAATATGTATATATGTTTTGCACTCTACCAACATATCCCTACATCAAATATCCTTACCCTTTATTATCACAGAAACGCACATACACTTCAAGCCTTTAAGAAAGAGCAAGAGCATGTCAAATGCACTAATTAGCATTTAGGCTGTGTCCCCATCTTACACACACAAGTCATATTCTTTAATAAGGATGAGCAAAATGCCCCCATAATGTCACCAAGGTACTGATGACATCTTGATGAAAATGATGAAAATACATTTCAAATCTAGAAAATGTATCTGGTGTGTGTTTCACACAGTTTGGCTTCAACATCTCAATCATCCAACTCTTTAATCCGTTTGCAATCTGCCCGTGTAGAGAGGGACAGGCCAGCAGCAGTTTTGAGAAAGTTATGATGCTGTTCACAAATCTGATATTTAATAAATATATGTATCACTCAATGTCTATACCGCTTTATCCTGTATTCAGGGGCCTGGAGCCTATCCCAGGAGGATACACCCTGGACAAGGATAAATAAATGTATATTAAAATTAACAATATACAGCAAAAATATTGGTTAAGTTGGTAAAAAGCATTATGAAAAGCAAAACACACTGACTGGCCCCTCAAAAAAGTCACCACACTAAGGTTTCTCTGGACCACATTTAGGTCACTGTTCATCGAGGCACTGTTCTGACAACCTTACTGTATACAGTGCCATAACATTTATTTCCATGCATAGCTGCATTAATGTTTGGCCAATACCTTGTATTTAGGATTTGAGTTATGAACCACTGTATAAAGTGCAAGTTAATGTCATGGAATATGGCCTTGCCATCAGGGACAGAAAAAAAAAATCCATCAATTTGATAATCTGTCAATAGTGGCACCTATGCATTATGGGTACATCGGTTCATGCGCTTCCTTTCTTACCCTGACTTGCCTGTCGCTCTGGAATAGGATCACATTCGGACATGACTGTATAAGAAATGAGAAGCTGCTCACTGCATCAGTTAAAAGGAAATGAATTGTTGCCAGCTGATACAAATTAATCACTGCAGTAATTATCCAATCATAGGCTTAAAGTATTTGCTTGTTTAAATCCAATGGATTTATTTATTTATTTGTTTTTTTTTGCAGGCGGTATACTTGACTGTATTTGACAGAGCTTTTTTTTTTTGGATCTCTATATTTAGACATAATGGCTTACAAGCGATTATAGCAACTATTATTGCCTACGGTCCTTTTGGAGATTATCTGTTTAAGTCCTTAGGTAAATAAGACTACATTCTGAGTGAACAGTGGTGTGTTGTTAATGACACAATACTGCAGAACTCTGTGGAACTTTAACTTTAGTGTTAAACTCTATTAGAAAAAAAAACACAAACAGGCTGTTGGGAATAGATTTAAGACAATCTTTTGAGAATATATATAAAACATGTAAAAAAAAATGTTTCTAAGGTTGTAGTTATACAGTATATTAAAGATTTGCATAGTGAAGACTCAGGGCAGGATTTAAAGAGCACATGCCCTGATGTCTCTAATGACAAAAGTGCCCTCTTTTGGTACGCAAGAGAACTGCATTCCTTCAGTGTTCCTTTTCCCTCCTCCATTCTTAACTCAAGCAGTAGGAGTGCCAGGTAGTTATGTAGGTGATGATTACTGCAATAAACCGAGAAACAAACTATTTGACAGCAGACAAGCCATAGAGCTGTTGAAATGTCCTGATGATCCGGGTGAAAAGAGAGCTTTCTGTTGGTATGTGTGTTCATGTGTGGGTAAGCTGTGTGGCACAGAGCAGGACTGACAGGAAGGGCGTGACTCCAGTTTTACTGAATGTGGTTAGGCACAGCAGCAGGGTTCACTGCACCTCACTTCTACTCTGGAAAAAAAGAGGGGGAGGACTGAACGATGGATGAATGAGTGTTCTTTATTCCCGTTTTCACCCCTCCCCTTTCCTCTGCTTAAATTGCTTCCTTGCCGTCTCTACCTTTCTCTGCCCCTTTTCTCTCTCTCCTTCTCTCGTCCTCTTTTTCTTTTGTCCTTGTGCTTTTTCGGAGTCTTACATGAAAGTTCTCCTGCTCGCCTGTCCCAACAAGCAGCGAGCGTGCTGCAGGCCAGAGGCCACACACAGAAACAGGGAGAGAGAGGAAGGGAAGAACAGGGACGGGTTAAAGGGACCAAGTGAAATAGAGGTGTAGCAGGATTGAGAAAGAGACCTGGAGGTTCGTGTGGCGTGTGGGCTGAGGGTGCCGAACTGGAATGGATGCCATTATGCTGCAGGAGAAGCTGGTGGAGAAACTGCTGTGTGCCCGAAGCAGGACTACTCGCCAGAAGGTTGTTGGGTTAATATAATAATATACACTCTATATACAGTGAAATGTATTCTAAGTTATGATAATATAGTAACAGTGCATAGTGGATTACTTTATAAATGTGTTACTGGTGAGCTGAGACTGTAAATGCTAGGAAACGTGAGTAAGATTTATTATTAATAGTGTAAGTGTTTGTATGTCTTAGCACTGTTCTTCATGTTTTAGTCTCATTCTTCTCATATTCAGATTCACAATGTGTGTGTGAGAGAGAGAGAGAGAGAGAGAGAGAGAGTGATGGAGTAGCTGCAGGGCCACTGTGGGGAACTTTTCAGTAGCCCACAGAGACAGCGGAAATGTTTATTACAAGTTATGAGGAGTGCTGGCAGTCTGAGCAGTTTGGCCAGTCTGGGAGTGTGTTTTTTGAAAGAGCTATTCAGTCACATTCAAAGAGAAATTTTCTGCATGTGTACGTGTGTGTACTGTATGTGTGTGAACATCCCGACTGGCAAGTCTGCTTCCTGCTGTGATGCCTTGACTATTGACAAAACTAAACCATCATTTTCTTTCAATTTCATAATATTTCATAACTTCACGTTGATGTTTTGTCTGTAGGAACATGTTGAGCAATTCAGCCCGTGAATCGAATGCTTTATGTTTCCACAGCGATGTCCAGTTTAGCGAGGCTCACAGTTTTGTGTGCAGCAGTTTGGATATTGAGTATGCACAGAGTGTGAAATCGTTTCTATAAGCTGTGGTGTTCATCAATTTCACACTGCCATTTTCTATAACTGCTGTCTCTGTTGTTTGTGTCTCTCAGGATAAGCAGTATGTCGGCTTTGCAACGCTGCCTAACCAGGTCCACAGGAAGTCTGTGAAGAAAGGCTTTGATTTCACGCTCATGGTGGCAGGTTAGTGAAACCGTCCCAACCAACTGGCTCAGTGTCAACTGTCATTTCACCTGAAGTTAGACATGACAAGTACGTACATGCTCACATGTCTCTCTCTCTTTATCTATATATGTGTGTGTGTGTGTGTGTGTGTGTGTGTGTGTGTGTCAGGTGAATCTGGCTTGGGCAAGTCTACTCTAGTAAACAGCCTTTTCCTCACAGACCTCTATAAGGACAGAAAACTACTAAATGCAGAAGGTACACATCTCATGCAGCATGTTACATCATCAGCAATTTTAATTTCTTTAATTGATTTATATAACTTATTTAATTTTCAGTGACTCATCAAAATGATCAATGATTTAAATAATTTTCTTTTGCCATATGATCATCTCCCCCTCATTGTAATGGAATACATTGTATATTTTCTGCATTTTAAAGTAAAATGGAACATTGTGCAGTCACACAGTTTATTCTAGTTTTATTGTGAATTAAAATACCAGACAGAGTGTAATTTAGCCATTCTTATTAGGTTGCACTCGTAAAAGATGGAGATGCAGGATGTGGAAAATATAAACTCTGTTGCAATATTCCCTGCGGTTAAAATGGGAGAGAAGAAATGTCTAGGGAAAAAACCCGTAGAGCTAGAGAAATCAACAGTACCATTTTCTTGTTTATTCAGCTAAAAGGCGTAATGTTAATCCTCTTACAATGTCCTCCTTTAGAAAAACACTGACATCTAAAGCTGCTGGCAAAAACACAAAGTTACTCAGATACTCTGATACTAGACACTCAGAAATGCTGAGCCCTAACGACTTATTGGTTCACATTGTTCATTTAAATCTGTCAAAGACACATTGTTCTTAGCGGATCAAACTGCAACAAGATTTGCTTATGGAAATATTTGCTTTTATGATTGGGCTTATCTTTATGCATTCAGATCATATCTCATATTTCTGTGTCCTTGCTAATAAGACGGAGATTCGAACAGAAATGCAACTTAATACCAGAAGCTATGAGCAGGTACTCTATATCACTTCGCCATATAGGCTCCTCGCAGGTCAATTGACTTTTTGTATCGTGCAACTAACTTCTTTATTCCAGAAGCTTTACTGCTGTTCCTGATTCCAGGTTTTCACTGCTTAACCTCCTTAACCTCTGCCTCACCAGAGGTAAATCTGCATAGAGCCTCATTAAGTGGACAGAAGATGTGATAGTTGCATCAGAAAGCAGGTCACCGTGATTTTCTTGGCCAAGGGGTGTCATTTGAATTTTGCCTTTACTGGAGAAGATTCTGTTTAAAGATGGTTTTCTAGACTACATTTGAGTTTCATTAGAGAGCTTTGGTCTTGGAAGTTTATGTTAAAGTTATGAAAACCTCATAAAAATCTGTATGAACCCTGAATGAATCATAAACCATATATAAAACAGTATGATTCTACCAGACCAGCGAAGTGGACGCCCTCAAGAAGTTGCTAGCTACAGTACAAGTGATCATTTCTTCACTCACTCAATTGTTTAGTTTCTATATAGTCAACCCATTTTCTTACACTAGACTACACAGTACTAGAAAGTTTTTCTTTCTCGTTCAGAAATTTCGATATGCTACTGATATCAAAGCTCAGGGTATTGATGATACTTTAAACAGACTGGGATCTCTGCAAGCTTAATTCCACGTAAAAAAAAAAAGATGGCAGTGTACTTTAAAACTTGTGTAATCATGCTCCATGTCAGTCATCACATGCATTCATGAGCTGTATTTTACTAAGTGCCAGGATTACTACTGTAGAATTGGGAGAGACTTGTTTGGTTCTGCCATTTATATTTTGTCTCTATTTTCTCCCTTTTTTTCAGAGCGTATTAACCAGACCGTGGAGATCACTAAACACACAGTGGATATTGAGGAGAAGGGTGTCAAACTTAAACTCACCATTGTAGACACACCAGGGTTTGGCGATGCTGTAAACAATAATGAGTGGTAAGAACAAAGCTTGACAAATCATGTTATTGTTTCCTGGTGGATCGCAACACATGTCAGTGTGTGTATGGGCTATGTGAGTGAACCCAGGATCCACTTTACCTCTACCCTAACCAAGATAAAACTGTTCCTGAAGACGTATAAATATACCATGCCGGTCTGATATTTCCTCTCTGTGTGTGTTTTCTAGTTGGAAGCCGATCACTGACTATATTGATCAGCAGTTCGAGCAATATTTCAGGGATGAAAGTGGACTCAACAGGAAGAACATATTGGATAACCGAGTGCACTGCTGTCTTTATTTCATACCACCTTTTGGACACGGGTGTGTAGCACACTCTGTATTAGTGCATGTGTGGCTGTACACGTTATATTGGCCAAAAGTATGTGGACGCCTGGCCTTCACACCAATATCGTGGGTCACCCCAATCTGTCTGCACAAATGATTAAATGAATGACGTGTTTTTATGCCACAGCATTTCAATGTCCTTTGAGTGGAACTAAGAGGTTTAAACATGTTCTAGGATGACAGTGCTTCTGTGCATAAGGCAAGCTCCATGAAGAAATAGTTTGTCAAGTTTGTAGTGTCCTGCACAGAGCCCTGACCAGAGCCCCATTGAACATCTTTGGGACAAACTGGAATACAGACTGCACTCAAAGCCTTCTTACATGCTATCAGTGCCTGACCTCACTCATACTCTTGTGGCTGAATAAAGCATGAATCCCCACAGCAACACTCCATCTCAATCTTGTGAAAGGCCTCTCAAAAGAGTGGAAGTTATTATAGCAGTGAAGTCTGGAATGAGATGCTCACAAAGCAAATATGGGTGTTATGGTCAGGTGTCCACAGATTTTTGGCCAGATAGTGTATTTGCAGAGATGTACCTGGAGAATTAAAGGTTAATTTGTGTGTTTGTGTGCGTTATTTTTAGTTTGAGGCCGGTAGATGTGGAGTTCATGAAAGCACTGCATGAGAAAGTGAATATTATTCCTCTTATTGCCAAAGCAGACTGTCTCACTCCAACAGAGATAAAGAAGCTAAAGGATCGGGTGAGTACACGGAATCTTATTTTATCCTGTGCAAACTGACCACTGCTAATTCACCGATGTTCTCTTCTGTGTACATTGCTAACCTCAAGTTGTTCATTTGCTCTCTCTCTCTCTCTCTCTCTCTCTCTCTTAGGTACGGGATGAGATTGAGCGCTTTGGGATTAAAGTGTACCAGTTTCCTGAATGTGACTCTGATGAGGATGAGGAGTTTAAACAGATGGACAAAGAGCTGAAGGTGAAATAAAAATGTTTAAGGCTCCATAAAGTCCAGCAGCAGTTTTAGCCTCCATGGAAAATATGCACATTTATCCAGGCTGTATTTAAGTAAAGTGAATAATGGTTTCACTGGCTGTGCTGTTGTACTGTAGAAATGTACATTTATTTAAGGATATACATTTTATCATCATTGCTGAAACTCCTTAAAGTCTAAAAATCTTCAAAAATGACATATATGACGTATACCTAGTATACAATACTTTCTACTGGCCATGAAGTTAGACAAAGCTTTGTCGTGAATGAAATTATCCACTTAACTTAAATACAGCCTGGATAAATGTTTCTATTTTCCAACAATAAATCCCTTCACTTGTTATTTCATAAGCACCAGGATACAAAATCCTCTCTCTCTCTTTTTTTTTTTTTTTTAAAGAATTGACTCACTTGTATTAACTTGTAAAGTGCTTCTCCCTTTATTCCCAAAAAATGTGCTTAGCCAGCAGGGTTTTTTTTTTTTTTTTATATCATTTTGGCTCATGTGCCTCAGCTAAGAAACTTAACAGCAGCCTTCACAGCTGAATTTGCTCGTCTTTCTCTACTTATAGTCTGTGTCAAAATCACTCTAGCAGTGTTTATTTCCAACTGAAATCATTCTAATTAAAGATTCTAACTTAACTCTTTAAATGGACACTGATCTGATAAGATGTGCGTTTACATGCTCGAAGCAATGAATTAGAATAGAACTATTTTTGACATGTACAGTGTGGTTCTTCCTGCTATGAAGCATTTAATCTCCTGGAAATATAACAGAAGCAGGAGAAGAATAAGTGTTTTTTTCTAACTTTGAAGTCAGGTTAGGCCTTCCATTTTTTCCCACAAATCTCATCTTCTGCGTTATGATTGGTTACATGAGAACAGTCTTATCTATGATTGGTTAGATGCTTTACTACATATGAAATAACGAGCCAATCAGTGCGCTTCCTCAGCCGGAAGGCGGAGTCTGAAGTAAAAATTGGTGGTAGAAAGATATGTCCCCACCACGTGGAGCAAATATGGGCAGGAAAAATATATTTATTTTAATAAGAGATAAACCATCAGATAAAGTGTTACATGGCCTCCTATTCCGATCAAAAACTAATTCTGTTACTGTTAATTCTGTTACTCTGTTCTGTTACATGACCCTGAAGGAGATTTCTTTCTGATATACACAAGTTGTTCTTATATTCCTATCACATGTTCTGCTAATGAGCTTGTATGTGTGCATGTTTTTAAATTTGTTACAGGAATGTACTCCCTTTGCTGTTATTGGCAGTAACACAGTGGTGGAAGCAAGAGGTCAGAGAGTACGCGGACGCCTCTACCCTTGGGGCATTGTCGAAGGTGAGGTGTGTATGTGTTTATAATTAGATGTGACACAGGAGAGGGCAATCATGGAAATGTCTTAGACGATCAGTTATTTGCAAAAGAATCTTCCTGTTAAATCTAGTCATTTTTTAAATGTGTTAATGTGTATATTCTGTCAGGTGATGATGGCTCATATACGATTGCTTCATTTTTGTGTGATTCCCACAGTTGAGAACCAGTCCCACTGTGACTTTGTGAAGTTGAGGAACATGCTGATTCGCTCTCACATGCATGACCTGAAAGATGTGACTTGCGATGTACACTATGAGAACTACAGAGCCCACTGTATACAGGAGATGACCAGGTTTGTTTTGTATGGATCTTTTTAAATATTCTTTCTATTAGTTATAGTTAGTTGTTTCTGCTTGAATTACATTTCTTTTACGAATATAATGAATAACTGTAATGCCTGCTCTTGAGAAAATCAAAAGTTGAAAGTTGAAGTTCTCCCGCATCAAAACAGACAACAGTTTTTTTTTGAGACGGAAAAACATTAAATTTGTGTTTCTGCAAGGATTTGTGTTGCTTTGTTTAGCTCACCATTATGTGGGAAGAATTTTTTGTGAGGCAAACAGATTAGGTTTAAAATATCCTGGTTATTAGTAGAATTCATGATGCCACGATCTTCATAAGAACCCCTGAACCACCAGCCACAAAACAGTCCCAAAGCAATACTAAGACATGCCAGTGGCTCAGTGATGCCTTTGACTGTTTTGTCCTTTTTTTTCTCACTAAACTAATGACAATTTTGCTAAAACAATTATAAACAGTTTCGCCAATTGATTGAGCAGAAATTTTTAACATACAGTACAGTACCTGGAAGAAAGAAGGAAGCATTTTACTGCAAGGAAAGATTGCACTGAGAGAAGTGTTTTTTTTTATTACGAATTTGGGGTAAATGTAAAAATGTACAATTTACAAACTTGCGATAGAAAAAAATAATTAAAAAGAAAAATATGAAATATATAAATTAAACTTATAAATCATTATGCTCCCTTGCAAACTGAAACCTGTTTGTTTGGAAATGCTCTTCCATTCGCTATTAAACATAGCTTTCTACTGTCAGTTTTTTAATGCAACTTCACCAAGTGTTAAAGTGATCTCCATTTATATTTTTTTTCCAACCACATTTCTTAGACAAAGTTGACAGGTCAGCAATATCCTTCCAGGATTTACAAACGTGTTTTTAAGGGTTTTTTAAAACCCAATTGTAGTCACCTGCTTTCGTTGATTGATGCAGGTCAATAATTTAACCCTTCTGAGATTTTGGCCAGGTAGTGTATGTTGTATTAAATTCATACAGTTTTGCTCTTTTTTTTGTTGGTTGTCAATAACTTTGTGAACTTCGGAATATGTGTTGCAGTAAACTTGCACAGGACAACCGTGTGGACAGTCCTATTCCTATACTGCCCTTGCCGACTCCAGATGCAGAAACAGAGCGACTCATTAAGATGAAGGATGAGGAGGTGAGTCTTAAATACAAACACACTGATTATGAACTGAACTGCAGTGTGAACAGTGTGCACTGATCTAACAGCACACTAATCCTCTTGTGTGTATGTTTGCAGCTGAAAAGAATGCAGGAGATGCTGCAGAAGATGCAGCAACAGATGCATGAGAAAGACCAGTAATGATCTCACACAGGGACACACGTATACAAACATGCACTTATAGAGAAACGTACAGAAGTCACTTCACATCATATACTGTATTCTGTCACAAGAGTGGAATGGAAGTAGTCATGTGTGTATTGTAACTGCGGCGTCGCCTTCAGGCAGTGACATACTCAATGACAAACTATACTGTATATTTGCAAAAGTTTGCTTGGTGCTTTGGAGCTCTTGCCTACCAAGTACAATTGTGAGGCATCTGTTTAAGATTTTCTTGTGTTTATGCCTGTGTGAGTATATCTAACATTGGTAATTTTATGTATAATTAATTTAAATGAAGCCTATGTTTAGAAGTATTTAATTTATATGTACTTATATGATTTTAATGCTCAGCTAGAACAAGCATAAATTGTTTTGTAACAATATATTGGATCGAATCCGGGCTCTGACAGTGTGTGTGTGTGTGTATGGGTGTGCACGTGTGCGCATGTATGTGTCAATGGGCGTGTATGTTTCCTTTAACTGCTGACTAGGATTTTATAGTGCTATCTCTCAGTGAGTGTGGAGTTACCTTGCAGGTTACTGTAAAAAATAAATATGCTTAAGTCAGATGGTTTGTGTCAGGGTGTTTTTTTTGTCTTTGTTTTAGATCTGTTACAAATTTACATTACATTCCAGCGCGAACAAAAATAAGTAGTTTTGGATGGACAGTAGTTTAGAGTCCCCTTCCTGTGTGATATTCCTCAGGGGGTGGAGTGAATATAAGCGTGTGTGTGTGTGTGTGTGTGTGTATGTGGCCAACTTTATCAGTGTGACCCAGCTGTGTCTCTAAAACACTGCTGTTATTGCACGAGCAGACCCTGTCCCTCTGTTGGGCCCCTGTTACACAGAGAAGACATTAATATACTGGTAAGAAGCTCTCCTTGTTTTCACGTATTTTTACACCTGTGTGTTCTGTATTGCGTTCAGTAAAACAACATAATGTAGTCTTAAGATTCTAGATTTCCAAGAATTTTCAAGAGGTCTTGTCCTCAGTTAAGAATGTGTAAAGTTTGTTATCTACTCTAGCAGTGCTGAAACTGCTATAGTCACAAGCTCCTGTACTGCTATTTAAGTTAGCTGCAGTGTGCGTGTGGCTGCAGTGGGTGGGGGAACTAAAGTGATTTTCCTTTTTGACAATATCTTAATCAGAATTTTTATTATATTAAAATCTTCTAAAAAAAAAAAAAAAAAAAAAAGGAAAAAGTCCCTGTTACTGTAAACAACAAACAAATAAGGTTTGCAACACAAAAGGATCTCTTATCACCTAAATCATTGTCTGTTTCATCAGAGACAGAGGCAGCATTTGAGCATGAGCCTCATCCTCACTATTCTTAAGGAAAAAATCTTTTTATTATTATTAATCTTTTTATTACTATTTTGACTGCTGTGATCTGTTCAATATGTATAAGTGCTCTTCTCTGTTTTAACGATGTGATGTCTGGTCATACACTGATCCATGATCTTGATCATATATTGAGAAAACCACACTTACAGCTACATAATTAATAATACATTAATTTGGCGGAGGGAGAGATAAAAGAAATAACAGGAAAGAAATTGTCACATCATTCATTCTCCAGCTCATCTCCTACTTTGCACTCTTTATCTTTGATTCTCATGTGGAATATCCTTCCTCCTTTCCAAGTATACTAGAACAAATGAACTGTTTGACAGTTAAATGAGAGAACTCCATTTTTGCCCAAACAAACAAGTGACGCAATAAATATCAATACAAAGTATTTTGTGTAAAATTGTTTGTGCTATAAAAATTTTAATTTTGTGTAATTTTTCAAAATGCTATAACTCCACTACACTCCCATAGGCGTGTCACAGTGGATAATTGCTGCAGTTGTGGTTATTTAAGTATGCAACTTAGTATCAATAATACACTTCATTGAATCACCTTTAGCTTTGATTACAGCATGTGGTGGCCAATACTTAAATGATAAAAATGATTCCTTATGCTTCCAGAACTCAACAATTTGAGTCCCAGAATATACCAGTGCCGTCAGGGAAGAAAAACTGCATTAATGTGATATCCTGGTCATTCAGTACGTACATTCAGGTCACCAGCTGACCTCTTTTTATTACCTGCCTCCAGAGGCTAGTACAGTGGCCACTATGCATGATGGGTACTGTACATCGCTTCATGCTCTTCCCTCTTACCTTGAAGCACACATCTCTCTAGAACAGGGTCAATCTGGACTCATCAGGCTACATGACCTTTTTCTATTGCCCCAAAATCCAATATTTATGCTCCCTAACAAAATAAAACCTTTTCTTCTGATTAATGATGAAACTTTTTTTCCAACCCTAACAAGTGGTTTCCTTATGGCCACACAGCAGTTTAATCCCAATCCTTCCTGTGAGTTCTCATCACATTTCATGCATATGGAAATGCTCTTACTTTCACTATTGAACATACAGTAGCTGTATGGTTTTCCTTTTTTTTTTTTTTTTTTTAACATGCAACTTAAACAATTTCTGTTATCACCCGAATGAGTCTGGTTCCTCTCAAGGTTTCTTCCTATTGCCATCTTATGGAGTTATTCCTTGCCGCCATCGCCCTCGGCTTGCTCATCAGGGACAATCTGATCATATTGATTCATACACATTTTTCACATTTCATACACACTTCCAAAATTGTCTTTTGATTCTGTGAAGCTGCTTTGTGACAATGACCATTGTTAAAAGTGCTATACGATTAAACTTTAATTGAATTGAACCTAACCAGGTGTTTAAGTGAACTCAATTCAAGATTTTCCAACCATATTTCCTCCACAAAATTGACAGTTCAGCACTGGTTTACAGGTTTTGATAATGTGTTAAAGTGTTAAAGGGTTCTTAATTTCAAATGTCCTTAGTTGGTTTCTTTAATTGATAATAATTTGACAATAATTTGACTCATGCTTTGATTGTGTTTTTGTAGTAAGTTAAACAGCAAGTAGTTGTTTTTTGGTGGAAACAAAACCTTTTTTATTACAACGATTGTTGAAGATTATGGGGAAAATTATAAGCAATACAAAAACTTCAGTTTACAGCATCGTCAGCCTCCTTATCTAGCAGTTTTAGTTACAATTAAGACAGCTCCCTATCATAGTACAGGTACGCACCATTTAACCATCAGCTTCACAACACAGAGTGTGCATCTCATCCCTCTTGTACACAAATCGCTCGTGCATATTATATATTTTGTATCATTATTTATCTGCTTCACCACAGTGCTTACACTAACATTTGTTTTGAACAGCATCCAAATCACATAATGTCCTACTAAATAGAACGCATTGCAGACACATAACTGTCATTTACTGTATTACTGCTAGAGTGACTGCAATGGCAGTAACAAAGTGTAAATGCCCTTTTCTTGGCGATTCCATTGAAAAGTCTGGTGTCTACACTTTGCTCAAAATGGAAATTAAGAAGTTTAAAGTTTCTAATATAAGGTTATATATCATTGTTCCAATAAAAAAAGTTTGGTGTACACAACCTTGTGTGTCAGAGAATAACAATTTGCCAAAATAAGTCTGAAAATGGTATTTATCACGTTCTGCTATCTGCTCAAATACAATCCCATTGAACCTTCCTGTATTAGTTTATTTGTTCCATTAGCAAAAGTATGATCATATGAGTGGAATGTTTTGCCTAACTGAAGATACAGTAAGTATGACCTTTCAAAACAGATGCTTATTACATCGTAAAATTATTACATGTCACTTTCCTACTCGGTTTTCTCTCCTTTTTCCCTATGCAGAGTGTGTTGGTATGAAGTGTGTGTTACTGGTGCTCGTCTGTGTGCTGGGAGCTGATGTAGGTAAAGCTGGGGCTGTATGTCCAGCTGCCTGTCACTGCACAGCCGCTGTGGTGGACTGTAGCACTCGTGGACTCACCACTGCAACGCTGCCTTCATCCTTCCCTGTCAGCACCACTGAGCTCCAGCTCCATGATAATCACCTCACAGCACTGCCCACTGGACTGCTGGACAACATGGAGGCGCTGCAGCTGGTCACGCTGCATGGGAACCCGTGGGAGTGTGATTGTGCTGTGCTCTATCTGAGGGGATGGCTGTTGAAACAGGACAACAATGCATTGATAAGGCAAGTGGCTGTAATAAGTAGCAACGGTTACAAAGCATACTTGGACCAATTATAGCCTAAACTGACAACTAATTCATAAAGCTCAAGTCATTTATTTGGTTTTGTTAAGTAATGTTATTCAAAATTTTGAACGTGACATACTGCACGGTTTATAAAGGCTGTCGAGGTATTTCCACTGTGTTGTTCACTTTAAACAAACAGCAAACAGGATGTACTGTATTTTAAATCTTGCCATAAGTTCTTAATTGAATAGTGTTTCTGTTCTTTTCCAGAAATGTGAGCTGCAGTACTCCTTCTAGCCTGCAGGGGAGACTAGTGGCCTACCTATCTGAGGACGAGGTGCTCAAATCCTGTCATTATTGGATGTGTGACCTGGCCTTGGCCTCACAGGTCAGCTTGTTCATCTTTATCGTGGTGCAAGCAATCCTCCTGGCTGTGGTGGTCCACTTCCTGCGCCGGTTCAACCAGCTGAGCTACGGTGCACAGCGAGCAGCTTCTGAAAGCTTTCACAGCTGAGACCAACAGCATCTAAGCACCGACAACAAAATCTCCTGATGTACGAGGCTCTCGTAGCCTCTATTTACATCACACTGGCTTTGTTTCACAACTGTTTTAACTTGCACTCATCAGCGTTTTGTCACTATTTCCCTCGGGGAATTCTTGTTGTTATTTAATATGTATGAAGCATGAGAAGACTGAGGGATTAAAGCAACATACTGCTGAGAAGGTTTAGTGATTTCACACAACTTTTTCTATTGATCTGCCTTCCCAGGAGTGTAGCTTATCACATTAGGCAAGTTGTTCATGCCAAAGTTGCCATGTCGGTACAGATTTCATTGGCTCTCAAATATAAGTACAACAATGCAAGTTATCAGCCAATCAAAACAGGCTATTCCACTGATAATAATCTTAAATGCTCAGAACAGAAGTAAATTAAGAGAAAATAATTTCTTTACCTTTTTAATCCAACATCACAGCATCTATATGCATTTACATTTCACATGTACTTGCTTAAACAAAATGTTGATCTTTATGATGGATATATTTGCATTAGTGAACTGAATCTCTATATGCCTGAATAGTCACACTAACCAAAAAAAGACCTCATTAAATCTACCAACTCCACCAAGACGAAATAATTCCATTCCTATATTCACCTACCATTTACTGCTACTATCACTGACAAAACATTCACTAATCAACACAAAACCTAATTTTCACCCAAGAAATATGATCAAAAATGTCCATCTGACAAAAAACCCTTAAGCAGCAAATTTGTTTAAAAAAAAAAAAATCATATTAGGAATTAAATGAGTGTCAAGTTAATACGGTAGCTCTCATTGACTGCCAACTCAGCATGACCAAATATCTGTAGATTTCCGGTGTACGGAGAGCAGGACCTCCTAATGTTTAGAAACAGCCTTTGTTTCACTAGAGATAACGATGAGAGGAAGCTGATGACAGCATGTTGAAAACAGTAATGAACTCAGCCAGTGAGAGACTTGCAGGAGGTGCTGATTACATCCTGTTTTACTTTACTAGTTACGGAATATGAAATAGCATTAGAAAGATTTTGTTATACCAGTCAGCAAACTTTAGTTAAGCTCCTGGTGAAAACTATTAATCACCTCACATGTCTGATTTGCATTTACACTGCATTTGTACTGTATGTTTTTCATAAAATATATTTGCAATGGAAGTTCCTAAAAAGGTATTTTTTGTCTTATAATAAAACTGTTTTGTAGTTTCTCTCTCTTTCTCTGTGTGTGTTTTGATTTTGCATATTGTTCACTGGTTTTAATCAAAACCAGTAATTTTAATTAAATTGCCCTTAATTTATTATCCTTAGTGTTTAGCACTGTCACATTGTGGAGTACAATCTCACCTCTGCTCTATGTTCTCCCTGCATGTGGTGGGTTTCCACCAGTTTCTTCCAGTTTCCTCCCACAGTTGAGAGACATGCGGTGTAGACTGAGTGGTGTTTCCAGATGTGGCCTGTAGCAAATGATTGTGGACATCCTTGAGCCCTGCAATGGGTTGACACCTCACTGGGTGTCCCCTGCTTTGTGCCATGAGTTCCCTGGCGTAGGCCCTCACCACAACCTTAAATCCAATGAATGGATGGATTAATAATCCCTCAGCAATCACTATCTTGCACAGAATCAAGCAGAGTCCTAGGTTTAAATACTGTAAAAGGAACTCTGTCTGTTTGACTATTCACAAATGTCTCCACAGCTTAAGCAAAGTTTAATTCAAAACAACTTACCAATGTCGTGACAGATTTGACAACATTTACCTGTCATAAATACATCTATACATCTTTATGTTTTAATCACGGACTTTACTCAAAGTTACAGTTAACTTTACAAAAGTTAAAGATGCTGACGGAGAAGTTGTCCTGTCCAAGATGGCGGCCAAGTCGACGTGTGTGTCCTCAGATTACCAGTTCGCGCAGAGGCATTTTCCCCCTCTGGTATAATTAAGCATTTAATTAAGCATAACACATTTGGGAATTGCAGAATGGGTTAGCGTTTTGTTTTAAACATTGAAACTCAATTTTTGCTTTGCATTTTTGCCTTATACACTTTGTTAGTACTGACAAGTGGAAACAGCACTCGTTGCGGAGTAAAGCGAAGCGGAACGCTCTGACCGAGTGTGTAAACTGGACGGTCGCTTTAAGGAGTTGCACAGTGTTCCTGTTGATACACACGTGAGTGAGTGAATATCGCATAAAATAATATTAAAATAATTTTTAAAAAGGTAACAAAGTCTTTAGAAAGCAAAAATAACATTATCTTAACCTGTAAGTTATTTTATTTTATTTAAAAAAGCGCATGAAAACGCGATTACCGTTAGCGTATTAGCTATTATGTTATATGTAAACACTGGTTTCATACTTAATATGATCAACTCACGATTTATCAACTTTTAGCATTTTTTATCTCCATTGTTTATTTAAATGTTTAGCGTTACAGACAAAAGAGTGAGAATCTGTTACAGCACTGTGTTCAGTAAGAATGAAATAGAATGTACATTTTCTTTCTTGAACAACATTTTAGTTTTGTTTTCCATAGTTTGTTCCTTGCATCTGCAGTGTAATTTGCAGGCATGGGGAGGCTGAGGAAGAAACACAACTGGAAGGCGAGGGAGCAAAACACAGCAGCTCCCAAACCTGCTGAAGACATGAAGAGTGAAGTGTTGCTGGAGTTGGACAGTAAGGTTTCTTCTTGTATAGAGAAATATAAACCTCATCCTTACTTACCCATTAGCAGTGTGTTAAAGTAATACCAGGTGCTATCAAAAAGACAAGTTTCGTATCACGCTGACAGAGGGCAGCACAAGGCTGTACGCACAGTCACAGGGAGCACCGACCTTCTTAAGTCAGTGTGTCAAAAGACATCGTCCTGTGTCCATCTGGAGCCGTGCAACTGCTGCTATTCTGACCACTTGCGTTACCATGTTTGCTATTTCGTCATGGACAGCAAGTTAGCACAAATGCCGAAAGTAAAATTCTGTGTGAAACTGAGCAAATCTGCCACAGAGTCGTTTCAGCAAGTTATTTGTGATGCTGCCATGAGTCGTTCAAGGTGTTCTGAGTAACGTGCATGCTTCAAGAGTGGAAGAACATCACTGGAAGACGACAAGAGATCAGGACAAGCTCAATCCCCGAAAATGTCGGAGCCATTTGGAAACTTGTGCATGATGATCTTTGGGGAACTTTCAGCACCCACCCTACTCAAACTATTAATTAATAAGTAATAAAATACTTTCTTGTAAACAGAGTTCATTTCTATACTTTTTGATACCACCTCAAACACTAACTGACACATACATCACTAAATCATCCATTAGCATTTACACTGTGTAACCTGTTTCAGGACATGTGGGGGGGGGATCACAAAATTCACAATAAAGTGTCAGCATTAAACAGTGCGTGTGCTCTTAGCTTGGATCAACAGATGCCAAATCTTATCTGATACTGATTCAGCAGTTCAAATACTCACAGTGAGTGAGTGGTCGAGACAGCCATGCATTACACAGCGGCTTCAGAGCCTGTTCTATTCCAGTCCATCACAGGGCTCCGGCACAGACACACAAAATCTCATCTAGCAATAATTTACTGTTTGTAGTCTGGTAGCTTTTGTGGAGGAAATGCTGTAGATAACACACAAAGGACAATGTAAACATGTAGAAAAGTAGAACTGGAAAGTAACCTGAGCTTGGGACCGAATGACAAACCCTGCAGTTGCACCATGTGTCTTCATTTGCTACATACAAGAGTGAATTAAAATTATTGTCATATCAGCACTTTCTATTCTATTCTATTCTGTCTCTCCACTCACTGCTGTGCAGGTGTTACATCATTTCACTTGTGATTGCCGTGCGGAAAAAAATTGATGTCCCACTTGTAATTTGCACGCGTGCAGTGATTTGTTTTTTTGTGCTGAGGGTGTACCTGGTGCCGAAACTACTCACAGAAGAGCATAAACAGTAGCTTTTGGATATCTGCAAACAAAATTTGGACTGATACTCATAATCATGTAAGCAGTCAGTGTGAATGTTTCTTCAAAAGAATCATTACGGATGATGAGAAATGGATTCATCACTACGAGCCTGACCAAGAAAATGTTCAAAAGTCAACCATAATCTGGAAAATTGATGCTTACAGTTTTCTGGGATTCTCAAATTGCCAGTTTTGAAAAATTATCAGAAAAAATGTTCAATAATCAATAGTGCTCATTACAGTGAGATGCTTATTGAAGAGCTGAAGCCTAAACTTTGAGGACTGATATCCAGGGGCGTTGTGATCTTGCTGATAACACACGTCCGCACACTTCTGCCCACACTGTCGACAGACTTTTTTTTCGAGGTGTGAGGACTTTGCCCTATAGTCCAGATCTTGCTCCATCAGACTTTTACCTGTTTGGTCCCCTGAAAGCAGCCTTATGAGGACAAAGACCTCACTTCTGATGATGTAGTGAAGACAGCAGTGCATTCGTGGGTCACAGCTCAGTCTAGAAATTTTTTTAATGAGGGAATACGAAAGCAGATGGACAAAGTGTATTGAAAAGCCAGAAGATTATCTCGAAAATTTAAGTGTTTGTCTTTTCTGAAAGTTAATAAAAATAAATTCTACAGCCAGAGTGCAGATCATTTTTCACTGGCCCTGTATTTCATAACTTTTTTTTGTTTGTTTGTTTGGTTTAATATCGCCACAAATTAAACTTTTTCTTCTCTTTCAGAGTCCACCTCACTGAAGGGTGTTGATGAAAGTAACACACTGGTTCTCCCGGGCACCAAAGTGAAGAAGACAAAGGTGGAGAGACCTGTCCCTAAGAAAAAAGCGCTGACCAAAAAACAGAGAAAGAATTTGCAGAAAGTTCTGGAGCAGAAAGAGAAAAAAGCTCATGTAAGAAATTCATTAGCTGTATTTATTTCTGTTATATTTAATAGAACAAAGTCATATTGATTGCTTCTGTTGTTTGAAAATAACTATGTTAGACGTTGGCAAAAAAGCTTGTATGTACATATATTTTGTGCGTCTTCATGCAGCGAGCAGAGATCTTGGACAAACTGGCAGAAGTTCAGCTGCCAGAAACTGAAATGAAGCTGCTGTACACAACCTCCAAACTGGGCATCGGAGACAAACTTTTTCAAACTAAAGAGTGAGTGCATGTCCTCCATCACTTTCTATATTTTGATTAGTATTACACTGTGTGTACATATAGTCTGGGATGTTACTTAATAGTCGTGTGTGTGTGTGTGTGAAGAGTTAATGTTGAAGGTGTGGACGAAGGTTCAGCAACAGTCAAAATCAACAGTCTTAGTGGCGCTAACAGGAAGAGGAAGAGAAAATGGGATGAGGATGAAAGTGAAGATGGAGACTCGGTTAAGGAGGAGACGAGCAACGCGTCAGACTCCACTTCTGAGGAAGAGGAGGATGAAGTAGAAGATGAGGCTGCAGAAAAAACAGCACCTGCATTAAAGGAGGAACAGGAAGAGAAGGGGGAAACAGAAGTGGTGGAGAAGGAGGAAAAGAAAAAGGAAGATACAAAAACGTTAATACCCCAAAAAAATGACTGTCAGCCAGCTGTGTTCATTCCTGTAGACAGATTGCCGGAGATCCAGGTAGGAATCCAGATATTTGCTTTTTTTTTTTTTTTTGGCTGCTACCGTTAAGGGACGAAACAGCGAATCACTTGTCTCCATCTCGCTCAAAACCTGTACCAAATTAATACGCAGATCAGGAATCCAGATCCTCAGGAATCTACAGTGTAATTTTTAAGGCTTAAAATTTTATAACTGGTAACATCTGACAATGCAAAAGTCTATAATCATTAAATGAATATATTTAGGTAAGTGGTCAAAGATTCCCTCCTCATGTCGTCTTCTTACAATCGCCTCTGGTTTGCTCATTAGAGATTTCTTTAAATCTCTATCCAACTTTCTGTAAAGCTGCTTCATGACATTGTCCGTTCTCATCTTAATCATTTTCATCAGAAATTGATGTGGTGATAATGTGATACTACAGCAACGCCGTCTGACAATAGTGGCACAGAAGCAGGTGTAGTGCTATTTGTTGATGTACATATGATGCACGTGCCTGTATGTGTGCGCGCAGACAAGCTGTAGCTGTTGTCGAGGGCTACAGTAAGTTAACATGCATTAGTTCATTTACATTAATGCACAATTAAATGTTACACTGAATTTCTGAGGAGCCTCTCTGTCTTTCTCTATTCCCCCCTTCCTAACTTATTCCCTGGTGTAGAGTGTGGAAAGGAGGTGAAGAGGCGGGTACAGGCAGGTTGGAATGGGTGGAGAAAAGTGTCAGGTGTGTTGTGCG
>JAQMYG010000039.1:18031095-18052348 GCA_030014215.1 Clariallabes teugelsi
CAGAGGATAGGGTTAGATGGAGGCAGATGATTCGCTGTGGCGACCCCTGAAAGGGAACAGCCGAAAGACAAAGAAGTAGAATAACAAAGTAAATAAGCAGGCAGTTTTCAGAGGGTGAATGTTATAGCAGTAGATAATCATCTACGAGTAGCATAATAAAGGCATAAAAAGGATTGACATTTTTATAAGACTTCAGGCACAATATGATGATGAGACTCTTGGTCGCAATAAAACATTTGAATGGTGCAAACATTTTAAAGAACTGTCTGTGAATGACCATGCTGTGCTAGCTGAGGTAGGTCAGAGCCCACTGCTGTCAGTGGGAACTGTGCACACAATCATTCATGACCACCATGTGCACATTACACGAACTCGGCTGGGGGTTATGTCCATATCCCTCATGTAGTCCTGATCTCACCCCAAGCCATTTCCACATGTTTGGGCCATTAAAGGAGTTTCCGGGAGGCCTGCGATTCAGATGTGAAGCAGGCAGTCTGATTCTGTCTCTGTCGTATTGAAAACTTCTTGCCTCGGGGTCCAGGCACGAGTGAAACACTGGGATAAGTGCATTAGTGTAGCAGGGGATCATATAGAGAAATAAAGGTAGTTGTTTCTCTCATAACTGTGCTCCGTTATCCCACACATTTAAAAGTCCCAGTTTCACTTGAGCGTCTCTTGTATGTTCATGTAACTGAATAAGAAAGCAGTTACATGAATATATTATTGCAGGATCTATAACTACATTACTTTTTCAGTGCTGTTGTAGGTCAGCGTTGGTCCAGAGTAATGTTGTATGCTTTTATTTCTTATATCTTGCATTAGTTTTCCACTCTAATCACCCTCAATATATCACACACACACATTCTCACTTCCTCTGGGTGTTTCACATGATGCGCAATGAACAAATAGTGGACATATTTGCAAGTCATACTGGTTCAGCTAGTTCAGGGTCCCGGACAAACATAAACCCAAAATTTTTAGGAGCCAAAATTGAATCCTTTTCAGTACAGTACATAGCAAGATGAACTCATGGAGCCACTCTGATTTAAACTGGAGTCGTGGTACAGCAAACTTCAAAACCTGCGCATTGCTAGCATTATCTGGTAATGATGATTGAATACTTATTGAGTCTAGCCTGAGAACTCACACTGGTTGGTTAAGTCTTTGAATCAATACTGAAGCGGAAAATAACATGCAGCCCACACAAGACATGGCCTTAATTTAACGTGCTGTTCTTTTGTATTTTAACTCACTTCACCAACTGCTGGTAGCTACAGGTACGTTCACCGTGCGGACGGTACGAAAGAACAGAGATGCATGTGATAGTACAGCAGTGCCAATCAATAATGAGTGTGTGTGAAACCTTCAGAAGCGCACGTCAATTTAACACTCTGTTCAACTGTTGTATGGCTGCAAATGCTCTTATTATTGATCCTAGCTCTGCTCTACTATCAAGAGGGCTTCTGTACTCACATGCCCCGCAAAAAGGCGCAGCAGATTGAGTCTATCACAGGATCAAGACGCCGGATGTCTTTTAGATTTTGTCTGCTGGATGGTCGCCAATGGATAAAACTAGTCATAAAATATAAAGATAGGGCGCATTGGAGATTTAATTAATGTGGTCTATTAGACTCCTGCAGTCTTTATGTGAGAGAACCGCACCAGATGATCAGCATCACAGGTTTTGTGGTTTTATTCACTGTACCATTTTACACTTACTGTGTGGCCACCATGTTTTTATTTTATGGATTAATACACAAACTTACATTTAGTTTAAAGTCTTATGATTTAAAAGTTGCAGTTGCAGATAACCGAGCCTATTGTCATGCTATATTTGTAACAACGAGAAAAAAAATCTGAGTTCGGGAGTAGGAAGGGGGCAGTTGGGCAGCTAGCAAGTGGAGCCAACAGATTTTTTTATTCTGTTTTAATTCCTCCTTTCTTTTCTTGTAGGAGGCACGGCTGAAGCTGCCAGTGTTGGCTGAGGAGCAGGTGATCATGGAGGCAGTGAAGGAGAATGATTGTGTGGTGTTGTGTGGAGAGACTGGCAGTGGCAAAACCACACAAGTACCCCAGTTTCTATACGAGGCTGGTTATGCGAGGTACATACAGAAGTATTAAGATAACATCTGCCATTTATTATAGTTTTGTGTGCACAAAACAGGAGATTTCAATAATTACAGTACTGTAGTTCTAGCTGTAGAGTTGTGCTCATTACCTGAAAGTCTAGTGAGAACCTTTCTATGTGACAATATGGTATTCAGCTTCTGAAGCCATTGCCTGCGTCATCTCCGAACCTAAACCCGACAGAAAACTGTTGGACAGTGGTGAAGAAGGCAGAAGCAGTTGCGAAACTGTCTTCTGTACGTGATCTTCAGGAAGCAATCAAGCAGGCATGGATTGAACAAGTGACACTAGATTCACCGTCTATACCGCTTCTCCTCTGTAGAAGGTGGCGGGGGTCCTGGAGCCTGTTGCAGAAGACTTTGGGCACAAGGCGTGGTACACCCTGGACAGGGTGTCAATCCATTGCAGGGCACATACACACACACACACACACACACACACACACACACACACACTCACTCACTCAGACTGCAGGCAATTTGGAAACACCAATTATTCTAATCTGCATGTCTTTGGACTGTGGGAGGAAACCAGAGTACCCAGAGGAAACCCACACACACACAGACCTGAGACGAGAATCGAACCCTCAACCCTGGAGGTGCAAGGCTAAAGACTCTTTTTGTCTCAATACTTTTGGCCACAACCATGCATAAGAATGAATACACAAAGGTGGACACACAGATAATATTTATCACAGTTATTGTAGTTATATTCATATATTATATTCATGTCTCTCTCTCTTTCACCTCTCCCCCCTCTCTTTCCTTCTCCTTCTTTCTGCCTCTCTCTCAGTGCTGGTGGTATGATCGGTGTGACTGAGCCCAGAAGAGTGGCGGCAGTCAGCATGTCTCACCGTGTGGCCAGTGAGATGAACCTCTCCACAGGGTGTGTGAATGCGTTGGTGTATTCAGGGTTTAAATAAGTGAACGTAACTTACATGATCCACCCACTAATTCCCTAAACAATAAACATAAAACTAATCTTGAATTTTGTAAATTAGAGTTTTCACATGCTATGTGAACCTCAGTAGCGTTTACATACTAGGGATGGGAATCACCCAGGACCACCCGCTATGAAACTTACCATACCTGTGCATCGTTTTATATCATTTTTTTGGGAACGCAAAAGTGTGAACATTTCCACAAAGCTTTTTAAAGAGCAAATTAATTTCCTGACATCCTGGTCTTGGTGTATTGGCCATAGGTGTATAGAGATTTCTGTTTCCCTAACCTCCTCCTCTAGTTATAGTCAGATTGCATCTGCCGTTTAAAACAGGTGGTAATTGTGGAAAACAATGTGTGTGTGTGTTTTATCAGGGTGGTGTCTTATCAGATCAGATATGAAGGCAACGTGACGAAAGATACCAAGATCAAATTCATGACAGATGGTGTCTTGCTGAAAGAAATTCAAAAGGTGTATATGCACGTATACACACACACACACACACACACACACACACACACACACACACAAACAAACATACATTTGTTGTCTTTTATTCATGGCCTAATTATGTTTCTCTGTGTCTAGGACTTCCTGTTGCAGAAATACAATGTGATAATAATTGATGAGGCTCACGAGCGCAGTGTTTACACCGACATCCTCATTGGCCTCCTCTCACGTATTGTAGCACTCCGCAATAAGGTATCACACACACTTCAGTGAGACAAAAATACACGATATTTAATTGTGAAAACTTAGCATTGGTTACAGTAGGGGTCTTGAGTTTTATCAGAAAAGGGTCAGTGTGTCTTCGATTCAAAATAACATTGCGAAGAACTAATTAAACACGTGGAATCGTTTGAGATTCCTGTGCAGGTGAAATGAAAACCTGCACCCACAGTGGCTCTTTGCGGAGTAGATTGATCACCCCTGGTTAACAGTAATATATATATTTTTTACTTACAGAAAGGCTTACCCATGAAACTGCTGATTATGTCTGCTACGCTGCGAGTGGAGGACTTTACTGAGAACAAGAGACTGTTTCGCTCTCCTCCACCAGTCATAAAGGTATCAGCTACTCCCACGCTTTTACCTCCTCTCCTGTTCTTAGCATTGGAGTTTCAAACCAAGCTGCACATCAAGTGCGTTAATGAAAGGATTTATTTGTGATGAGCTTTTTACATGTATTGTTTTGTATGTGTGTGTGTGCTTGTGTGCGTGCATCCATATAGGTAGAGGCTCGTCAGTTCCCAGTCACGGTTCACTTCAACAAGCGCACACCGATGGAGGATTATGTAGCAGAGGCCTTTCGAAAAACTTGCAAGATTCACCGCATGTTGCCTCCAGGTCAGTCATTACTTTTACAATTTCGCCACAATACGAATCTTGTGTCTCATGTCAATGGGAGGGTGCAGTCACTTAATACAGTCAATACCAATACAATTTAGGGAGTAAGAGTAAAAGGCCTGCGGTGGAGGCTATGGAGGAGGCATGGTCTAATGCAGCGGAGTCAAAAGGGAAATGTTTTATTCAATAGGTTAACAAAAGTTCAGTACAGTATCCTAAACAAGTTGCAGCGTACACCTCGGTCTCTTCATGAGTAATATCCTGGCATCTCTCCCTTCTGTGTGAAGTTTACAAGAGATGTGTGGTCATGTTTCCTTTCCATTACAATGTTGTCTCATTTCAGTCTGTCCGAGCCCAAATCTCTTTCATCATGCTTGCTTAATGAAGAGACTTGATGAAGTTTCCCTGTGGAGCCACTGGGCTCAATGTTGAATTTGAATGAGAGCTTTTTAGAAGATATAACAGACTTGTTACACAAAGTTCAGTGCACACTGGCGGTTATCACATGCCTTCCAGATGCTTCTGGGCTTAGTCATCTTTTGTTCACTTTTCTCTGCTCTCTTTTTTTTTTTTTTTTTTTGAAAATGGAATAAAACATTCTAAACTTGAAATAAAATGTACAATTCCACAATCATTGTAATACAAAACCACTTTAATATTAATAATGATTAATTATCAGTGCTTATTTTATTGTTTTCAGTGTGAATCTTTGCATCAAAATAGGACTGTCCCACCTTAGTTGAGTGAGTTTGTTCAAGAACAACTATTTATGTTTTTTTTAATTTATTTTTTTATTGCCTCACCTGCCACGGCACACCTTTATGTAAACACTGGGGAGGCTCCTCATTTTTTTATGTTTTGCTAGCAAAATGAGACAGTAGGTACAATAATGTACCTACTGTCTCATCACGTGCAAAACCAAATACAGTATATATCACAATGAGAGTTTGTATATTTGTAACAAGCTTTAAAGTCAATGTTCGGTATGACCACCGGCATTCTTCAACACAGCCTGACATCTCTTGGTTAAGCTTTTTGTCATTTCTTTTGTCAGGAAAAGTTCTCCAGTCTTTTTGAAGGACAGTTCAAAACTTTTCTTTGGACATTGGCAGGTTTTTTTTTGCTCCATTTTTTTGTCAAGATTATCTCGCACTGAAAAATATAAAGAAATGAGGGGGTGGGTCAAGACTTTTACATATTTCTGTTCTGTTCTTGTTATGATGAAGATGGGAATGTGTTTTTTGTCAGAAGTTTGGGTCAGCTTTAATCTCATGCCACAGTACATGTAGACATCACTATTCATCACCTCACACAATGACAGTTCCTGACTGGTTGTATGTTTGACTGTAGGCGGTATCCTGATGTTTCTGACTGGCCAGGCAGAGGTGCATTCTGTGTGCAGGAGACTGAGGAAGGCTTTCCCTTATAGGTCCAGCAATATACAGCATACTGGTAGGCACACTCAAACATAAACACATACACACATGTATCAATCTAACTGAACCTTTAAAAGTCCTGTGTTGTCTTTGTTCGTACAGAAACAGAGGACACATCAGAGGAGCTGAGAAAATTTAAGAAGCAGAAGCATAAGAGATCAGTGGTATGATTTTGTTTCCACACTTGTCTTGTTGTTAGTGATTATGCCCCGCCGACTCAAAAGTCTTTCTTTTTCTCCCCCAGTCTCTTCCTCGCATTGATCTGGATAACTACTCTGCTCTACCCGTGGACGAAGGGGATGAAGATCGCCAGGCTGGCATTGATGAAGAGGATGACGAAGGCTCGGACCTGGATTTGGGTGATCAACCAGAAAACACTGGTCAGATGTTTCGCTGGGTTTATGAATGCAGGACTTGTTTTCTTGTCAGGACTATGAATTAGAAGGTCCCAGGTCCAAACCCTACCACCACTAAGTTGCCCCTGTTGTGCCCTTGAGCAAGGCCGTTAACCCTCAGTTGCTCAGATGTACAGTATAATGAGATAATAATGTCAGTCACTTCGGATAAGGGCATCCTCCAAATAAATGCTGTAAATATAAATGTAGACTAAGTACTTTGGACCACTTTTGGTAGACTGCTGCAGTTTTGGAGCCGCATTTTTTGAGATGCTCTGACCCAATCATCTAGACTTCTTCAGAATATGGCGCTCTTCTCACAGTAGCTGCACTTACAATATTCTTTTTTTCCAATAACACCTGGAAATGGATTGAATATATTTGGCAGCAAGTGAACTTCTATTTCCTGAGGTCAATGTGTTTGAAGCAGAAAAAATGAGCAAACGAACATTTGAGCAAATTTGACGAGGGCCAGATTGTGATGGCTAGACTACTTGGTCAGAGCAACTCTATAGCTCTTGTGGGATGTTCCCCGTCTGCAGTGGTCAGGACCTACCAAAAGTGCTCCACAGTATGATGGTTTCAACAGAAAGGTGTCACAGAGGTCACAGGTCATTACAGTTTTAGTAGCAAAAGTGGGAGGTACTCAATATTAGGCATGTGTCATAATGTTATGGCTGATGGGTATTTAAGTTAGCCAGGAGGAATTTGAAATGTTATCTTTGTGCAGACTCTGAGCATAACTCATGTGTTTTTATTTTTACTTTTAGAGGAGAAGGCTGATCCCTCCATTCCTCTGTATGTGCTGCCACTTTACTCCCTGCTGGCACCTGAGCAGCAAGCTAAAGTAATTTTCCATTTGTGTTTGTTACATTTTATAAGATTATATAAGGTTATTAGGATGTTTTTTTATAAGCATATTGTTCTGGTTGCTATTTCTGAATCAGAGCAAAAACTGATTACTTCTATTTGTGTGTGCAGGTGTTCCGTCCACCTCCTCCAGGTGCGCGCATGTGTGTGGTGGCTACCAACGTGGCAGAGACGTCCCTCACCATTCCAGGAATTAAGTATGTGGTTGACTGTGGTCGGGTGAAGAAGAGATTTTACGACAGAGTGACAGGAGTCTCTTCCTTTAAGGTCACCTGGACATCACAGGCCTCAGCCAATCAGAGAGCTGGAAGGGCAGGAAGAACAGAGGCAGGACATTGCTATAGGTTGGCAGTCCTTGACTTTAGTAACTTGCACTGGGAGAAATGTGTCTGTGTAATTTTTCGCTTGTTCGTGATATATGTATGTTTTGTGTGATGTGTGTAGGCTCTACTCATCTGCAGTGTTTGGTGATTTTAGCCAGTTTTCAGAGGCTGAAATCACTCGTCGCCCTGTTGATGATCTTGTTTTGCAAATGAAAGATCTAAACATTGAGAAGGTTAGAAAGATGACACATTCCTTATTCTTTGTTTAACATTTAAACAATGTACTGTACTGTAATTACAAAATATAATGATTGTTTTTGCAATAATTAAATTGCAAATTAAAATGTGTTTGCAGGTGGTGAATTTTCCATTCCCCACCCCACCCTCCTCTGAAGCACTGGTGTCTGCTGAGCAGCTACTTATCTCTTTGGGTGCTTTAGAGGAACCACCTCGCCAAGGGCGGTAGGTGTCATTATTTTTCCTTTTTTATACGCACCAAGCTGTTAGCGAACAGCTAAAGATAACAGATTATATTCTCATGTCAAAAAAGAAAAAGAAAGATACTCAAATCCATCACAAAAACTTGCAAATTAACCCCTTCTGCAACCAGCTGGAAAGGAAATAACTCACTGGGACGAACAATTATCAACAAACTCTACACAGTAGTCTTTGTCTGTAATCACTGCTGGGCCAAAAAAGCGCACACTATTTTATTGGACCTCCTTTTGCTTTTATTATGGCCATGGCATTTTAAGCGATGTCACAACGTTTATTCCAGAGTCTCATTTATTTCTATCCAAGATACTGTACTATACTAATGATATATTATATCATTAAAATAGGGCTACAACTAACGATTAATCGATGAATCGGATATTTAAAAAAAACACAAGAAAAGCATTCATTTCCAACCCTTTATTCAAAACTGATACAGATACAGACACAAAATAAAATATGTTTTACGCACACACACGTGGTCACAGTGTTATAGTAAACAGTACACGTGTGCACTGATGTTGATTATACCAGTAAGAGACGCGCACTAAGACCCAGCAGGGGAGACGATTAACCGATTAGGGATTTCTCTGCCTCCGCCGTGTATCTTTCCTTTACCTCCGCTCGGGTTTTCCGCCCTGTCTAAGATGCGCCTAAATCTGCTAGCATCAGTGCACGAGACCGAGCGTGTTCACTCTGCTCCGTTCTCAACTAAAGTTATGAATCAATTATGAAATCAATTTTTATCGGTTTAATCGATTCGTTGTTGCAGCCCTACGTTAAAATATAATGCGGAAAATCTTCTCCAACAAATCCCAAAGATTCTCAAAGAGGATAATGTCTGGACTCTGCAGTGTCTCTTGCTCCCTGAACCACTCTTTCATTGTCATTTGGAGTATGCCCATGTCATTAGGTGCATGTTCTATCAGGTAGTTGTCTTCATTTTTTGGAAACATAACATTCTTGAACCTAGCTCTGACTGAAAGATGCAACCCAAGATCATAACAGGCTTGCTCGTCAGAGACATTCTGATCATTTTGATTCATAAACATTTTCTTACATTTCATACACATTTTTATAATTTTCCTTTGATTGTTTAAAGCTGCTTTGCGACAATGACTATTGTTAAAAGCCCTATACAAATAAAATGTAATGTAATTGAATTGTATGGTAGGCACTAGGCATAATGGGTGCATCTGCACTTCATCCACCTCTCTTCTCACCCTGATTTACTCTTTAATTAGTGGTTAAGGAATTGGACTACAATTCGGAAGATTCCAGGTTCAAATCCCATGACCACCAAGTTGCCCCTGTTGGGCTCTTGAGCAAGGCCATTAACCCTCAACTGCTCAGATGTCTAATGAGATTAAAAAAGTTGCTCTGGATAAGGGCGTCTGCCAAATGCCTAAATGTAAATGTTTTTTTTTTAAGGCTACACAGATGTTTAGTCCCAGTCCCTTCTTTCTGCGTTGTGAGTTCTCTTTGCATAGTGTGTGTGAAAATGCTCTTACTTTTACTATTACATAAACCTGTGAGTTCTACTGTTTTTTTTACGTTTTGATTTCAAAGGGTTTACGTTAACTCCCATCACTCAATCAGGATGTTTGTCCAACCACCTTTCCTTCTCGAAGATGATGGTTCACCACTGACCTTTCGGAATTTAACAATTACACTAACATATTAATCACTACAGTAATTATTAAGTGGAAGTCTTTTTTTGGTTGGGCAATGTATTAAAGGAAAAGAAAGGCAATCTTCCAGACAGTCTATTTAGTAATATAGAAATGTGGTGGCCAATTGAATTGTGAAAAGGATTCCTCCTTCTCCCAGAACCACGTGTCAGTGTGAACTTGGATTAATTTAATCTAGAATAAATGAGACTGACTTTTTCAATTAAATTAAGGGAAAAAAAACAACACTATACTATTTCACAATATTTAAAAATTTTCAAGATGCATTTGAGAAAATGATACAAGGACAAGTTAGCACTTTGCATCTAAATTAACATAGTACTTGCCACTTGAATTCATCCTGAATATAGATTTACTAGAGGTGAAACTGCTGTCTGATTGGTCGTATCCAGGAGAGAGCCCTTGAAAATAAAGGCATTGGTTTGGCACGCACACAGCGTCAGTTGTGTGTGCCCAGCCATTTTATCTAATACTAACCATAACCCTACCCTGCATTTCTCAGGTTTTGCATATTTTATTGTTGCAGTGTTAAAGTGAAACAACAGTTGGATTTGACTGTATTTTTTGATCTTTTGATCATTTTTTTTTTTTAATCCCCACCCTCACTCCCTAGCTTAGAGCTCCAGCTAGTGTGCAACCTTTCTGCAGTCTGTATACAGTGCATCCGGAAAATATTCACAGCGAATCACCTTTTCCACATTTTGTTATGTTACAGCCTTATTCCAAAATTGATTAAATAATTTTTTTCCCTCAGAATTCTACACACAACACCCCATAATGGCAACGTGAAAAAAGTTTACTTGAAGTTTTTGCCAATTTATTAAAAAAAATAAAAATAAAAAAAAACTGAGAAATCACATTTATTAGTATTAATATAAGTATTCACAGCCTTTGCTCAATACTTTGTCGATGAACCTTTGGCAGCAATTACAGCCTCAAGTCTTTTTGAATATGATGCCACAAGCTTGGCACACCTATCCTTGGCCAGTTTCGCCCAATGTGGAAAAAGTGATGCGCTGTGAAAACTTTTCGGATGCACTGTATGTGTTTGAATGTTGATGTTGTTTGCCTCTATGTATGTGAGGGAATGCACATTCAAAATAAAAGCTGTTTATAGCATCAGAAAGAGGCTGGAGCTCAATGGTTTTGCTTGTGTCTTCTACATACAATGGATTTATATATAAAAACGTGAGAAATTTCAAATGGCATGAGAAGTTGAGTGATTCCGTGAGTCTCACTTTCAATATGTGTGAGCTGTCAGCTTTGGTTGTGTATATACTCTGACTTCAACTTTCAAATTGAGCAAAACTAATTTTAAAACTAAAAGCAAAGCAATTTTAAAAGCAAAATTGAGGTAAATGGTGTCATGTTCATCACTTGCATATGGCTATTTTGTTCCTGAAATATAGCTAGTTACCTATAGCACATTTAAAATTTAAATATGTAGCTACATATAGCACATTTATAAAAACAAATTAAGAATAAAAGCAAAAGTAAAAAAGTTGAAGATGGACTGAGTAATACCTTGTTATGGGGCATACTGCTATAACATTCTTCTTGGTGCATGAGGATTTTTTTTTACCCATTACTCTGTAGATTTTTTAAAAATTAGTCATACTAATGAGTAAAACTCCCTTACACTCTGTATCTCTTGCAGAATGGTGGATATGGAGAGGGCTCGTCTATCGTGTCCTATAACCCCTCTGGGACGCGCCATGGCAGCGTTTCCTGTTGCCCCACGCTACGCCAAGATGCTTGCACTGGGACGTCAGCAAGGCTGCATGCCTTATATCATAACGATAGTGGCAGCCATGACTGTTCGAGAAATCTTTGAAGAACTGGACAGGTAAAGCAGACAGGAGATTAATACAGATTAATGTTCTGCCTGTGATTGATACAAGAGTTTCAGATTTAAAGTTCTTGAACCTTTTTACGTTGATTGTGTCTCTTTCAGGCCAGCGGGTAGTGAAGAGGAGAACAGTAAACTGGCTGGAAGAAAAGCACGATTTAGCCAGATGAGGAGGTTGTGGGCAGGCCAGGGCCAGTCTTTACTGCTGGGAGACCTCATGGTGATGCTGGGTACGCTGCCAATAATTTTACACCTACTTACACATTATAATACAAGTATTTTAGTGCCCCCTATTATTATGTGAAATATGATGGCAAAAATGTTCGTGTGTTTGTAGGTGCTGTAGGCGCTTGTGAGTTTGCTGGCTGCACACCAAAGTTCTGTGAAGAAAATGGACTTCGCTACAAAGCTATGTTGGAGATACGAAGGCTGCGGGGACAGCTCACTAATGCAGGTACAGAGCTCTCTAGAAATGGAAAATGCCCAGACGTTTTTGTGCTGAACTTTCCGCATACTTCCTCTACGGCTGCATGATTCTTGCTAAAATGTGAAGCATGAGTCTACTTCATGGGAATTGAGATCATGATTTTGTCACACAAAAAGCCCTAACTTCCTGACATAATTTCTAGTGCTCTGAGTTCCTTAACACCAACCCACAAAACATCTTTAAATTATGAAAAAAAAAAACAGTTCTGTGTTGTACAGTGATTTGTCAGATGCATTACCTTGTTTGGAATCGCTTTTGATGCTGATGGTGTGCATGACTAATATTTTAATTCTTGGTTTTATTTAACCGTAAAATGTCAGTGGTGGCTTTAACAATAGTTGACTTTTAAATTGCACATTCTTGTGTTTCTACCCCAAGGAAACAGTACATGGTTCAGGGCAGCAGTAGAGCTCTCAGGAATTGAAAGCAACTTAAAAAATAATCCAAGATGTTCAATAATCACAGTTTGTTGCATTGATTTGAAATATTCTCTGCAGAAGAATTTATTAAGAGTGAACAATTTTGGATCATAAATTAGTAAAATATATCCACAACCTGTTTTTGCAATCTGGTCATGGTACTAAACAGAAATTACAAACTTTTTTACAAACTAGACGCTACTCTTTAGTCCAGCTTGCGTTCTGCTAGACACATGCACGAAACATTCAAGAGTAGTAGAAGAAATACTGAAATATTCAGGGACTGACAATGATTTGTTATACAAATGAAACAAATACAAGAGATAAAGAAAATGGACATAGGATGCACAGTGGTGAAATGCAGGTTGCTGCTGTTAAAAAGTCCTTTTTGGCAGATGGTGAATGCCCACTCTGCTGGTAAAAGCTCCATGTACTGAGCCTCTATAAAATGTCTGATGGTCAGAGTAACAAATGGTCAGGTGGACACACACTGTCTCTAATGATAGGATGTTTATCACGGGTTTATTTTATCTATATGTTAATGAACTCCCTGAGAATGAGTGTTAAAGAACAAAGATTCTTTACGAGGCCAGGTGGCTCCGTAATGTGTATTGGTTGTGTGTGGGTACGTGACGGACATGCCAGAATTTAAATCCTTGTGCGGTTTCCCAAAACTTATCATATTTATGTCGTCATCACATGTTCATCATGAAATAGAGGTTAGATTGATACTAAATTTCCCCTAAAAATATGTTGGTTAAACATTGTTTAGATCTTTACTGGACATCATATTACGACTAGTCCTGTATGATCTTATTGCCGCAATTTGTACATTATCCCCAGTTTGTTTTTCTTGAAAACACAAATGAAGTATAACTATAAAAAAAAACAAGCGTAAGCAAGACGAACATGTTAAAGGAAAATGACAAATTAGTTTAAATACTGAGAAAGCACGAAAAGGAGTATGCCAAAATCTAGAAAAAATAGTCCGCGCACACAAACATCAGTTTAAAAAAAAGCAACAAAAAAAAACATGGACATAAACAAATGCGGTTAAAAAGGCACTGCTTATGAGAAATTGAGTAAGCTATGAAAAGACACCACTGGTGCTTTCATATCTTACTGGCCCAGGATATAATAATCATAAAACAGGTCAGGTCAGGTACGCTTTTATTGTCACTTCAACCATATACAGTTTAGTACACAGTGAAATGAAACAACGTTCCTCCAGGACCAAGGTGTTACATACAACATAAATTAACAAAACTAACTAGCTAACTTAGAAACCTAATGAGCTGACTAGCTAAGACAAGTGAGATTGACATTTCTAAATTAACAGAAAACTAAATCTTATACAGAAGAGACAACATGAAGTGCATGTGCAAATGTGCAAACATGAGCGACAAAGTGACAACAAAACAACATGACGCATTTCAATACCCAAATCCCTTAACAGTCAGTAAACAAGGGGTTAATTAATAAGGGGTAACAAGAGGTTCTCATTTCCTCAGCTGAACACAGCATGCAGAGGGAAAAAAAACAATAAAAAGAAAACATCAGATACAAATTATTTATCAAAAAAAATAATAATAATTTGGCTAATTTACCCAGGATTTAAACATGAAAACTCACTTGTCTGACAATCACCATTCATTGCACAGTAACATAATGAGGACATTGGTAGAGTGGACATTTTTCTGTATGTAACATTTTTACCAGTATTGATTGTTTGGATTTGGTAGTTTCCATTTTAAAAATAATAATTTATATATTCTTAGTAAATGTACTTGCACTGCAAAAAATGGAAAGAAAAATATGATTTTGACTAGATGGCTCACTCATAGTTTAACATAATTTGGCAAAAATGTTACTTTCAAAATGTAGTTTTAATGATGATTAATTTTTGTTTTAAACAATGTGATTTTAAAACAATGAACCTAACTTTATGGAGCAATATATACAACAGCATGTCCTACCATGTGTGTTTGTAGCTTTTCAAAAATGGTAATAGAACATTAAAGATAGATGGATAAAGCTGTCTCCCCTGGTCATACTTAAAGCAGGGATGTCCCATCTCTGTAGTGTCTGTAGCTATGAGTGTTAACCTGAAGTGCTTGTGTTTGTGCTTCGACAGTAGATGGGAGTAGTATTTGTTTAAGAAAGCACAGTAACAACTAGCGACCGATAGTCGATATGATCATAACACCTAGGCGCTGATTTGATGTGTATTGTGATTCTGTGAATATTGTATCACGATTTCATAAATATCCCGATTCAATTTTTTTTTTTAGTTGTTATATTTCTAAATGAACTTGGCAAATAATTCACTCAAACTACTGTACACAGTATTTGCTAATAGTTTTGTGTGTGCCACCTGTAAGGTTACTGAGGAACTGGCACATTTCACCACCTCAAATGCAAATATATATAGATTAAAAATATTTTTAAAAAATCTATGGCGTCAATGTGCCGATACATGAATTGCCACATACTGTAAATGAATCGTGATATGTAACTGAATTGATTGGTTCCCATCTCAAAAACACTGACACAGCATTCAAATATATTATTTCCCCAAAGACTTAAACAAACTTAATTTCAAGTGCTGTGCTTTTTTCCCCTTAATCACAGCATTTGTAGAATAAAACGATTGACTTTTGTATTAATGTATTATCTCCATTATGCTGTGAGTCCTAAATTACACAGATGGTCCTTGCTTAAATTACATTCACACACAAAGCCTTGAACTGACAGTACAATATAAATATGTACCGTATTCATCACCACCACCTTTATATCATGTCTGTGTGCTTTTATGTTCTTTTCTCCTGTGCAGTGAATGCTGTGTGTTCTGATGCGGGGGTGTGTGTGGACAATAAAATGCCCCCCCCAACTGAATCTCAGGTAGTGTGCCTTAGGCAGATTGTGTTGGCTGGTTTAGGAGATCATCTGGCTAGACGAGTACAAGCTGAGGAACTGCTGGATCCAAAGTGGAGAAATGGATACAAGGTGAACTCACGCTCAACAGTTTAGTCACTGACAGTCTTTCAGCCTTAGACTATGGACTAAACTATAGATTACAGCTTGTGTGTATGAAGTTTAATTTTACAAATTTTACAGGAAAATGTTAAAAATTGGGTATGCATATAAGTAACTAGAAGCTGAAGAAAATGGTCTAAACTGGAATTATAATCAGTCTACATTAAATCACAGTTTTTTACAATGTGTCGTTTTTTTTTTGTCAGAAAAAAAACATTTTGTTATATTTAATAGTACGGTGACTTGTATGATAAACTGCACATTTTGGTGAATTTTTTTATTTTGTGGGTTTGTATAGACTCCTCTGCTGGATGAGCCTGTGTTTATACATCCTTCATCTGTACTTCACAAGGAGTTGCCTGAGTTTGCAGTCTATCAAGAAATCATGGAGACTACCAAAATGTATATGAGAGGTCTGTACGCGTTTGTGTGAGGTTGTGCTTTATTCATTTCAGGAATAGATTTGGAAATTAGAACATTTTCAGCGTCAGTCTATGCATTTATTTCTAATTGTATTTTCCAATATATGAAAAATACTATTTTTTCATATACTGTATACTATTTTTAATTCCTCATTATTTGGTTAAATTTTTCACTTAAAATTTATTTTAAATATTTACACCAGGCTAAACTTACTCTTTTACACCAGACTAGAGGAGGTATACTGGTGGACAACACAGTTTTTTTTTCTGCACTGTGTGTATAGTGTTATAGAATAAGAATCATCAACTGATTGTCTGGAAAATGTTAGTCATCAACTGGTGGGAAATATACTGAAACAGAACCAGTCACTAAATAAATAAATCATCTATAGTTTTGCAATCCTAGATTTCTAAACCTGAACCAGCTGGGCTTCTGTTTCAGCTCCTGTATTGCAGCATTTCAAAGCCCCATACATTTAATGTAAATTACAAAAGAAAAGTATGAACTCAAAACAGCTCATTGGCCAGGTGTAGCTCAGCGGTTAAGGTGTTCGACTACTGACCTGAAGGTCCCGGATTCAAAACCCAGCACCATCAAGTAAGGACTGTTGGGACCTTGAGCACCGCCCTTAACCCTCACCTGCTCAGATGTATAATGAGATAATAATGTAAGTCAGGTTTAAGAACGTCTGCCAAATGCCGTAAATGTAAGGAACATGAGAAGGCTAGAGAGCTGTTTGACAGATGAGCTCACAAATATTTAATTCAGAATTTCTGATAGGATCGCCAAACTGACTACATTGCTCATAAAAAAAAAATTTCAACAATAATAATTGACAATATTTTGCACAATTTCCCTAACCGATAGTTAAACATGTTAACAGCAATAATCGATTAGCACAATAAAAAAAAAAATTAGTTGTAGAATTTTTTTGTTTTTGTATTTTTTTTTAAATAAAAGGCCTGTCAAGAAAACTACAATTTATTTTGTCCTCATTCAAAAACAATTCCGCTATAAATACACGGTCCAATCCTGCACATTGCCTAAACTGCAAGTGTGCCCTCTTGTGGTGTACACATTAAGTATGTGAGTTATGGAGAACTATTAACTAAGTATGCAAAACAAACATTGTCAGTTAATAAATTTTTAATAGGTTAAATTCTTATCTGCAGTTAATTGGTTAATGCATCCTCGATTGGAATGGGATCTGAGGAGTTTGGAGGCTGGCAGCCTTGGGCTCTTTGTCTGCTGGGCCCCATGAGGGATGGAATGTGGTGCACAAGTTGTCCTCGTGCCTTCCGGATGGGCTGGCCTTTAGTCTCTCCAGGCATGGCTGAGCCTTGGGTGCCACTGATCTTGCCACCAGTTTACTAGTTTATGTTAAACTGTGTTAATGTCAGGGCTGAAAATAAGCACTACAAAACAAAAGACTTACCACTTTGCATTATCTCTTTTGTAGCTAGAAACTAATCATTTTATTAGTATTAAGTCTAATTTTTATTTAATGATGTTGGTGGCTTATCCACACATTTGAGAGTGAGGAATTTCTTGAAATTGAATTGATAAAAATGTATACTCCTGCTATAGAGGTACTGTGCAGAATATTAAAGACTTGTAGAGACTGTTGTGTGGGGAACTGAACCACACACTAATACATATAAAATAAATTTTGCTTATAGGAGTCTGTGCAGTGCAGGCTGATTGGATCCCAAAGCTCCTGCCCCAATACTGTCACTTCAGTGGACCAGAACAAAGCCCTGCCCCATGGTACTGCACCCTCAGTGGCAGAGTGAAGTGTCAACAACAGAGCACCTTCTGTAAGCTTCCCATCTCAAATGCTTAGCCCCTGTCTGACTTTGACAGATGACGCATGGCATTTTCTTCCTAGTTTTATGACCTGTTTGTGCATCTGTATTTGTAGTCAGAGTTGGATGGAAGCTTTCTGCCATTGAGATGGATCATCCTGAAGGCCTTGAGCGCTACAAACTGTTTGCAAAGTTTCTGCTGGAAGGACAGGTACACGTGTGCATTTGAATGAGTGGATTGTACAGTACCTCAGTGTATATTAATGATGATGGTGAACTTCTCGATTTCATGCTACAGGTGTGTCCCAAATTGCAGCGACACAGTACATGTTTATTGTCAAGCCCTGCAACCATGCTGAAGACCTGGGCCAAGTAAGACCACAGTCCACATAAATATATATATTTTTATATGCAGAAGTGCATAAATGTGGTACATATAAAAATGTGTGTATGAATTTCTTTCAGGCTGCAGCCTCGAACAGAAAATCTTTTGGGAGCATTAGTATCAGAAAAAGTGGACAACCGAGATGCCTTACAAGCTGCGTGGAAGAAAAATGAAAAGTGTATGTACTGGACATTTTAATCCACAACATCCAGATTTCCATAAACATGATATTTTCTCTTGCGTGTCGTATCTCTGGTAGACTACATTTTCTAAAGAACTGATTTAAATCACTGATATTTTATGTTTATGATGGACGTAATAGACAAAGCATGTGAATTTAAAACAAAAGTCTCTTTAACATTAGATTTTCTCAAAAGATTAATGCACAGATTAATGTACTGGTTTTATTACAAATGACAGTGTTCATGCATGTTTGATCATTACTGACTTTTTATATATATATATGACTGTGTGTATGTGTGTGTGTGTGTGTATATATATATATAAATATATAAATATATAAATATATATATATATATATCCCTATCCCTACACTGGAGAATGCTAAAAGTTGACCAGTCTCTTAGTTTATACGTGCAGAGCTCACTTTTTAATGCAGTTAGCACATATTACATGTGAATGTCAGCAATCATATACCATGACATAGTTTGTTACAAACATGTGAAAAGTAATTGTATTGCTATGTTTCTACCAGAGCACATGTGAGTTGTTCAAGATAGTTATATTTACTGAACTGAGATCTCACATCAGGCCCATCTCCTGTTCGTCCCCAACCAATGTCCTCAGTGACTAGCAAACACAAATACTTGGCCTACTCTGAAAAATTGCTTATCATTTACAATTTTTATGTATATTATACGAGTTTCAGCTTTTTTAGACAAAAGCAAGTACATAAGTATATGTATAGCAAGTTTTTTTTCTCCAAGTTTTAATAAAGTGGGTTTAAAACTAAGGGATCAAGATCCCACTATTTTCACAGGCTGAAAAATATTTAAACAATTGACTGTTAAGCGGTTTCTTAGACAGTTGCGGCCTGTTTCCTTATGTTATGACATATTAAAGAGACAAAGGGTATGATACTAAGTTTGTCTCAGCAACAGCAAAAAGCTTGTTAGACCATGAAAGATGACTAAAGTGGATGATTTGCAGAATTCTTTTAATGGTGAAGAAAAACCCCTTTACCACATTTGGCATGTTATGGCATGTACGACTGCCAGTGCAACTAGGTCACTGGTCTTTATTGATGTGATTGCTGATAGCAGGATGGATTCTGAAGTGTCTAGAGCTTTAGTTTCAGCTTTGATTTAGTCAAATGCTGCAAAACTACTAGCACACAGTGCTTCACAAGTACTCGTGGCCAATGATCTTAAACATATCGCAAAAACAAATTAAGAGCTTCTTAAGGCAAAGAAAAGAAATGGCCGAGTCAGTCACTTGACTGCATCCCTATGTTTCCACTTAATGAAGACAAAACTGAAGGTAGAAAGGCTCACTAAAAAGCACAAACTAATAGGATAATGTCCATGGGTTCCAGACTTCAGGCCTTTTTATCATTTTTTGCTTGTCCAAATATTTTTAAGCTTGTGAAAATTGTGTAAAACATTGCTGTAATTCCTAAATACTATGTAATATTTTAAAATTAAAGTATGTCCTGCCCTCTGGGTGGGTAGGATGGCTTACTTCTCTTCTGTGAGTGTAGAACTAATACTTGGCACTTGTGAATTCATGCATACAGAAAAGGGCAATTTGTTATCCTCGGTGTGTGCTCACGTGACCTGTTTCACATTTGGAGGAAGAACTTGTAGTGGTGTTCCTCCCGAGGTGAAAACTGTTGTGTGCTAAGTGGAAATTAGCAAGCTAATGACTTGAAATCTGTTTTTCTCTTAACAGTTCTCCTGTCAGCATACTGTCAGTGGGTTCCAAAGTCTCTCCATGAAGAAATCACCAAGAGCTGGCCTCCTGTCTGACTCTGAGCTGACTCTCTCACACTGTCTTATCACCCAACAGTGGAAACAATCACACACTGCCTCTATATCTTAAGCAGAGCTGGAATTGCGGGATTCACACATGCATAGGCACATGTCTCAAGGCTGCAGAAAAAATTCCACTGTCACTTGCAGAGACTAATGAACATTCATTTCCAGCTTTATGTATTTATTCATGCCTCATTTTGGACTTAAGATGATAGATATAGGATTATGCAACTTCTGTTCATATATTTAATCCTGAACTGAAAAGAATCACTGTTAAAAACATGACCAGCCTTAAACTGGCATGTCTTACATTTGGGAATGCAGCCATTAAGAGATCAGAAACCAGAGATCAATACTGGAAATCTTATGTGTTGTGAAACTACCGAAAATAAGTACTTTTTCTCTTCATTAGGTTTTCCTAATGTGTTTTGTATACAATAATAATGAGTTTTTTATGTCATTTTGTGAGTCACCTACGTATGTCTCTGGTTTGGTAGAATACTTTCAAAATAATTGTTCTGTAAAGTGATGTTTCCAATTAAGACATAGTAATAAAGTGCCACAAAAATGTTTTATTTTTTAATTTTGAAATAACTGTTAGTGTCTACAATATATTAGCTGTCATTAAGACAGCAAAAATACAAGTATGGATTCATTAAAATTAAAAACATGAGTTAGTTTAAGGAAATTACTGGAATCCATATTTCATTGTTTTGTCTTTGAGTTGATCTTGGTAAGTAAATTAATTTAAAGACTGAATTGGTGTGAAATAAATGAAACATACTTTAATTGGGATATATGAAATGCAGCGTGTGGCTGACCAAAGCATCCATGATGATTCTTGGTAAAAGATGAGATCTGGAACAATGTAAAACCTTGTGACTTTCAACATCAACCCCAGGATAATCCCCTTTCTTGTTAATTTATAATAACAGTTTTTTTTTTCCTTTTTTACTGCTGGGCAGGGGCGTTTCTAGGATTTTCAGTTAAGGGGAGCTCAGCCCCCATAGATGTTTAACACATATTTGGCTTGTTCAGAATTAGTACTCAAATTAGTCTTCTTGATCACACACTCTGTTTAGCGTATAAACAACATATAACTTTAAACTTACATTGATTAGCAATATAAACAACACACCTATGAGGCTAGACAATGGAATAAACTATGTGGGTGCCAATAATATTAAATATTTATCTGTTAATTCTTTGACAATACTGCTGCTTTT
>JAQMYG010000039.1:18054441-18078551 GCA_030014215.1 Clariallabes teugelsi
TGTGCCTTTCCCTGCTATCATGTGAGAGGCTATGGCTGCGTTCAGATACAAGCAGCGCCAAATGCAGTGGATTTTTTAGGTCCCATAGGTCCCCACCAATGTCCAGAGCAAATCTACGCCCTTGATTAGAGGTTTATTTTCTAAGGACCTTATTACAGTATTAGTTTTGACTTGTGTAAAAATCTGCCCAAAGGCATTATGAACCACCCAGTATACATGTATATCACTTTACGTATCTTAAGAATGTGTAGCAGTGCACGTTCTCTCTCAATGGTACAGAACAAAATGTACCATTTTCATACTTGGGTATGAAAATATATAGTTAATATAAGAACTGTAAACATTCCCATAAACAAAGTTTTTTTTTTGATGGCCTTTGGTTCACTTAGGGGTTAAGGAATATGCCTTTTCTACTTGAAAACCCTTCTAGTTTTCTTAAAACTTGACAAATTTTCTCAATAAATGTATATACTTGCCTAATTATTGTTGTGTTGTTTATTTATTTAAAAATAATTTATGTAGCATTAGTACTAGAACTAGAAGGGTCGTAAAACTTGCTTTTCTTCAAGCACTTTAGCTGGTCACAGGCTGAACTGGTTAAACTGGTAAAAGTGCTCGAAGAAAAACATGTTTTACGACCCTTCTAGATCCTTCTAGATCCTTCTAGTTGGCTGGTCAGGCCAAGTTGAATTTATCAACAATGCTGCAAACTAGCTTTTTAATTACACATAACTTGTGTTCTGCAGCTGGAAGTAAAAGCCCCGATCCTGTGCTGTTACTTCATCATCATTGTGACACTTTTTTTTCTCACCTTAATTCAAAGAAACCTTTGCAAATCCTGAATCAGGACTGGTTATACAGTATGTGTGAACACTCGGGCTTCCTACTTTACACTTAGACATGGATTTTTTTTTTTTTTTTTTTTAAAGCCATGCTGTGAAGTTTCAGACTCAGTGCTAAGGGTTTCGATACTTGTGTAAAGTCAGGGCGTGATTTTCTGTTTTACCATTTATGAACGTCGTAATAAAAAAAAGAAAGAAAAGAAACACTGGAGTAGTTAGTTGTGCAGGCAAAAACGTACAGGTTCCCACCTTCCCTGAGGGCGAAAGAGAGGGTGGGGGAGGGGAATCTCTCTGTGTGTGTTTCAGTTCACGTTAACTCTTTCTCAGGCAGATGTGAGTGTGTGTGTGTGTGTGTAACAGCGAGAGGACACACCCAGTCAAACATGCCTGGTTGAGGCGAGTCCAGTGGCGGAGGGAGGGAAAGAAAAAGGGAGGGGGAGGGGGAGAATCCAGCGAGTAAAAAAGAGGGAGTGTACTGACGGTATAATAGAAAAACGAAAAAAAAAGTTTAAGCAGAGTCACACCTGACAGCTCGCGCAGCGCCACGCTAGAAGGACTGGAGGAAGAACAAAGTTCTGAAGACAAAGTGTGAGAGGAGAAATATTAAAGGGCAGAATGAGAGACTCAGCAAAAAGAGGAAGCGGAGAGCAGAGACAGATGGGTAAGAACAGCAGTCATGTTAAACGCCCCCTTTCCCCTTTCCAACTTTTCTTCCCTTTTTCTTCCGTTCATGACAACTGAAACATTTCCTTTCCTTTTATCATTCCTTACTGTTCCTGGAATTTCATACTGTTGAAAGTGAAAGTGATTATGTGGGAAACAGATAAGCTTTAAAGCTGTGCACAAACCTGTGCCTTATTTACTTGATAAACGAAACTTCCTTTGTAGAGTAATATGCAGAAAGATGACTGTGCAGTGTTCAGCCTGACTGTACTGTGCTGTGTTCAGCCTGACTGTACTGTGCTGTGTTCAGCCTGACTGTACTGTGCTGTGTATCCTCTCTGCTACTTGGATCCCAACCTTCCTCTTCACACACTCCTGAGCTTTCAGCGAATGAGATTTAGCTAGCTTTTTTTTCTTCTGCCTCCAGCACAATCAGTATGTGCTGCAGAGCATTAGATCCCATTCCGGAGTTCCCCTTCCTCGCAGAGTTAAGCTCTTTCCCTTCTTTACTGTAGCACACCCACCTGGAACCAGCAAGCAAGTTTTAAGACATAAGGGGCAAAGGTGCTGGTGCAAGATTTACTAATGTACAGGAAAATATTACCAGACTCTTGTGTTTTGTTTATTTTTTTATTTTTATTTGTTACATTTTTTTTATTCTTGTGTAAAATGAACATCCTCACAGCAATCTTGTGACTACTGGCCTTGTGATTGCTGCAACTCTTAGGATGGCATCTGGGTTGAGAATGCTTGAGAATAGCTAGCACAACTAATCCAGGCAGAGCTGAGACAGAGCTTATTAATGATCTCATTAGAAAGATAGAGTACGTTATTAATCCCAAAGGGAAATTGGAATGTTGACAGATTATACAACAAATAAGCAACAAGCAGAAATTGCAATGAGAAAAGAGTAAGTAAAAAGTAAAAAAAAAAAAAAAGATACGCCGTTTACAATGTAATGTGCATTAATGATGTGCAAATGGTGTAAAAATAGTAAGAATATACTGTTTCTGTGTGCATGTGCATGATCATTGTATATACAGGTGAGAACTAATGATCTCATTTTTGTTCAAGCAAGAAAAAAAAAACCAAAAAAGTGTGTTGGGAATCACTGCTCTATAGAGATAATAAACAATTTATCTCATGAAGCAATGGAAGCATATTCCCCCTTGTCATAATTTATTAAAGATTGTCTTGTCTTACAGTGTGACTCTGTCACTGTCAGGAATTTCCTTTCAACCTGACACTTTTACTACTACCTTAGTAGAGAGATCACACTGGCATGGAGCCAGATGCTTTACAAATTCAAATGTGTTGAATTTATTGTAGAGTACTGAAGAGAAAGGCCTGTTTCTGTGTCCTGTGTATTTGAATCATTCTTCCATTCTTGGACCAGTTTCAACGTGGCAACTCCCATCCAATAATCAGCGGGGGGTAATTTCTGCTCCAACACCAGGCTTAGATGCCCCAGGTGTCTATGCAGTCAAATGTGACAGTTTCTTCTTTCCTGTAGGCAGATTTGTTCATGGGCAAGCTTACACAAAATCAAGCTGGGTCTTGTTTTTTTTTTAAAGATCTAAAATGCTAAGATAAAGCTTCAAGTAGAACTGTTAACAGTGAAAGACTGTCTGCAGTGCAGGAAATGTTTGCGCATAAAGTTTGTCCAAATTAGTTTGCACTAAGTAATTTTTTTAACTTTTTTATTATATACACCAATTCGCCATAGCATCAACATCACACAATATTAACACATAAGCAGTGATTATGAATTATATACCATAAACTGGTGACAGGCTCATAGGGAAACCCAAAGCCAGCCCATCTGGTCTGATCCCACAGAAAACTGAATGTAGCACAACTTGCAGAAAAAAAGTATATTCTTGTCATGAGAGAAAGGCACCAGAACACCCAGTGCACCACAGCCTGTTGAGCCGCCCTCCAAACTCTCCAGATCGCAAACAAATCCAATCTACAGAGACCCCACAGGCATCAACAGCACCAAAAGGATCCGCTGCCAACTTTCTGATGCCAGACATCACAGCACACCCCCTAAGGTCTTGTAGAGTTGTGCCCAGAGTAGCTAGAGCTGCCCTGGTGGCACAAGAGGAACCTACACAATATTGGGCCTTACAATGCAAAATAAACATTTTGCATTGTAAGGGTAAACCTGATCAGTGTATATTTGGATTATTTTTTTATTTTTATTTTTATTGGATTTGGTTGGTTTCAGATTGCTATAATTTTTAAACACACCAAATTATTTGCATATATAAGTGTTTTTGAAAATAAATAGCCGGTTGTGCTTTGAAGTGCAATATTGGTTGTATTAAAGGTTGTTTTGCCTCAGGAGCTTTTTACGGTATTATATTCTAATATTATTATTAGTATTGCATGCACTAATAAGCGAATTCCTAGAGCCATTTATACAATACCAATCCCCATGATTTATGGTCCTGAAAAAAAAAAAAAACTATTTCACCCATATCCTTTTTTTTTTAATTATACAACTTTCTTTAAAATGTAATTAAGCCTTCTAATGAAAACAAAGGGTATGATGACATGAAAAATGTATACATTTTCTGTAGGGAGCAGGGGTCTTTAGTATATTTTATATTTTTGGCAATAGCATGACAGAGGATATGAAACAAGGCTCAGAACCTTAAGAAGTGGTTAAATTTAGGTGGTCTGTATAGTAGACCGAGAGCCCAGTCTTGGAGCAGTGAGTCCTGTCCCAGATGGCTTTCTGTATTTGCCAGGAAGAGCCAGAGTTGACGAGAAGCTGATCTGGCATGCCTCATTTGCGTGCAGATGCCAGTCGTGACTGTCCTTTGTAATATCTCTCTTTGGGGAGCCCTGTCACAAGTGGACCTCTGTCTTGAAAAAGCTGTGCTTCTAGAGTATGTGACTATCTTTATGACAAAGGGGCATCTCTGTCTGTTGGAATTGTGGTTCACCACTGCCCGATAACCCACATCTAAGTTTCTTAGTTCTAGCAGACTCCAGCAGAACTACCCTGTGGTCCTGGCAGCCACAACAGACAACAGATATGCACAGTAATATCTGTCACTTGTTAAGGTGACTAACATTTTAAGTGAATGAATGCTCAGTTAAGCATTATAATGATAAATCAGAAAAGATAAAAAAGCAGTGAAATACAACTTGTGCCCTTGAGTATGTATAAGCAATGGGGACTGCACAGCCACTGTTGCTGTTTAGGCATGCAAGTTGCTAGACTTGGAAAAACTTATTCCAAAAGTAAGCTTGACAACAGAATAAATAATTGCGGAATCTTACACACAGTACAGTGTGATCGATAACAAGGCTAGCAAGCTAACAGATAAACCCAGCTCAAGTAACACTGCCTGGCAAAGCCACGGTTTCAGAAGAGTCAAATTATTGGTCTGCATGAAGCAAAGAAAACAACTACGGAGCTTTGAAATTACAGGAATTGGGGTGAAAACCATCCAACACAATAAAAACCTGCAAGGATAAGAAGGGAAGCACTTGAAGCTATGCACCATCATGCATAGTGGCCACTGTACAAGCCTGTGAAGGCACTGTTATGACCTGGGGTTGCTTCAGTAGGTCAGGTCTAGGTTAGCTGATGACTAAGTGTAAAAAAAAAAAGAACTGTAAGATATTGCTGAGTGACATGTTTAATATTAAACACTACTTAATGTAGTACATTTAATTATTTTGAGAGGACGCTCCAGATGTGTGCACGCACCAAGAAGGTGTCTAGGAGCGACTCACAGCTTATAGGGGTTAGGAGAGGTAAAGTAGAACTTGAAATGGTGCAGTGGATCAAACACTTCAAATCTAAATCTGTGTCACACTGCAAAAAATTAAATCAAGTGAAAACATCTTGAACAATATAAATTTTACTATTAGCTTTATATTTTCTTATTCAATTCTAGATATTTTTGCTTGGTTTTCAGAAAAATGCATTAATGTAGAAACAATGTCTGCCTATTTAAGTTATGTATATAATTGAATGATTATATCATTTACTAACCCATTAAATATTTATTCATTGTAATGTACCTTTATCATTTTAAAGGTGAATGTTTTGTTTTCTTTTGTGATTTTTATTTCATTTTGTGATTTTGATTTCATGTGATAGTTGGAGGTACATTTTAAGACTGAATTACCAAGACAAGTCTTATTTTTGTCAGATACAACATTTCCATTTTGATAATTCACTTTTGTGTCATTAGATATGGGTCACTTAGAAACCTCCACGTTGGTACCTGTCTTTTGAGACATGTTACAGCAGAAGAGGAGTAAAAGATGATGATAGTGATATGCACATGCCAAATAAAATATGATTTACAGCATGACTGTTCTCAGGTACATTGCCACTTATCTGAGATCATCTGAATTCCAGTCAGGAAAGATCAGATTTTAATGCTCTCACAGCAATGTAAATGTAATCAAATATGACACATTTATGGGTATTATTGCAATGTCCAACATTTTACTATGAATATAGCCTGAAAGTGCCCAAATGTGAAAAATGTCCATTGTTTCACTGTACAGAGAGCTCTAATCCAGCCAATGGAAAACAATCTGGAGGACTGGGGAAGGAAGATGATGGCTCATATACGGTGAAGATCCAAGGGGCAGGAGTAGACGCTTTTGAGCTAACGGTGAGACAGAATTAGAGAGACCAACAAGATATTTGATACTAGCTGAATAAATTCACGTTCCATATGACAATCCATTACACACAATTAAATCTCAATTTAGACTAAGTTGTTTAAACTGTTTTTGGAATTGACTGAATGATTTTGAAGTACATTAAAATACATTTGCTCCTTCTTCTTTTTCAAAGTTCAAAGTGTGTGTATCCAAACAGATTTAAACTATTAATACTGTACTTAAATGTTGTAAGTGGTTTTCTAATTGGATCAATTATCACAGTACTTTCTACAGTACTTTTCAGTGCTTTATGTAAATATTTATTACATGTGTGTTAGAGAACAGTGATCTTGTTTGAGAAATTTGCAACTCCCAAAATAAGGTCCTTGTGAAATGAAACACTACTGTTTATTTATCTTTGCAGGTTCCTGGGTTCAGTCTGGTCCAGGATACAATACTGACCATCCTTAATAGAGAAGAAGTGGCCCCTCGAACATCCCTTGCTCTCTCACTGTCTGGTGCAAACCTAGACCCCTTTGCTGAGCTCCAGAGTGTTAAAGGCTTCAAAGCAGGAGTAACACTCAGATTAATAGAAGGCAAGTAGTGAATAGTATCAGCATGGTCCATGATTGACTAGTGGTCTGTTGTGAATCATATTCAGTGAAATTAGCTGCTGCTTTCATTTGAAAGACCATACTGTATAAACTCACTGCAACATTTGCCTGTGATACAGGCTCGAATAGTAATGCAAAACTATTTTTTTATGCAAACTTTATGCAACTCCTATGTTCAGAAGGAGATACAAAAACAGAGTTTTTTATATTAGCTCTCACACTAATAATCAACAGTGTTAAAGTAGTGTTGTAGGTTTGGATTTTGTTCGGATGTTAATGCCAACTCAAAAAAGTATTTTGCCTCATAGATTTTGCCCCTCTCCCATATAGAATATGTTTATTTAAGAATTTATTAAATACTGAGTAACTGGTTTAGACCTGCCAATAGGTCTCACCAGTAACTTTAATAGGAAGATTGTACTGGTAAGACCTGACAGGAAGTCCACAGTCTTGTAAATGGGCTACAACAGCAGAATTTATATTTGTTTGTTTTTCACATCGAAGATAAGACTAATTCATCTTTGAAAATTATAACTATGAATTGTTTTATATTTTTTGTCAATGAATAAAACTTAAATAATAATATAAATGAGGGACGAATAGACAGATGATTATTTATTTCATGATTTTTTATTTTATTTTAATTATTACTATTTGTGATGCTTTTATTTATGTTCTTTATATATTGCAGTTTATTGTTTCCAGCATTGCACAAGTAACTTTTTCAGATCTCACAAAACTTTGCCCCACCCACCAGCATCAAAAACGAACCACTCGTTCTGAGATAATGTCAGTTATGTTGCTGTTTGTCACAAAAACACCACTGGAAACAAAAATCAGTTGGGAAAAACACAGCAAACATAAAGAGACATTTGAATACCATTAATACTTACGGTAGTAAAAAAAAAAGGTAACATTAAGAATCAGTTATGCAGATTGCAAATACAATTTTACTTTTAAATACATAGTATGATTTGATCATGACCTTACATAGTAATTGAAGGCACATACGGTTAGCTTATTATCATTAGCATCTGTGCTCACTAACATGTTAGCACCTCTCTTGAATTGGTCACATTAGTTTATTCTGCTGCGGCACGGTGGTGTAGTGGTTAGCACTGTCGCCTTGTACCTCCAGGGTCCAGGTCCGATTCCCGGCCAGGATTCCCAGATTCCTGTCTCAGTGTGCCTGAAATTTGCATGTTCTCCCCGTGCTTTGATGGGTTTCATCCGGGTACACCGGGTACTCCGGTTTCCTCCCACAGTCCAAAGATATGCAGGTTAAGCATATCAGGGTGGATTAGCACCCTGTCCAGGGTGAACCCTGCCTTGTGTCCTAAGCCTACTGGGATAGGCTCCAGATCCCCGCGACCCTGAATACAGGATAAAGCGGTATAGAAGCTGAGTGAGTGAGTTTATTCTGCGTACTCATTTACCTTGCTTCAGTAAAACCTGAGAGTGGTCATAATTTAAACGATCTATAAGTGAATGCAATTCATGCAACCTGTATAGTATCGGAAATGCCTTGGAGACTGCAATTACTTATTGAATGACACGAAGTGTAGATGTGCACTAGCTGTTCATTTTTTTTTTAGAAGTAGCAGGTTCAGGAGCAAGGTGAAACGCTCCCTGGAAGATTTATAATATTTTCATGTGAATATTACTTAAAGCTCATTAGCTGCATTAGCATGATTATTTTTGGTCCAAATGACTACATAACTGTGTAGACTTACAGGTGTTCTTAATGAAGTGCATTGTGTGTATATATCACACATAGTTAATCACTTTGATAAGTGTCAGAATCTCAATTCGTACAGAAGGTGCTCTTTACTTTTTTGAAATAAATATTTTCTGTTTAACTAGTTATGAGAACAATGACATATAATTATTAATCTCATAGCATTGCTCATAGTTTTAATATGATCTCAAATCCAGTTTGTTACTATAGAGAAAGAATTTAATTCTGGTGAATAGTAACCACACCTGCATTCATGTAACAACCAGTGATTATTATGGTGCCATTAAATTGTGTAACTCCTTACAAAATTATGGTGCTTGTCCCAACATAACCTTTCACATTTGCTTTGTGTGTGTGTGTGTGTGTGTGTGTGTGTGTTACAGAGCCATACTCTCCCCGGTCAGCTCAAACTCATCTGGCTCGTGTGCAGGAGCTGTTGAGTGCCCCTAGTCCCCAGGATGCCTTGAGAGAGGCTCGATCCCCCAGCGTACTAAATACGCTCACACACGTAGCTGGTAAGAGGAGAATGGTTTATGTGTATCTATAGTAAATTCTTATAACTTTGAGGTTTCCAATGCTTTTCCTCACCCCCAGATGCATGCAACACAGCATCATTGTGTTATATGACTGGATCTCCTACTGTTATCACAGTCAACAAATCAACTGTTGTCATGCTCAATGTTGTTATGTAATTGACTGCAAGTCAAATATTGGTTCATCTATATAAATTGAGCTGTCCATTTATCATTCTTAATATGTATTTCAGATGTCCCTTCTACTAATCACTCATCAAAGGGGAAAAGAACGAACAATAAAACTGAGCAGACGAACGAAACTCCTACACCACCTGACTATGTCCTACCTGGGACTACAGAGCGCCCCCCTCTGGCCACCTTACTGCCCACTAGCACATACCCTGAGGTACTACATATGGAAGTATAACAGTCTCAAAATTCCCAAAGCAAAATAGCATGTTGAATTACACGAACTGAACAAAAAGTGAACTTTTTAAAAAGTTTTTCTCCCCCCCCCGATTTCCTCCCTAATTTAGTCGTATCCAATTCCCACCTGTCACTAGGGGGCTCTGACATTAAGGCTACTACTAGTCAGGGAGGACCAAAGTTTTCTTTGAACCACGTGAAACCAGCCAACCGCATTTTTTCGAACTGCTTGCTCACGTACCGTTGGAGGCCGCCTAACACACTCAGAAGAGAGTGCTATCTGCTCTTTCCACTTACATGAGCTCTCAAACACTCATGATTGGCTGTAGAGCCATGGTTTTATGTGACAGCACCAAGTGCCTACCATACCACCCTGCTGAAAGAGCTCGGCCAATCAGCTTTCTCCACCCCCCGGCTGCAAGGGGCTACTGCATCACCTGGGGATCAAACTAGCGATCTGTTTTTATTGTGGTTGTATATTTTTAATGAAAATGTAATTCAAGCATTTAAAATTCAATGCAAAAATATTTAAAAATTTAGGTAGAACAAATTCAGGTCCTCACATCCGGGATATCACAGCAGTGTACTTTAAAGTGTGCTTCTTGCTCCCTGTTCCGTCTACTTTTCATGGAACTACTTGCCAATCGGAATGTGGCACGTCTAACTAACAGTAAAAATTGCTGGGTTGCCAGTAAATGGTGTTATGCGCTAAAATTCCCTCCGCTGTAATCGCTCGATTCAAACCGAAGCCGGTGCTCTGTCATTCAAACACGAGAGCGATGGTTTTCTTTTCTCCTGCGCTAGTAATGTATAGTCATGTTCAGAATATATACTATATATCCAAGCACCAAAAGGGAACATATGTAGTTTGTACACTCTTGCATAGTAGTTTAATGTTTGAGAAAGAAAAGTACATACAGTATATTGCACAGATGATAAAAATAATAATGTGCTTCTTGATAGCTTCCCAGTTGCCTGCTGGATCTATCACTTAGTCCTTGGAACCCCCCACCTGGCTCAAGGAAACTGCAGGGTGACTATCTGTACATTAGTGTACAAACACTGGAGGGAAACTACTATGACATTACATCATCTCCTCGAGGGTTCTACCAGAACAGGTGAGGGTAGGGTTAACCTTAACTTACCCTTAGCCAGCGGAACTCCCTCTCACTCTTTGTGTATTTTATTTTAGGTCCACTGTGAATGTTTTCGACCCGCGTCCTGCCTCGTCCACTGCAGTGTGCCACTGCCTTACTGACTTGCTGTCTCAACTTAGTCCACAATTTAAGCATAACTTCAGTACTCTCCGACACAGGTAACACATAAATGTATATAATTATTTGGGTCTGGGTCTTTTGAAGGACTTTTAACCACCTGTTATGTACAGTACAGTATTATGCCAGTTCAACTATAGGATTTATTTAAAAATTAGGGATGAGATCAGCAGAGATCACCCGATACGATATTATCACGATACTCAAGTGCTAATTCAATTTATATTGCGACTTTGTAGGTTTTATAAATATCAAAATTTCATATTATTTTCAATATCACAGCGAGCTCTTGGAGTCCTGGTGTTTTCAAACTGTTTTTATTTCATTGTGCTAAAGCCCAATTTATATGCTTCTCTGAACCTACAAAGCTTTAGAAATGTTTTTATACCCTTGCCTAGATCTGTGACTCAGCACGAGTTGGCCACAAAAGTCTGTGAAGAGACCTAATGGCTTGGATTTGTGTCCAATCAAGTCTTGTCCAATTCAGGTCCTCACATCCGGGATATGTACTTTAAAGTGTGCTTCTTGCTCCCTGTGTCGTCTACTTTTCATTGCACTGATAGACCCCAGGTTTAAAGGTTTAAAGACATCTCAAGATAATCAAAAAGCAAGAAGCACCTGAGCTTAATTTGGATCGCCTTAGACAGGGGTCTAGATAATTACCAGACAGATAATTATTATTATCCTTTTATTTTGAAATTCAACAACTTCTAAAAACATTTTGGTTTGCCATAATGAATTATTGTGTTGTTTAAATGGAAAAAATTGTAATGCATTATAAATAAAAAATATAATGTAATAATGTGCAAAATGTGAATTAATCTAAATATAGTCTAAATTTACTTAGTTATATATATTGTAATGGGGTGTAAGTGGGAAGAAGGTTTACCTTCCAACATGACCTAAAGCACACAGCAAAACTAACTGCACAGTGGTTAGTGGAGAAACACAGTGGCACAGTGGAGAAAAAGGTGAAATTTTTAAGTGCTGTATATCTTTCCACCTTAGGCCTGCTCTGTCAACAGAAGAGTCCATGTCCACCCCTTACCGTACTATGAGCTGGCTGGGAGGTTCGGCACTCTATTCTCACAAAAGTAATCATAGTTGTAGACTCGGTTTGGAACAGGCTCTCAACAATCAGGTATTTATTTACCCTTTAATATTTCACTTTTCTAAAATGTAGAAAATGCTGTTCTATCCTTCAGTCATCTATACATTGTTGCTCACTGTGTGTATACAGTCTCCAGACTGGAATGAGGAAATGCAAACAGCTAGAGATCTACCACAGAACACGTTAGAAGAGAGACTCCAAAGAGAAAAAGCTTTACTACAGGTCCCCACTCTTTAAAAACCAATGCACCAACATAATCAATTCCTTGAAATCGGAATAAATATACATACACTACAGTCAACCTATGTGTTAAACAACTTCGCCTTTTTGTTCCTACAGGTCAATAGTGCCTTTGTATGGTCTGTGGCCCAGGCTGCTGAAAAAGTAATAGACGGCTTTGTTGATCCAATTAATAGTTCTAATGAAACCCCAGCATTCCTGTGGGGTGGTCTCTTTATGAACATTGGTGGACATGGAGATGATTGGTTGGGTGGTGACCGGGGACGAAGGGCAGCACAGAGACTCGAACTACAAGCCATACAGGCATACAGTGATTTAGAGGGAGACCTACAAGAACTTCACACTCTCTCTACTGCTCTGGTCGACTACCGAGGCGTTCGTCTTTGTGCCCAAGGTCTAGCACCTGGCCTTCAGGCTCAAGATCAGTCTGGAGTTTCCACTGGCCTTCTATATAGCCTCAATACTGGCCCCGTAGAGAACCCAGCACGGAGGAAGCTCTTGCAGCTATTAGCTCAGTCAGCCAAGGGCCTTGGTCTGCAGAGGCATACAGTAATGGGCCCCAGTGGCTATCAGGTCTCCCTGTTCACCGCTATCGATGCTCAGGGACTGCTGGGAGCAGACAGTCGTTATTACATACTTGATGTATTCCGAACAGCCCCTGCTGATGCCAACTTTTGTTTCGAAGAAGGGGAAGGAGAGGCAAAAGAGAGCAGTGCTTCCAAGCGTTTCCCTCATGGGCTATGCCGCCTACGACCAGAGTTAGTCAAGGCTTTTGTGCAGCACAAGTAAGCATTGATTGATATTGTGTTTCTCATAGTTGTGAGCAAAATAACGTGTTTTATGATTTTATGTTATGTCTTATGGGTTTGTCATGGTTTCTGTTGGTCTATATGTAGTATTATGCATATTTTTTCTTGTTACTTCAGGCATACTGAGTTTACGATTCTTGTGAGAGAAAAAATGGAGGAGAGTGGTGGGATGGAGGATGGTGGAAAATCAGGTAGGAATGCAATCTTAGTTTTACAATTTGTCTAACAAGTACTACGAATGCAAAAAATAAGACTAGTAATATCTCAGTGTTTGCAGCCTATTCTCAGTTCAGACTTTGACATGTATTGAATACGTCTGCAAATAACAGGTGACTCTAGAGGCACAGAAGCAGTGAGAGCAGCCTGCAAAAATGTTGGCTCTATCAGTGACATCATCTTTGAAATGCGTTTTAACCCTAACGTCTTATCTCCAGGCAAGTACATAATACCAAAACCTTCTTTCCACCTTCTTACACATCAATGAGGCAAGCAAACATGGAAATATGTCCTTTGTGTCTCTGCAGGTGTGCAGTTTCCTGATTCAGAGAGTGCTGCTGTGGCCTTACAGGAGAGATTACTAAGAGAAGCTGCTGCATTCCTTGCTAATGATCAGATAACAGCATTGGTGAGTGTGATGTTCACTTCATGTTTTGTACCCTTTGATGTATTACTCATATATAATGGAGCTGCAGTTTTTCATTCCAACTATGCATGAGCCTTTTGCAGAAACATTAGACACCTTTTGTTTAGCAGTTTGTATGTTGTATTGATTTGTGATTATGATTAATATTAATACCATTATATGGGCACATGGGTAGATTCATGACTGTTGGCACTGCAATGAGATGTCCATTGATGGAGCTACACTACGAGAAGCCCTGCATAAGAAAGGCATAAATCTCCGTTATTTGGGTCACTTGATCTCCTCCATCAATCAGTCAGATCACAAGCAGCAACTGCGGCACATCACTGTAAGAAACTGTCATTGCTGGTAGAAAAAATAACAGTCTTATTTTGATACAATAATAGTTATTGTATTACAATATATTGTAGTACTGCGTCTTCTTTATTATATATATTTTTTCCTGCATCCCAGAGATTGGCTTATGGAGAAATTGTTGTGCGCTGTGCTCGAAGAATCTTCAATGGCTACATACAGGTATTGCATTGTTTCTTGTTAAACACGTGAATGTAATGTATATATTTTAATGTGCTTATTTTAATGTAACTTTTTGTCTTTTTTTAAGGGAGTGGAGCTGTCTAATCTTTCAGCAGCTGTAAGTCACTTCTGCTGCTGCTTATTGGTGCCTCACTTTAGCTCTGCCTCAAATAATGAGGAGTCTAAAAAACGCTCTAGGAGACGTGGTCATAAAGGTGGAGGAAGTCTTGATAATACTGCATGGAGCTTGCTCAGTGGAAACGAACTATGGACCCTCATATGTCAGGATGCTCTAGAGACCTATGGCCTTAAACAGGGACTTGGGTGAGAAAATAATATTAAGCTTTTTTTATAATGCTGTTTTCTTATCTTATTCATACTGATGTGTCCCAAGTACTCCTTTGCAACAAAGACATGAAATGTTTGCAGGTCAAATATTGACCAACTGGTTGAGCAGTATGGGCTTCAGAAGCTGTCTGTATTACGAGAGATCTGCTTGAAGATTGGCATACAGGTACAGTGCAACAAATCTTGGTTATACAGTATATATTGAAACCTTGGATTCCAATTGTAAATTGGTCTGCGAGCGCTTTGCAAGTCGAGCAAAATTTTAAAATAAATTTTAACTTGATAAACGAGCAAGGTCTTGACATACGAGTAGTACGCATGCGCTTTGTCTGCCGAGTGTCATGTGATCACAACTAAGCCAATGGTTCTTCTCTTACGCACACTGCGGCATTATGGATAATCGTCTCCCATGCTCAGTCTCAGTGCGCGTGCGTCACTTGTATAGTCAACATCTGTGCGTGTGTTTACTGTTTACTGTAGCATTTTGACCATGTGTGTGCACGCGTATAGCATTTTTTAAATTTTGTGTCCAAGTGTAGTGACTGTTCTTTAGTAACTGTACTGCAACAACGGCGTCCGTAAAAGGAGGAAAGCTTAAAAAGTCTGTAGCATTGTGGGAGATGAATCTGTTTAAGTTTCCTGATAGAGAAGTTTCCTGACAGAGCAGTGTTTACGTTAGTATGTGTTTGTGCGTGCGTGCGCGTGTGAAATTCATTCGACACAGTGGCCCCCTCCCTCCTTCTCTCCTCTCTCGTCTTACTTCAGCCACAATTCTTTTCAAAGGTAAAGTGCAGGTTAAGTTTTATTTTTGCTTTATATTTTGTGTTAATTATTTTTAGATGAATATTTTGGGGTTTTGGAATGACACATCTGAGTTTAAATTGATTTCTTCTGAGGGAAATTCGCTTTGATATACGGGTGCTTTGATATACAAGCACACTTCCGGAACGAATTATGCTCGCAATCCAAGGTTTAACTGTACTGTAAATAAAGTAGCCTTCAGTGTTACATATAAAGAGCCAAGAAATTTCCCAGTCTTGCCAGATAATCCACGGCTGAATCCCTAAAAATAATATCGGAACTAAAAAACTAAAACTCATACGTTGTTTAATTATATATGCGCATAGTTGTTTCAATAAAATTTGGCACAGATTTTTATAACCTGCCCAAAACCATAGGCAAAGATAATGTAAAAGTACCCCAGTATTATTATTATTATTAGTAGTAGTAGTAGTAGTAGTAGTATTATAAAATTATTGAACATCTTAGATGTTTTAAATTAAAACAAGTTTTTACCATGGGCACCAGTTCCTATAAGTGTTATGTAAGTTCTATCAGTTTTATCTTTTTAGTTGACATATTTAAAGTTCAAGAAAAGTCACTGGTAAGGGATAAATCTTTATTAATCACAAGGGAAATTGCAGTTCTGCAGCTGCTCAGATAAAAGCACAGACTAAAACATACATGAGTACTTAGGGGAGGGATGAAACTGATACGGATAAATAAGGATACAATATTATATATAGTATTTTTGTTTAAAAAAACTTTATTTTTTTAATAGTCATGATTTAAAATTTTGCCATTATCGAGCAGCCCTTCTACATTGTCCAATTTTTTTTTGAGCCAAATAGAATTATACACAGTTCTGCCATTAACATGATAGGATGTTTTATCAGTATTTGCCCCACTTGTACTTTCTATACTCGTTGCCTTGTCCTGATTCTCATTCCATACTTTTCTCATTCATAATGAATTCAATATATGAAAATGACAAAACTCACTAATAAAAACTCACTCAATAATTCGAGAAAAGACCTAGATCCCACCAGATTTTTTATGTAGTCAAATAATGTAAATTCCAAAACTATATGATTACAGAAGGTTTATGAAGCTATTATGGCAGCACTCATTTAGAACTGTTACAGTCTTTTTGTATATCTTGCTCAAAAAATGTATAAAATCGGTCTAGTAGCTTAATACCTTTTTTTATGCTTGTAACCAATAGCTCCGGCTTCGAGATTATATCTTTGACAACCGTACCAAAGCCCCAATAACCCCAGATGATGTGCTAAACCTCCTGCCTGTGGTCAAACACATCACCATGCCAACAACAGATGCTATGCGGTCATTCCATGCAGCTCAGAACAGCATTGAGAAAGGTCTGCAATTAACAAGATTTTATATTAAATGTAATAATAAATTGTTCTTGGCTTTTAAAGATTATTGCTTTTTTGACAGGGTTGTTGGAGCAGGGATACGAACAGTTGAAAGAGGCATCGTACCTGTTCGGCCGTGTGTGTGACAGTTTACATCCCGAGGCCTGCCACTGTCTCGGTCTGCTGGCCAAAATGGCTTATGTTCAGGGCCGCCCTGCTGAGGTACACATTTGTGCTATATGTCACAGGCATGTATTCAAGCTTGAAGCAACAATGAAAATAGCCTAACATTCTTGCTTACTTTCTGGACTCTTAAGGCTCGCAGTGTACAAATGAGGGTGGTAGTGATCAGTGAGAGAGTACTGGGCTTTGACCACCCGAATACAATTCAACAATATGTAAGTTACATAATATATAGAACCACAATAAGTTGAAATATTGACAAAAGCATAGTGCAGTAAATACATATACAGTACATTTAATTATGATTAGACATTTAACACCTTTTTGTTTCGTCTCTCTAGGCTGTGCTGGCAGTATATGTGTTTGCTGGAGGAGAGACTGCTTTGGCCTTGCGGTGTCTGTATCGAGCTAAATCGCTCATGCTCATAGTTCATGGGGAGGATCATCCATATACAGCAGTACTGGATGTGAGTAATGCTCCAATTTAAATATACATCTAAATATACATCTATTAACTTTATACATTACCATGTACAGTACATGTCAATTAATCCTACGAGCATCGTCTTTAAATAATTTAATACCACATATCTTCCTTTCAGACTTCTTTAGGCTTAATGCTGCAGGGGGAATTGTCACTGCAATATCTACAAAATGCACTGAGACTCAATGCTTCTTTCCGAGGTGCCACAGACCTTACAACTGCCCTGAAGTAAGATAAACTGTGTTATCAAGTGAGAGCTATCAAAGCTCATCATTTATGATCGGCGGTGACTCAGATTGTCAGGTTAATATAAAAAAATTAATTCTCTATCCAGTCACCACCTCTTGGCTCAGAAGATGTGTGTAGCTGGAGATTACAGAGGAGCCATGGCTCAAGAGAAGGAAGCGCATAACATCTTTGAGAAGAAGGTAATGGTCATGGTGTTTAGCATTTGGGCACTCAAGCTGGAAAATCTAAACTGAGAAGAATTTGTGTTGTGTGAAATCTCTGCGAAAACACATTTTTGATATGGAACAGCAGAATTTCTTATGACTTTAATGTGTTTGTTATGTATCTAGTGTGGTGACAATCATCCACAGACTAAATGCAGTTCTGAGTTCCTGAATGCTGTTACTCAGCAAGCAGTGCGTGTGGAACGGTCCATAAGACAGGGAGGGGTTAAGGCTACAGACTTGAGCACACCCGAGGTATGAGAGCGATCGTATGAAAATGCACTTACATTGTGATTATAGACTATTACAAATAACTGACAAAATCAACTATCTTTATTTAGAATCTGGTTCCTTCTCAAGAGACCATCCTGGAGCAGCTAGCTCTGGTAAATGGCATCCTGAAAACTTCATACAGGTAAGGCAGACTAGGCCTTAAACATGGTTCATGGAAGTATGTCACCAATGTGCACTGTTACATAACTGTGGAGGGGGATCACGCTCAATCCACAAGGTGGTGATAATACTACTTTATGCCCACATTTATGTGACTATGTAATAAATAAAGGAACAGGGGTCAGATTTCTCTTGTTGTTTCATGCTATATCTGCCCTAGTGGTAATGCTGAGACTTAAGCTTGTGCTTGCCACACGTTAGAATTTTTCAGGTAACACACTCATGAATGCATCAAGGTGCATAACTTGCAAAGCATAGGTCAAAGTGTCTGTGTTTGCATATTTGCATGAATCTTGTTTCAGTCCATAAAGTCCTAATGTGAATGGCTGTTACATAGCCAAGTCTAAGCTGCTTCTAACTCTGTTACTATTCCAGCATGAGGCTTATGGAATTCAAAGAGAAACTGAAAGAGAGAAGAGCTTGTGAGGAATCAGAGAACACTAAAGCAAACTTGTCTACTGAGGTCAAGATTGTTGAAACTGCATCCAGTGAAGCGAAGAGTGAAGGTGTGAGTGATGGAAATGCCAAGAGTCAACCAGAAAAAACAGATACTACAGAAGACACACCCAGCCACTCCCAAATGAATGGGGAATTGGAGTCTCACATACAAAATGAAGATTGTGCAGTAACTGTACAGGATGAAGATCGTAAATCATCCTCACTTTCAACAGAGGGTAAAACAGAGTCAAAAGAGATCAGTATAGTAACCAACACTGAAGCAGCTTTAGTAAATGGAGAATGCAAGCCTGTTGGTGAAGCAATGCTTGTGGAGAATCAGACCCCAAAGAACTGAGACATCTACAATTTTTAGAGATTGCAGACAGATAAACAATGATCACTAACTTTTGGGGGATGGGACAAACACACACAGCATAATGTATTTAAGCACAGTTATTTTTATTTGGGTCTTTGACTGTCCGAATGATCTCCAGATCTTGGCAGTGTTCATACTGGGGCTCTGAAGATTCATCCCATGTCAATTCCGGGAGATTATGAAGCTTGAGTGGAGGAAACCGGATGAGGGCAGTATCATTAAACACATCTAGGAACCGTTGTGAGCAGGGCAGGCTCGTCTCCTCACACGCATTTATTATCTTATAGTGTCAAGGGCTGGAACATACATTGGCAAGCACAAACCAATCCCTTCTGTCTAAATATATTACAAAATTGAAGCAACTAATTTCATAGTTCCACAATTTCACTTTTTTCTTTATGTTATGGACATTTATCATGTTCCTGATGACATTTGCAAATAAACAGCATTCCTTAAGTCAGCTTCTTTCATGAAATGTGTCACATTGGCCAATTGTTCAGCTGACTATACATATAGTTTCTAAAATAAACAACAGTATTAGGGCTGACAGCATTATCATGTTATGGAATTTTTATTCATCACAAGCCTTAATATTTTTAAATAAATGAATTTGAATTAATTTGCATTAAACTAAGTTCCTCATTGTGACACATTCGAAGTCACATTCGATGAGAAATTCTAGAACTGGAATTCATAGATGCACAAAGAGTTGTGAGAAAAGCTTAAGAACTGGCAGTTAAGAAAATATATTTTTACATTAATTATTTGAGTAACAAAAACAACAACAGTAGTCAGTTGTTATATTAAGACACAGTCAGTTGTTCTGGAACAGGTCTTGCAAGAACAGTATTGTCAAACTGCATTTGCAAAAACCCAGCAAACACCCGCAAACGCAGTTATGAAGACCTTCCCAGGAATGCAAGACCAAAACATACAGTACCTCTGCTGCAGAGGAGTTCGAGTTACTAGCCTCAAAAACCACCAATTAACAGCACCTCAGATTAGAGTTATGAAGGCTTTACAGAGAAAAAGCAGTATCAACTGTCTCAATATCAACTGTTCAAAGGAAATTATTGCATATTTTGGATGCCTTCAGCACTATTTTACACTGTAGAAAGAAATATAAATCAGGAAAAAAACATGGAGTTAGAAGGTGTGTCTAAACCTGTATTGTACAAAAGCTGTTTGCACAAACTGCAATGATGAATTTACATCAATAAATGAATTGCCAAACACAATCACTGTGATATGTAATTGAATGAAACCCCCCCCCCCAACTCTAGGAAGTACAACAGCACTTTACATTCAGGAAGATTCCTATATGCATTCGTTAATCAACTGAAAAATTTACGACATTTAACTGTATTTATCCTGTTTGTGCCAATAACGCATTAATTCCATGACATAGAAATTAATGTGTAAAACATTCTCTAAGTCATTTATATAATAGATAGCTGTGATAAATGCCTATCTACTCAAACATTTAAGGATACATGTGAAAGAAAACTGTAGTCTCTTTCAAGCTCCCCCTGAAGCATTCTAGAAAACACAAAACATTGATGAAAACAAGTATGTATAATATTTAGTAAGAAGAATTGGATGTCCTTTCATTACACATCATTTTAAATAATAAATCAAACAAAATTGACTGTCCTATTTATAGAAAAAAGCACTCTATAATATGGTATCAGTCTTAAAATAGGAAAACATTTTGCTAAAACTACAAGAATTCTCTCAGTTCCAAGATGATAAAGTTGTCTGCCAACTGTCAGCTACTGTAGTGCACAAAATGATTTATTTTAAGCATGCTATACACTGGCGGAAGTGCCAAATACCTCTCCTGAATGCCATGAAAACTGTTGCCAATAAGGATGACCTTCGGCAGGATCTGAGGACTCCAATTCTTCCAGAGCAGATTGTTGTACAGAGCTTTTCCACAATGCATTAAGTAGAAGAGGGTGGGGTGGCAGACTGCTCGCTTCCCTTCCTGACAAGAAAAAACAACAATAACTTAAAACAATGTACAGTACTATGGAAAAGTCTTTGCCAGCCCTGTATGCCAGTGTAACTGACAATAAGTTTTTACATAGACAACCCATAGATTTGTTCAAATTAATGTGGTTTTCTCTGCTCATTTAAAAATTAGACATGGCTCAAATGATAACCAATAGCACTTGGAGCTCTAGTCTATTCATTTTAACATCTTCATATTACACACTGTTTATGCTATTGTTAAACCCAACAGCAAATAAGTGGTTGGAAAAATACATTAGACTTTGGGCTACTGGGTAATCAGCCATCTGATTGATTGATTGATTTTGTCATCCGTATTTTTTTTGTTCCGTATCATTTATTAAAGACAATCGGTATATTTCTTAGATTAATTAGTTAATTGTTAATAGAGTCAGGCCAATAAACCACATTTTGAACTTTAAAATTAGATTCTTTGCCTACATTTGAAAACAATAAAATCTCTTTAAAGGCAGCTGTATTTGTGTATGCAGTATTGTATGTGTGACATGATATCAGCATCAATGCTATAGTGCTGGATATGTGAACATTTACCTCATTTTCAGTCAGCACGGTAAAACCCAACTCGCTGAGTACTTGACATTCTGACTCTGTAAACACAGGGTCATACAGGCTACACCGGCTCACAGGAATCTGATATATAGGAACAGAATGTTTACTATAAGCTTTACATTTCTATTTAAAATACATTTTAGTTTACAGTCTTGATAGCAGGTTCACCTGTAATGCTTCCAGCAGCAGTAGCAACATGGCAAGCTGATATCTCGAAGACACATAGGAGGAGAAGTTGCCTAGCCCATAACATACACACTCCATAAAGCAATCAGTACCTTCAATTGTTTTATCTACAGACTCAGCCAGGCAGCCAGACAAGATCTCTGAGACAAAGGATTAGTGAGTCAGGACAGAAGCCATGTCACAATTTATTGATAATACACAGAAGACATTTTTATTAGTTGATGATCTCTCAAGGATTGTATGGAATATCTACGTAAGACTCAGTCACCTTTCCACTCTGGCCAGAAGTCTTCACACCTCAGCTCATTGCTGCAAAAGTAAAAGAAGTAAATGCACACAGCCAAACATCTGAACCCTAAAAGTAGAAGGATTCCTCGTAATGTCTTTTTACAACAAAATTTTTACATCTTAAAGATCAAAAAATCCAGGGTTATTAAATTTTAACTATAAACACTAGGTACAAGCGTTAGCTTTCATTAAAACATTTGTATGTCACAGGTAGAAACGGTGTAACAATGTGCATCTTTCTTTCTTGCTTCCATTAAATGTTATAAAAACTTTCATCACATAATTTGTATGGCAGTATTTTCTTAGGTGGCATCGTGGTGTTGTGGTTAGCACTGTCGCCTTGCACCTCCAGGGTCTGGGTTTGATTCCCGGCCAGGCTCGATGCCCGTCTCTGTGTGCATGGAGTTTGCATTTTCTCCCTGTGCTTGGTGAGTTTCCTCCGGGTACTCCGGTTAGCTCCCACAGTCCAAAGACATGTAGGTTAGGCTGATTGGCGGTCCCAAATTGCCCGTAGTGTGTGTGTGCCCTGCGATGGATTGGCACCCTGTCCAGGGTGTACCCTGCCTCGTGCACTAAGTCTCCTGGGATAGACTCCAGGCCCCCCGCGACCCTGAATACAGGATTAAGCGGTATAGAAGGTGAGTAAGTAAGTATTTTCTTACAATATTCACCTACCCTTTAAGACGCTTTAGGAAACTCCCATCTTATAAATTGCTAAATAGGGCTTCCTCCACAAATGAACAAATGTTCGCATTTATTTATAGATCTAATAGAAATGTACAACTTTTTTAAAGAGTTCAACACGGCAAGCACAATTGTGCCCTGCCCTCCCAAATATAATGTATATTAACGCATGTTGTGGTGGTTAGCAATGTAGCCCTGCACCTTCAGAGTTAAGGGTTCGATTCTCGCCTCGGGTCTGTTTGCACGTTCTCCCTGCGCTTGGTGGGTTTCCTCCGGGTACTCCAGTTTCCTCCCAGAGTATAAAGACATGCAGGTTGATTGGTATTCCCAAACTGCCAAGTGTGTGTGTGTGCGTGCCCTGTGATGGACTGGAACCCTATCCTTGGTGAACCCTGTCCTGTGTCCTAAGTCTCCCTGTGACCCAGTATACAGGATAAATAGAAGATATAGAAGATGAATGAATGAATGAATGAATGAATACATTAACAATAATCTACTCCTAACTAACTAACTAACTAACTCCACAGGTTTTATTTTGTGTCAGCTGGACCAAGGTCTTTGGTAAATGAATCAAGTCACAAAATAGCTTATGTACATGAGCTAATCGGACTCAAACTGCGACTTTAACAAGCTGTTCCTTCCCTTACATCGCCTCCGTTATCCTGCGTTTGTCCCGTTTCCGGTCCACAGACTCCGGTTCCGACTGAGCAGGTTTCCCTCTGCGGACTCTCCCTCTGCCGCGCCGCACACACTGCCACTCACTGTCTGCCATCACTGCCAGGAGGAGCAGCTCATCAAACACATCAAACTACTGTCGGTCAGCATTTTACATTTCACCTGCAAGACTCGACAGCGTTAATGCTGTCAAAGTGCTCGAGCTAACCGGTGCTTCCTCTACCATGCCTAACCGTGGTGTTACATTTTAATGGGTCCGACCTGGCATTTACATATTTCCCAACGTACGCTATTTTAACCGTTATTTCACAGAAAGACGTCAACCAAATAAATTCTATCTACTCTCTATATTGTAACGGGATATATTAGGTATGATTGTGCTGTAAATAAAAAGTCATACGAACACAGCGTTTATAATCTACAGTATATAAGCCTAATTCAGGGCGCCATCTACAGGCGCGAGCTTGTAAATCCTGGATCATTTAATGTTAAACGGAAAAAAGCAAACAAAAAGCCAAGGTCGCCGATACATTCAAATGGACAAATTCTAGAACTGGAATTCAAAATTAGATTCGCAAACAAACAGCTCTAGAATTGGGACCTATTTGATTGAACCTGTCCTGCGACTATAAAACTGTTCTCAGAACTGCTTCTGCTTGCGCAGTGATGACATCCAGTTTCAGAATTCCTTATCGAATCCTTTAAACTTTCATCGAGTGTATTAAACGGAGGAAGTACAGATACTCATTTAAATCTGCTTAGCAGAAATCTT
>JAQMYG010000039.1:18082709-18100232 GCA_030014215.1 Clariallabes teugelsi
CTCCACAGGTTTATTTTGTGTCACCTGGACACATTTGGTAATGCAAGTCACAAAATAGCTCGTTATCCTAAGAACCGTATAACCGGTTCTTAGGATAAATACAGTTAAGTTATATTTACATACTGCAATGACGCATTAAAAGTACCAGTAAATGCAAAACACACAAAAAGATGTTAGGTCAACTAACTACTGCTAGAGTAATGTGGATTTTACATATTTTTCTTTTCGTTATAAGTAGCGTTAGTTCACAGTAACGATACTTCAACGTGTATTTCACTAAAAGCCGTTCAATGCATCAGATCGATGACATGTTCGAGTCACATGGTCCACCAGGTGGCGCTCGGAACACTCCTCACGTGCGGCGCCTTCGCGAGCCCTCGTCTTATTTAACAGGTTAGCTGGCAGTCCTGTGGCTGAAGTATAAGACAAAGAGAAAATAAGGATATTTACATATTTTAAGTCACTTTAATGTATTTAACTTAATTAATGTAATAATTTTATTTGTAGCTTACCAATTTTTGACCTAAATACTGAACTAGTCAATTATCTAACGGTAGTTAATGTAACATTTACTATCTAGCTGGATAGTTACCTGTGACTACCCACTATTGATTAGCATAAACATTACTGCAAAAAAATAATAATAATGAAGTGCGTTATTGAAGGAAATTGTGTGAAAGGTAGGATTCATCATCTTCAACATCATCATATTCTCTCTCTCTCTCTCTCTCTCTCTCACACACACACACACACACAGATCGACAGACACATACAGTATGGTAAACAAAAATATTCTGTATGTTCTGACCCTATTTACATTTATTTTTTCCTTCAGTTTTTGCTAAAGCGGTTCATGCTCTGTCACGCATCGGTGAGGAGATTTGGTTGGACCCACTGGAGAAAGGGGTAACACAATCAGCGTCTACCATGTTACCAGTTAACACAGCAGTTATGTTCACCTTATATGAGCTAAAATGTGAAGCTCAAGATATAAAATAATTAATATCCACTTTGGAGAACTTTTTTTTTTTTTACAGATCTTTGGATCTTAATACTGTATTCGTGTGAACTACTCTCTGCAGTCTAGACTATTTATTTATTTATTTATGTTATTTTTCCATTTTATTTATTTATTTTATCTAAGCTTTGTTTCAGTTCTGAAATGGTAATGTGTTTTCACAACTATTTCTGTGGATGTATGAGGTCAATATGATAAACAAAACAGCCCTGACACATTAAGACCTGGACACGATGAGACATCTGAAGGTGTGCTGTAACATCTGGTACTCTGGCATTAGCCACAGATCCTTTATGTGCTTTGAAAGAGGCCACTGCCAACAGGGAATACCATTTACATGATGATGTGTTCTTGGTCAGCTACACTGTTCAGGTAGGTGGTACGTGTGAAGGTAACTTCCACATAAATGGCAGGACCCAAGGTTTCCCAGCATGCAAGTAATTGCCCAAAGCATTACACTGTCTCTGCCGGCATGCCTTAGTATAGTGCATCATGATGCCAGCTTGTCACCAGGTAAGTCACACACACACACACACACACACACGCACACGGCTATAGTACAGGATATAAAAGAGAATGTGATTCCTCAGACCAGGTCTCCTTCTTCCACATTCGTGGTCCAGTTTTTGACAATCATCATTGTAATAAGAAATATTTTTGAACATATAGTGTAATGCCTATAGTTTTAGGTGAAAACTCAATGACCATTTGTATTATTTTATATACAAGAACAAAATTATTTAATATTTTATAAACAGTGTCAACAATTCATTATTTTGGGTGCATCAATAGGCTGCTGTTTTCATAGCTAGTAAGACACAGTATGACTACAGTATGATTGATCTGCAATCCCTTCTATCCATTATCACCCAAATGAGAATGGGTTCCCTGTTAAGTCCGGTTCCTCCCAAGGTTTCTTCCTATTGCCATCTCAGGGAGTTTTTCCTTGCCACCGTTGCCCTCGACTTGCTCACCAGGGATAATCTAATCATTTTGATTTATACACATTTTCCACATTTCATATAAATTTTCATAATTTTGTTTTTTTTAAGCTGCTTTGTGATAATGACAATTGTCAAATGTGCTATACAAATAAAATATAATTTAATTGAATTGTTAGTACAGATGAGCTAACCATGTGTTTATTTGCATTACCCTAAAACTTCTTCACATACTAGCATGCTGAATAGCAACTAACTTTTTCCAGTTCAATTACATCAGCCAGGGGAAGCAAGAAAGCAGATCATTTTAATTAATTAGCATACATGTTTTACCTTACATGTTTCCTCTTTTTTTTTTTTTTTTTACACCGTATACTGTAGATATGAACACATCACATTCTTTTGTATTTTATTTTGTGATCTGATGCTAGTTACCTAATTTTTTTTGCACTAAATTGCATTTTCTTTTCTTTTTACATGACGAAGTGGACCTCTTATGAGTGCCTGATACATAAACCTTTTTGGCAAATAATAGTAAAGTGTTTGGGGACCTTTTAAAACTTGACAGGCCCTATCTTCTTGATTCAGTCATTGTGAAGCTTTGTGTCCACTTTCTGGTAGATTGTTTAGTTTTATAAACCTGACTGTACCGAACAGAGCCTGTCCAGTATATCACCCTAAAACCTGTGGTCCTCCTCCTTAAAGTCCTGACTTTGCTCAGATTGTCAAGTTGTTCTGGCAACTTTGTTCTGGCAAAGTTGTTCTTATTCTACAACAATAAGAATGAGAGAGTTGAAAATTGGATGGAATGACCAATGAAATTTAATTTTTACATAGGAAGATGAAGGAAGTTTAGAATATTTTTTTCATAGTCATAGTCATGCTTTCAGATTATGATTAATCAGTTATTTTAAGGTGTTGGTGTTAATGGTACAGGTAAGTTAAATGAGCAGGCAATAAGTACATTAAGATACATTTGAATTTTTATTTCTTTGAAAATCTTTTTTTTGTTGTTTAGTCCACTGTATTTCCTGTCCATCCTCTTTGACTGATCCTCACTCATTGTATAGAGATTTAAGGAGACTGCATAATAGCAAAACTGCTTTGTTTTGCTATTATGCAGTAAATGTGCTAGAAGTCTAAAAATAAGAAATTATGACCTCAAGACCCTATAGGCTTGCAGTAGAAAATTCAGTGCGTTGAATATTCATACCCCTTCAACTTTTCCACATTTTATCAAGTTACATCCACAAACATTAATGTACTTTATTGGAATTCTATGTGATAGACCAACACAAAGTGGCTCATAGTTGTGAAGTGGAAGTGGTTTTTAAATTTTCTGATAAGTGTGGTGTGCATTTATATTCAACCTCACTGAGTCAATACTTTGTAGAACCACCTTTCACTGAAATTACAGCTTTTTTACAGTCTTTTGGCCTATATCTCTGCCAGCTGACATCTAGAGAGTGAAATATTTGCTTAGTCTATTCTGATGAAACTCAGAGAGCATCTGAGGATAGAGAATGTTCAAATCTAGCCATTGGATTTAGGTCTGGACTAACACATGAATATGTTTTGATCTAAACCATTCCATTGTAGCTCTGGCTATATGTTTAGGGTTGTTATCCTGCTTAAAGGTGAACCTCCACCTTTGCAAAAGTCTCAAATCTTTTGCAGACTGACCAAAACACCTTCTTCCACATGTTTTCTGCATCCCCATATGGGTTGTCACAAACTGCAAACAGGACATCTTGCCCCAACCGGTCAGTTTAGGTGGATGGCCATGTCTTGGCAGGTTTTCAGTTGTGACATATTCTTTACATTTTCAGTTGATACATTGAACATTGCTCCATGAAATGTTTAAAGCTTGGGATATTTTTTATAACCTAACCCTGCTTTAAACTTCTCCACAACTTTATCCCTGTCCTGTCCGGTTTGTTCCTTGGGCTTAAGGATGCTGTTTGTTTACTAATGTTCTCTAACAAACCTCTGAGGGCTTCCCAAAACAGCTGTATTTATATTGAGATTAAATTACACACAGGTGGATGACTCTATTTACTAATTAGGTGACTACTGAAATTGGATCCACTGGATTTTAGTTAGGAGTATCAGAGTAAAGGGGGCTGAATACAAATGCACCCCACACTTTTAAGATTTTATTGTAAAAAATGTAAATACAATTTATTGTTTTCCTTCCACTTCACAATTATGGGCCAATTAATGTGTTGGTCACATAAAATCTCAATAAAATACATTTAAGTTTGTGGTTGTTCAAGGGGTTATGAAGGGGTATGAATACTTTTGCAAAGCACTGTACCTTGTAAATATTCCATTTTTTGACTTCATTGAGGGTGTGAATAAATTTGAAGTTCACTGTATCAGTGAAAGTCCTAAACAGATGCCGCTAAGTTTCCCAAATCTAGCTAAGATGCCAAGAAGTGGAGACACAATAGCTTTTACCCTCCATGCAGGCAAACATTCTGATATATATATAAACAATGTTATTATCAGGGCCAGGGCACAGTGCCAATAAGTATGCTGGATGCCATCTTTTTATGTAGACTGGCCATAGCTTGAAGAACACCAAATATAAAATGTACACATAGTTAATGTAAGATTTCTTTTCTTTTTTTTATACCATGAAGCTGGCTGTTAGGACAGTGAACAAGGCACATTCTGCGTACGCTTGTTTCCTCTTCTCTCCCATGTTCTTCCAGCATTATTCCTCAACTTCAGACCAACAGGACAATAAATCTGCAAAATGCAAAGTGTCCTTAAAGGTATAAATAAATTCCAAATGTTCATGATTTCTTCAGTGTTTCCACAGATAACAAATTTTACACTTGTAAAATCTGCATGATGGGTGAACGGATCATAAATTCATTAGCTAGCACACCAGGGAGATGAAAGCTCCAATATGCTTGCCAAGTCCCATGTTGTCTTTGCCCAGAGACCAAATTAACTCAGCTTTTTCCCATGCAGACTATGGGAAACAATGTATTAATGTATGCTACAGAAAAATAATTCCACTTTGCATTGCATTTCTCTTACACTGCTATGAATGCCTTTTTATCCTAAACAGAATTGCACAGTGAAATGCAATGCAGTGGTGTGGACTGCTTTTAAAGGCAAATTACATTCATTTCTGACATGTAGTAAGCATGAATTTATTCAGAAAGCTATTCCCTGCTGATTGTTTTTGTTTAAAGAGGTCATGTGACATAAATGCTATGAAGGCATAATGAAGGTTTTGTTTTTGACTGTGGCACTTTGTCTTGCATGTCCCAAGTTAAAAGCAGTAAGGCTTGTGTATTGCATTCAGGCATTAACAAGAAAATAATATCAAGGGAGTCCCTTCTTCCTTTTCTTCTACAACTGACAAGCTTTTTAAGCCCAAAGTTATAAAAAGTATAATTTTCTTCTGATGTCTTCCAGTGATAAACACAACTTTAGTTATGTTTTTGAAACAGGATGTGAAATTTAAATTTACATGGTGGGCACTTTGGGAATATCGCATGACCAGCAATCAAATTAGTGGACAACTGTTGTATAATTCACCTTATTTCCCTGGGGGCATTGCTTTTCTCTTTACATTTTTAAAGATTTTTTTCTCTCTTTATCAGGTTGTTGAACAAGTGAAGTGAAAAACAAGTTAATTACACTGTATTATACAACAGTTAGTTTCAACCGGGTAATTTGACTGGACGAGATGCCTTCCATGAGTAATGATAATAGACAATTAGAACATTCAGATGGCTAACTATATGTATCACTCAACGACCCAGGTGTTCTTCAATTGTTACTTTCGGTTGCAGGATGGGTGAAAGTAGATCAGTACAGTTCGCCATACTGAGGAGAGCGCAGCTACATTCCAAAACCCACATTCAAAAACAGCACTGTCCAAGTTTGTCCGAATTACCCCATGTTGTTTTACTCATGCCTAAGAAGAGCTAGAAAACTAACTAACTTCTAACACAAGACAGAATCCCAAATCCCTCTGTAACCCCCTACTTGGCATGGGACAAGTGCACTGGCTTTCCATTTAAGACTATTTGGAATTTAATCCCACACCCCAGAAGTTAACGGATCTGATATTCCAAAGCCTGTTCACCATCTCCATGGTTTATCCTCCTCAATTTTTGGGTACGTAGCTTCTTACATAGAGGTCTTGCTTTTTTTCTGAATATCAGCACGGCTGTGATGCCTTCAGCACTCTGGATCACAGCGCAGCTACACTTATTTTTCGTGCGATCTTGCTTCATTAACAGCCTGCTGAAGCTGACTCTCTGGCAGATAACTGTGAAAAAAAAAAACTAATATCCTGTAATCTGCTTGTCTTCCCTGGCAAACTAATTTGTCCACCCCTGCATAACATTGAACCTTTTGGTTAGCTGTTAGTAGGCTGAATTTTAATGTTTAATTTAAGATAGTAACATGATAGTAGTCTTCTTTTTAACATTCAGGCTTATTAATATGTAATTAATTCAGAATTTGGGTCCAATTTGTACTGGCAGTTAGTTGACAAATTATTTTTGTGTTCTTCAGTCGGTGCTGCCCCTGTTCCGCAGCGTCACCACATTAGAGCGCAGCGTGTACAGATGTGAGATAACTATCAACATCTTCGACAGCAGGGTGGTATTCCAGTTTAAATGCAGAAATGGTAAGTATAACATTTACAGTAATACCTTACGTGTGTCTTGTGCTGATACTTGTGCTGTATGTGTAGCACTAGGGGGCACTGTGTACTAGCACACAGGTTTTCAATCCTGATCCAGTAGGACCTGATCCTAGAGTGTTTTCCCGCTTTGTTACACCAACTTCAATTCAGAGTTGTTAATTATATTGTTAATTAGATGATCAGTTAAATCAGAGCTCGAAAAACCTACCGGGCAGTAAGTCCTCTGTGATCAGGGTTGATCACATGCTCCATGCTGACCATGATGATGTCTGACACATTATATTCACCCATAACAGATATGATTGCATGAATGGTGGACTTTTTAGTTTATCATACATAAATGCATTATCTTGTGTTAAAAATTGTAGGAATAACCAAGACACATAATCTGGGGTATCAAGAATGTGAAGCACTACAAGCAGTTTTTCCAGCTCACCTGTGTCCCAACATTTTAAAGGCACACCCAAAGTAGGCCAATACCTGTTGTGTATAAGATAATGACCTACAGATCAGTCGTAAATGTCATTCAATAAATCATTGCTATTTATTGGATATATTTATGAATTGTGTATGAAAACACATTCAGGTCCAGAATGCTTGAGTGTAAATTTGTTACAAACAATAAAAAAACATAATTTTTAACAAAACCTTGTGGGTTGCTGTTGCTGCCATTTAGTATTTTGTGTATAATCATTTCATTTCATTTTCATTGCACTTTGTGGTTATATGAAAGGACTACAAATAGTTTAGTTATGAGCTTATGTGCAATAGTGAAAAAGCAGGCTGGATAACCTGAATGTTCTTCTATCTTGTGCAAACCTACAACCATGTCTCTTTAAGCTTCACTGTTCCCAGTCCTTTAAATTCACTAACTCCCCATTCTCTAATCCATTCTCTATAACCCTAATCTTGCACAGGGTTTAGTACACCCTGGACATGATGCCAATCCATCACATGCACACACTCGCTCACACTCATTTTACTGTTCTTGGCTGCCAGAAATGAAACCTGACATGGTACACCATATGTGCATTATTTTATCCACTGTACGGCAGTGTTGCCACACAATTGGCTGATTAGAAAGTTGCATGAATAAGTAAATATAAAGGTGTCCTGTGAGTGTATTATTATTTTTATAAGAATTTATGGGGATACGAATAATTGTGACACATTGTCTTATTAAAAAAAAATCATAGATTTTTTTCCCTTAATATGTACACAAGTACATATTATACACAAGATGTCTCTCGTATTTTCATTGTATGTTTAAACCACTTTTTGGATATTGAGGAATCTTTAGATATGTTATCCTATTTTATATGTTTTATTTAAACACAAGAGATTTTGCTATTTCCTCAGACTTCTCAGTGACGTTGTGATGCACTTCCCTGTCTCACAAGAGGAAATCACACTATCGATATCACCTAGTAGGGTGATACTGAAGAATTACTTTGATGAAGAAATTGGTCAGGAGTTTATTTCAGTGATTTTCAGATTCTGTGATGTGCTGCAATAGAAATACTGCATAAAGCAAGAAAAATAGTTTTCATAACTGCTTAAATTTTTATATGGTTTGCTCACAGATCGTGTCATGTATACAGAGATGTTTCTACATCACGATGAGTTTGACTTCTTCCATCTCAGAATGGACTCGGATATAACCTTCTGTCTCAAGGAACTCCGGGTATGAACTAAGAAATGTTCGCTTAAGAAACAAAGTGGAGGGTTTAAATGTGGAAATTGCAACTTTGCATATTCTGATGTTCTAAGTAAGTTAATGTTTAATGCTGTAAGTAAGTATGTTTAATGATGTAAATAATAATTGTAGTAGCATTTGGCCCATGTTTGCAAACAACATAAAGTACAAGCAAGACACAGCATTGTAGTGAGCTTAGCATGCTTGTGAACATTTAAATCAAAACAAACTAAATGAAAAGTAATAACAGAGCTTTGATACATACAGTATAACATTCCACATATATAACATTCCATAAATATATTTCATTCACATGAAATTATAATGATCTTTGAGATACTTTTGCATGTATTGTTTTTGTGACTAAAGCTGAACCAAAAATGCTTCATATACCATAAGAACTTTTACTATGGTATGTCCTATAGTTTACCATTATTACTGTGGTACCATGGTAGCATCATGGTACGTACAACCATATCTCATTGAATACCATGATAGTTACTGGGCTACCATGGTAGCTACATCAGGGTGTATCGTGGTAATAATATGGTGTGTACTACAAGTCACGGTGACTACCATGGTATTTAGTGGGTTATCACAGGGGCTATCAAAATTCAGTAGTTATCTACAGGAATATAGTATATTTGTAAATACTGTACCATGTTAGATATGTTAGTACATATTATTGGTATGGTATAGTATAGGCAGTACCATAACATGTATAACATTTTTGACAGCTTCCTTGTATGTGTTGCATAGTGTTGCATCATACTACAGTTCATGGTTGAATCACGTACCATACTATAGTACATGTGTTGTTGTATGAAGGTATGTACAATGGTAACACCATGTACCATAGTATGGTACATGTACTTTATCAGCAAATAAGTACCATGGTACAGGTACCATCAAACTAGGATGCCATTAAGAGAGTGCGTACACCATTGAGAATAGCTTCTGGTACTGTAAAATAGTTTTCCATAGTGACTGAAAAAATCTCATATAAATGTCAGAGAATTGTGTGTTAGTACTGTTGTCGAAATACTAAATATGTGGGTCCGGAATAGTGTGTTCATATTAATTTTTATTCTGACTTATTTTGCCTAGTGCACAGTTGCTTCGACTTTAACTTTCACTTATTTATTAACTGTAAGCCCACAGAAGACCTAAAAATAATAACCCACAATCACAGGAAGCACATAGTAAAATGATTTAGGACTGTGTGTATATATGCTACATATTTTTATCTTAATTTAAGATATACATTTAGATCCACATTTCTTCTAATCTAATCTACTGTCCTGACCTAAATAACCCCTGAGTAAGTGGTGGAATTCCCTCATAGTGGTAGCATTCATTACACGTGTCTGGACTGGCTATCCTGAATGGTATCCATAAAGACTGCTGTGTGTATGTCAGCGGCTGATAGAGAAAGACAGATGTCTAAATTCAGCTGCACTGCTGGGCCACTAAACTGTCACAGTGAGTTACAGAGTTGGATAGCACACAGTGTCCATGACTTCTTCCAAGTAAGTAATAAACCTGAACAGATTTAATGGAGGAGAGGGGTCATACAAACCTGTATCAGACCAGTATGTTCTAAATGGCTATATATTGTAGATTGCTGATGTGATGGATGGTAATGTTCTTTCATGATGTCCTAGACCTTTATCGTGACGGAGGGTGCTATGAACATGAGTTGGACATTTAAATATCATGTGTTTGTTTTTAGGGATTGCTGACATTTGCAGAGTCTCATGGCCTACAAGTGTCTGTCCACTTTGGTTCATCTGGAAAGTAAGGGTGCATTAGTAATCAATCAATACAGAGAAAATAAACATTTTTGATAGTCAGTTGTCATGTGCTGAATATTCTCTTTCAGTCCGGTGTCATTCAGATTGGAGGATATGTTGCTGGAGGCTGTAGTAGTATTGGCTACACTAATGGATCCAACCAGTGAGAATCAATCACAGGCACTTATTGCCCAGGAAGCTCCAGCACACAGGTGACACAGCCAGCAACTTTAAATGTCAGATTTATCTTTGCATGATATTTGGTCTCTTGTTTGTGGAAAAGTTCAGGGCTGCTGAGGTGATCTTCTGTTTTTTTTTAATCAGGTATGGGTACATGTGATAACATTTTGTTGTTTAACATTGATTAAAACATACTTTAACCAGAAATGTTTAAGTTGCGGTCACAAATTGTGTAATCTGAAATGAATATCTTGTGGGAATATCATACTTAATATGTTTCCTACATAAATGTTTTTATCCTACAATTTTGAATTTTAATGGGACAGGCCAAAAAAAAAAAAAAAGATTGCTTTGTGTTTAACAGTTTGTGTAGAATGTTGTATTCACATATAAAAGACCATATTAATGTCAAATTAAGCCCCCAAAAATTCTTTTTTGTGCAATTTCCAATCAGATTTGTAATTGTTGAAATCATTATTCCGATTGATAACCCTTCAAAAATGAATCATATTTCACTTCAGGAAACCACACATATACACTATGAGGTGGATTTGGTTCAGATTTTTACATTTAATTTATGTATTATAGTTCTATTTAATACTTAGAAGTAACTAAAATATTTTTGATGTGTCAGGTGTTGCAAAGGAAAAAAATTATTTATCGTACATTTACTGACAGTTCCCCAACTCAGGTTTATTAATTTGTATAGGCTTAATGAAAGCCAGCTTCTGTTTGTGTTTAGGTCACTGATTGTATCAGGTAGTGAGTGGAATGTTGGGGAATTCTGATGGAAACTTAATTAACAGCATCAGACACAAAACTTTTTAGAATACAGAAGTTCCTGAAATGGTTTTTGCCCAAAATGATCATTACATAAAGAAACAAATGTTTCATTTGATGTAAATGATGATTGCAAACACACTATGTATATGAAGATTTTAATGCTTTAGATATAAACAACAGTTGTTTATATCCTGAAACTGGTTCAGAAACCTTTCCTAGCATTTCAACCCTAAAGACAAATGCATATTTTCTGCAGTTAGAGATCTGTGGATTTTCCTGGATCAGGCTTGTAAATTGTAAATCTAACTTAGTTATTATAATTACTAAGTGGTAAATGTCATACCAGTTTTGTTTAGTTGCCTGGCCAAAAAAGTCACTTTTCAGGAGAGTCACATTATTGAGCAGCATCAAGTAAAGAAGGACTAAGGAGATTATAATATGAAATTACTGAAATTTGATTGTGTCTAACACATTATTAAAATCTGAAAGGATAATGCTGAATTATCAACTTTCCAGACAAAATGTGATCTGAATAAAATCATATGCTTATGATTGGAGATCACTTAAATAATTGGTCATTGCTAAAAAAAAAAAAGCTTAGCAATCACAGCTATGCTTAATAGTGAAGGTAAGAGATTTTCTACATTCAGTGTGACGAGAGCTCACGAGGATTAAATAGTTGTGTGGCCATAGGAAAACCACTTGTTATTAAGACTAATCAGAAAAAAAGCTTTTGTTTGCAAGGAAATATAAAGATTAGAAATTGGAAAAAGCTCATGTGGTCTGATTGAACCCATTCCAAAGCGACAGGGCATCAGGGTAAGAAGCGAAGTGCATGAAGCGATGCACCCATCCTGCATAGTGTACACTGTACAGCCTTTAGAGGCAGTTTTATGAGCGAGGGTTGCTTCACTAGTTCAGGTCTAGGCTCAGCAATGAAATTTAGTACTGAATGACGAGGTTATCACATCTATTGAGTTTTTCTTCCCTGATGGCATATTTCGAGATTCAAATAGTAAAAGAGATGTTCTGGGAGCATGAGGCATCATTTTTAAACATGAGTTGGGCACCACATTGTGGCCCTATTTAAAGCTAAAGGCAGTCAAGCTAAATGTTAGAGTATGTCACTTTTTTTGGCCAGACAGTGTACTGTATCTGTGAAGAAATGGCCTCCCGCAGAATTCACAACATCTTGGTGTTTTCTTGCTCAAAAACCTTTGGACCTGGTAGTTGCATCCTGATGCCAAACAATAACACAAACATATACTTTATTCACCTAATTTGTGTATAATTTACAGATATTCTATATAGATATGAAAAAACAAACTAACAAATGTATCTTCCTTGGTGACCAGAGAACCTGCCTGCATTTTCATTAGTCACATTGTCAGAGATGTCCTTGCTGTTACTTGCTTTGCTTTTATGCTTAACGTTAGCGAATTACAGTAAGTTTCATGCTGTTTTTACTGTATACATGCAACTGTACATGCAACAAAAACAACAACATTCTATTAGGATTAGCAATATATCTTCTATGTTTTTTTATTGTAAAATTTTTTATTTGTCATTAGCTACATATATACATATTTGATAACAAGTAAGTAGGTAAATACTTGCATACTTATTTACATCCTAACTAATCAACCTACTAATTAACTAACAAAATAATAAGATTGGTGTAGGCAAGAATATGCTGAATAAACAAACAAGGTATGGCAATTGTGAATTCCTGTAGTGATTACAATGTTAGAATCCAGTAATAAAAGAAGTAAAAATGTTTTGAAGGAGGCTAGCGTTCTAAAGGTAACAATCTCCTTGAATCTGTTCATTCATGCAAATTGATCAGTATGTTTCGATTAAGAGCCATTCCTAACACAATAATTATTTGTGAATTGTGCAATGAGAGTTCTATTTCCCTTTTTTTTTTCATTTAAAGCGTGACAGCTAAACACAGAATTTTGAAAACCCACTGATAAAGTAATTCAGTCGTCATCTAGTGTCTGTCTGTCCCCTTTCAAAGTGACCCAGGAGCCTCAAATACATTAGAGGCAGCACCATGTACAGAACAATAAGCTGATTTATTGATAACCATCTTAGATCAGATGAATCATCTTAGATCAGAAGACCTATACATCTTGCTAGTACTGGGTTGGACAACCTTTTGCCCTAATTCTTTTTGCATAGATTCAGCAAGGTGCTGGAAACATTCCCTGAGATTATGGTCAATATTAACGATAGCATCATACAGTTGCTACAGATTTGTCAGCTGCACATATCCTAATGGTACTCTATTGGATTGAGATCTGGTGACTGTGAAGGTCATTTGTATAGAGTGTGAACTAATTGTCATGATTGAGAAACCAGTTTGAGATGATTTTAACTTTTGCTGCTGGCCCAAGGGATGGACATGGTCAGTAACAATACTCAGGTAGGGTGTGCATTTAAATGATGCTCAGTTGACCCAAAGTATGCCATTAAAATCTACCCACAACATTACAACATCAGCACCAGCCCGAGCTGTTGATAAATGCCAGGGTGGATTCATGCTTTCATGCTGTTTCTGATCCTACCTTCTGAAGGTCACAACAGAAATCAATACTCATCATACAAGGAAACATTTCTCCAATAATTATTCTATTGGTTAGCCCATGTAAATTGTAGTCTCAGTTTCCTGTTCTTAGAGTAACTGGCAGGAGTGGCATCTGGTGTGGTCTTTCACTGCTGTAGCCCTGCATCAATGTCGATGTGTTATGCATCGTTGATGCTCTTCGGCATACCTCAGTTGCAACGAGATGTTGTTTGAGTTACTGATGTGTTTTTATCAGCTCAAACCAGTCTGGCCATTCTCCTCTGACCTCTGACATCAACAATGCATTTTTGTCCAGAGAACTGCCACTCACTGGAAACTCGCTCATTCTCTGTAAACCCTAGAGATGGTTTTTCGTGGAATTCAGAACAGCAACAACCATCAAACATTCAAAGTGACTTAAATCACCTATCTACCTCATTTTGATACTCGGTTTTAACTTTAGCAGATCATCTTGACCATGTCTATATAACTAAATGCAATGAGTTTCTGACTAGCTAATTATTTATTTGCATAAACAGGCAGTTGTACGTAATAAAATATATGCCGGTGAATGTATTTTCAATACAATAATTAAATAAAATAAAAACGATATAAAAAATAACATTTAATCATATTGTTCTTTACAGTATAGTGGGTGTCTCTATACACGATGGTCCAGTAGAGGCAGATGTTACTGATGTAGCACCTCAATGTACAGTTTCTTCAGTTGAGGAGCAGGTGGCCTCCAGCCAGGGAAGCCCATTCTTCAGACCAGTCTTCCACATGAAGAAGCTCATGCAGCTAGTTGGGGGAGGAGATGATTTTCCAAAATCCAGACATTATTTGAATGGAGTCAGCTATGGATCTGCTTTGACCACAGCAGTAGCACCAGGCACTTTAAAGGTTAGAAATATGCAGGTTATATGCCATAATCGTTTCTGACCCATTGTAGGAATGTCACCATTTGATAAAAATATGTTATGGTTTAGAGCAGTATTCAGATTCATTTGTGTCATTTGGTTCTAATGCTTAAATGATACCAGAAGATCTGAGTACATTTACCCCAAGATTGCCAGTAAAGGCAAGATGCATGTCTAATACATTTATAGCAGTTTTTCTCTCATATACAGATCAGTTCTCTGCTTTTTGGGGCTGTGGAGAATGATCAGGAGGAAGTCAACAAATTAGAACTACCCACTTTAGTGTGTGCCAGTGACACTGAGGATGATGGTGGAAACAATGGTAGCAGAGAGAAAGAATGACAGACAAAGTACACCGTAGAAGTGTAGAGGTGCTGGGAGAGAATTTTTACTACATTTTTGAAAATGCTTTGAAAGTAGTGATATGAGTTATAAATTGTATGCTACTATAGGTTTATTACTTGTGCTTTATTGGATTTTTATCCAAAGTCTTGAGCCGCCCCTCATTTGTTCATATTTTGCTTCCAATGGCCTTTCTTTCTTGTATTTTTAATTTAGTCTTGAGGAAGAGTTCTGTAGGCTTCCTGACATTTTTGGCTTTCGTTTTCAGTCTTGAAAAACCTGTCATTCAGGATATTCATGTCATCAGCTAGCCTTATTTTGCTATGGCGCTTTTCTTCTTATTTTTTCTGTCCTCAATGTTGCCGAACCTAGACCTGACCAAAAGACTCGTCAAACCACATGACCTGTTCCACGGACCATTCTTTATAGGCCTTAGCAAAATTAAGCATTTTTTTCTGAATAGCCTTACTGATAAGTAGTTTTCTTAGGGCTACACAGTTGTTCTGTCCCAATTTCTTAAGTTCTCTTGTGTGTGTGGAAATGCTATTACTTTCGCTATTAAACATAGCCGTGATTTCTACTGTTGTTTTTTTAACGATTTGATTTCACTAAGCATTTACAGTGGGTATAGAACAGAATCACCCCACCTTAATAATAATCACATAATAATCACATAATCAAAATAATCACATTTTGCACACTTTGCAGCCTGAAATAAACACAATTTTTTTTATCCAGCTGTATTTACTTACTGCAACTTTTAACATCCAAGTGAAATATATAACCAACAATACTGTTGTTTTTTTAAACTACGAAATAATACTTATGGCATCAGGTAATTAAGTAACAATAACAGTCACTTATTATTTTAAGACACGAATAGGAGCTGTTCTGGAATAGTTCTTACAAGAACAGTTTTGTCAAGTGCATTTGCATTTTCTTTTCATCACACACCTTGAATGAAAGCAAGAATCCCAAGAAAGCAAGACCACAACTTACCTCTGCTGCAGAGGAGAAGTTCATTTAGAGTCTATTATGAAGACTTTACAGAGAATAAGCAGCAGACACATCTCAATATCAACTGTTCAAAGGTAATTATTGCATATTTTGGATGCCTTCAGCATTGTTTTACAGTGTAAAAAAGAAATAAATATCAGGAAAAAAAACATGGAATTAGAAGGTGTGTCCAAACTTTTGACTGGAAGTGTAGACAGTCATGTTCAAAAGGTAGTACCCCCTGTTTTAATTCTGTGTATTTGTGTAAAAAAAGTTTTTAAATAACAATTTCATTTAAAAGAGGTTTTAAAAACCTTCCTTGCTCTATGTGAAAAAGTAATTGCCACCTAAACCTAATAACCTAATACAGTAAATCGCTGTGGAGGAATTTTGGCCCACTCTTTGCAGAATTGTTTAAATACAGCACACTGGAGGGTTTTCAAGCATGAAGAGCCTGTTTAAGGTCATGCCACATTTCAATTAAATTTAATTCTGGACTTTGACTAGGCCTTTCCAAACTCTTTTTTGTTGTTGTTGTTGAACCATTCAGAAGGACTAACTGGTGTGTTTCGGACTATTGTCTTTTTGCTTAACCCAAGTGCACTTGAGCTTGAGGTCACAAACTGATGGCCGGACATTGCTTCTTCAGGATTTTCTGGTAGAGTGCAGAATTCATAGTTCCATTAATTATGGCAAGTCGTCCCTGTCCTGAAGCTGCCCCAGGCCATCACACTATCATCCCCATGTTTGACTGTTGGTATAATGTTCTTTTTAAGAAATGCTGTGTTAGGTTTACACCAGATTTAACAGGATGCACACCCTCCAAAAAGTTGCCCAAAAGGTCCTGGGGATAATCAAGATTTTTTTTGTCAAATGCAAGATGAGCCTTTGTGTTCTTTTCGGTCAGCAGTGGCTTTGACCTTGGAACTCTCCAATGGATGAAATTTTGCCCAGTTTATTTCTTATTGTTGAATCATGAACCATGAACACTGACCTTAACTGGGGCAAGTGAGGACTTCAGATCTTCAGGTGTTATTCTATATTATTTTAAGAGCTCCTGGATGAATCTTCGTTGTGCTCTTGGACTCATTTTGGTAGGCAGGCTCCTCCTGGGAAGGTTCACCACGCTTTTAATTATTAGAAATGGTTTTGTAACCCTTTCCAGACAGATAAATGTCAATTACTTTGTGCATATATATATATATATATATATATATATATACACACACACACAGGATACATTTGTGTGTCTCATCATGGATATAATGAACTTTTACCAAGTTTGACATTCCGTAAAAAAGACTGCAGAATGTAGAGTTAACTGGGTGTACTGTACATACAGTCCCTTGCAAAAGTATTCACACCCCTTGAACTTCTACACATTTTGTCATGTTAAAACCACAAACGCAAATGTATTTATTGGGATTTTATGTGATAGACCAAGGCGGCACGGTGGTGTAGTGGTTAGCACTGTTGCCTTGCACCTCCCCGAGTTTGCATGTTCTCCCCGTGCTTGGTGGGTTTCCTCCGGGTACTCCGGTTTCCTCCCACAGTCCAAAGACATGTAGGTTAGGTTGATTGGTGTTCCCAAATTGCCCATAGTGTGT
>JAQMYG010000039.1:18100332-18111156 GCA_030014215.1 Clariallabes teugelsi
AAATATTATCATTAGGAGGTTTGTTCAATAAAATTCAAATTATACCCTAATGGTTGATGACTTGAAAATTATACTGATTGTCATTTGCATTGACTAATTATGAAAATCAGGGAAAGATATCATTTGCGTAATAATTTTCAACATGGTGTATGTTTAAAAAAGGTTATTTATTAAAAGTGACTATGAATGCTATACTAAGCTTATAAAATTGCACATCAATAATGTGACAGATATTTAAATTCAGAACACGTTAGGGTACTTTACCTTGAGGAAGACCACAGTGTATTTCTAGCTTGTGTAGAAGAGAAAAAGCCATGGAACAGTTAGAAAAATAGAACTTTATTAAATTGTATGACACATGTCTGCTTAAAGCATTCATAGATGCTGGCATTCGCCCTTTGCATTAACAGTACACACCTCAAAGTATATTTAAAATTACAAATACAAAAAAGCTGAGGAAGAAACATTTTAACTCACTTATAAAATAATACATTATATTTATAAACAATGGTGTGTGTGTGTGTGTGTGTGTGTGTGTATATGATATACAGGGTGTCCCAAAATTTTTTACATCATTTGAAATATGAATATCTGAGTACCTACTGTGCTAGGCAAACAAAATTAAATAGGCTTGATGTTGAAAAATAAAAGATTTAGTTATCAAAATTCCAACAACATATTCAAACGGATATAGATGTTACAACCCATTTCATAAATGTTCAATATGCGCACTGCCTGTGACATGACCCATGTCAAGTCGGTAGTCCAGTTCCTGCCAAACACGCTGCAGCATATCTGGCGTGACATTCTCCAGTGCCACAATGACTCACAGAGTTCCTTTAGGCTTGTAGGAAGAGAGAGATAAAGACAGTCCTTTCACATAGCCCCATAGAAAAAATCACAAGGTGTCAAGTCAGGTAAACATGGTGGCCATTTCACTGTCATTATCACTGGCACGCCTGATCCAAAAGAAAAACATTAAACACGTTAGTTTTTACACATCTCGTTAAAATTTGAGATAATTTGAGCGGAAACTGGCTATGTTGTTAGACTACTAACTGTCAAATTCTTTTGGACACCCTGTGTATATATTCATAGATGTAGCAAGAATGTTTACCTTTTTACATACAGTATAATTTCTCTCAAGTCCACATATGCACGAATCACACAGACACACACATACACAAAAGTATGTCACCCTTCAAAGTGGTTAACGGAGCATGAAAGGGTTTTTTCCTCTCATAATATAAACCTTGCAATCTCTTGCATTATATAACCACTGACATTGTGTGAAGAAACTCTACTCTAACACAATATTTAACATATTAAATATTATAAAAGATGAGTAAACAAAATCCATAAAACACTGAAATCATCTACATTTTTGTACAAGTTCCCTTTACTCTGGTTCCTAAATCATTGTGGTATACAGTTATGCAGAGCCATATTACAGCCAGACTGACTAAGGAAATACATATGCTTATTAAAATGGCTTTTTAAATAGATAGTTCAAGGCAAATTGACCATTTCCAGTGATTCGAAATCGCTGTCCTATGGGGTTGCCATTGGCATCATGAGCCCTACCTTGTCTCTAGACTCCACAGTCAGATTGACCTCTCCTGCCACACTGATCCAATTTCCATGATCATCTCCACACATCTCCCCTCTGGAACAATGTTTAACCTCTTACTGGTTAATTCCAGGTTGCATATTCCTGCATTTTCTTTTAAATGGTTTATATTATGCTGTAAAAGCAAGAGTTAGAGAGGTGTTAAAATCCAATGAAGAGGATCAAGATTTGGTCCTTGGCAAAGAGTGGAAAACTTTCTGCTTATCCTGCCAGCAGGTAGCAATGACCACTCTAACGGCACAGAGACATGAAGAGCACTGCTCCGACATCAGTCTGTGTACTCAGCAACGATAGACAGTAGGACAGTGATGTCATCTGGTTTTCCTCCTATAGAGAAATATTAGCATCCATATAAGGAAAACTGCTTTAGCAAACACTGCATAAAATACTTACATGTGCAGATGACAATTATTAGTTCATATAACCAGGATATGTCAAAAAGTCATATATAAAGTTCAAAAGAAGCACACTATAATTGCTGCAAGTGTTTCAATATTGCAGTGATGTTTAAAGTGGAGCAAAAAATGTCCCATTATCAACCCATGTTAGCTTCCACCATTCCACAATTTTTATTCTTCTGATGTCAGGGAACATCTATCAACAGCTGCTACACTGATCAGCCAAAACATTAAAGCCACTGACAAGTGAAGAGAATAATACATGACAGGTGGGAGATCCCATGCTGACCTCTGTTCACTCCCAAAACCACCTACAATAGGCATGTGAGCATAAGAACTGAAGGATAGAGCAATGGAAGAAGATGACCTGGTCTGATGAATCACATTTTCTTTCACATGGGTGGCCAAGTGTGCATGCATTACCTACAGTACCCGGGGAAGGGATGGCACTGTGTGTGTTACATGTACCACATACCCAAACACTGTTGCCAACCAAGGACACTCCTTCATGGTAATAGTACAGTATTCCCTTATGGCATTTACCTCTTTCAGTAAAAACATTTGCTGAATGATTTGACAAAGAGTGTAAGACATTAACCTGCCCTCCAGTTCCATGTATCTCATACCCATGTTAATATATGTGGGATGTGCTGGAAAAACAAGTATGAGGTGACTTTAATGCTATAGCTGAACGGTTTATACAAATTACTCTGTCACTCACTCTCTAAAACGCTTATCATGTACAGGGATAAGCTTGGGGGAAATAGGCAGGGCATACCTGGGATGAGGTGCCAATCTATTGCACACTCACTCATATACCACTGGCAATTTGGCAATCCTCCTGTAGGAAGAAACCAGAGTACCTGAAGGAAACCCATCAAGCATGGGAAGAACTTCCCAAACTCTATGCACACAGACTCGAGGTGGGAATTAAACTCTCGAATCTGGAGGGACGAGGCCACAGCGCTAACCACTAAGCCACCATGCTGCTGTATACAAATGACTTATAATATATATTGTACTTTCAAAGTTTGCATAAAAGAAAACATTTTTTAAAAGGTGTGGTATTCACAGCATAATGTTTACCCAAGTAAGGAGAAGAGATTCTATTACAATTAAAAGCCTCTTATGTCACTTTTACACGTCTTTCGGAATATTTTGATTTCAGGAATTTTGTAAAATATATATTACTTACCTCTTACATTCAGTCCATTGTCACAAGCAAACTGTGCAAACGGTGACATGTAATTGGGGTCATATGCCAAAACATGAGCCTGTTCTGCAATACTCTTGGCTGTCTGCTGGATGCTCTCATAATTGGTGTTCTAAAACAGAACGCTTTATTACCACTCTTAAACACTTAGAAACATATCAGTTCTCCAAAATTGTGAGTATCAAATGTCCACTGCAATACCTTGAGCTTTTTGAGTTCTTGTAAGATCATATAATCTGGCATGTTGTCAAAAAGTCCATCTGTGGCTGTGAGGATGATGTCTCCTAGCTGGACATCAAAGGATGTGCGGTCTGCAGCTTCAGGACTGAGAGAGAAAAACAAACAGTTGTTGTGTGGAATTATGTCTTTTAAAAATAATCCTATAGTTCCAGTCATTAGACAGCATTTGCTACAGGACACACAGAGCTATCTTCCTACATTGCCTGAGCTTCACTCTAAGCGCTCTCTTCCAAATATTACTATTTATAATTGTTCTTGTATTGTATGACCTCTAACCAAAATAACATCTATTGAGTTAGTAGTTTAGTATATTTGCACTGATTAAATAAACATACAGCAAGATGTCTTGGATTAGAATTCTGAATTTATTGCAACAGCACCTGGAGCATTTCATGAACATTATAGTGTCAACATTACATCCATGCCTGGCATGTTTGTTTTTTTTTGTTTTTTTTTCAAGAATGCCACCAGATGAACTTGTCATCCTGACCTCCTAGATACCTCAAAGCTTGTCCTAAGCTTGTCTCCTTTTCCATATTACGCTGAATGAGGACAAATTTAGATTTGTGCTGAAGTGTCAAGTTCAACTCCTGGAAGGTCATTAGCGCCATGTTATGACCATTTCTGGCCCATCCTATCCACAGAAATGTGGCTGCACAATATTAAGTATCATGCTCTTTCTTTATTTAAAAATGCATACAGTGTGAGCGGATTTAAGTAGAGTATAACATCAGTTTCGAAAACATCTGGTCACTCCATTTCTAATGATAAATAGAAGTACATGTGAAGATTAGTCTTGTTGGCAGTGCCCTAACCTTGGCAAGCTTCCCTTGGTATTTATGTAGGAAAATAAGACAAAAATGTAATGTGATGCCAGCATGCTCTTTTTATTTATGTCCATTAATGGGAGAGTTTAGTCTTCTCTGTTTACTCAAGGATCGGTGTTGTAGCACAATTATTTCAGCTTACTAATTTACTAACAGATTTGAGACAACATTTGGATGCCCAAAAGAAAAAGAAAGAAAGAAATAAAGAAGAAAAAAAAAAAAGTCAGTGGTTCACCGAGAACACATCTTGTCCACCCCTGTGCATGATCAGACTTTGAATATTGTCACTGGCTGCTATCCAGCTATCCAATTCCATTACAGTTCCCTTGGTGACTACACACAGCACAGCCATCTTGCAATAAAAAAAAGCTTTAGATGCTGCAAGTACCACTATACCTCGAAAACAGAATACATATGCCTACCTACACTGTATGGACAAAAAGTGTCTACACTGCCCCACTATGTGTGGTTCTTCCGGAAAGTTGGGAGCCCACAATTGTAAAGGATGTCACTGTATGCTGTGGCATTACAATTTCCCTCCAGCAGAAGTTAAGGGGACAAACCTGTTGCAGTACGAGAATGCCACTGTGCCTTCATAGAGCCCTGACCTACTCCACCTGCTCATCTGACCTCACTGCCTGACCTCACGAATACTCTAGTGGCTGAACGAACAAATCCATACACATGCAATAAGAGCAGAGTCTAGAATAGGATGTTCAACAAGCACATATTACTGTTGTGTGTTATAGTCAGGTGTCTTCAAACTTCTGGCCATAGGGTGTGTCTAGAGTAATCAGTGAGAACTAAACAGCCCTATTATTTGTTTTAAAGCAATTTTCCACAGCAGGCGCAATAATCCAGTGAAGATAATGACCGCACACTCTGCATGAAATGCTCATTCTTGCTTACTGGACCAGCGAGGATTACCCATCATATGTACATGATGTTCTTTCTCTGTGAAAAAGAAGGGGGAAAAAAAAAAAAGATTCTTTACCTGTCACTAAGAACAGAGCCCTCTGCCTCTGGAGGGGCGATTGAAAGCTGGAATGGAGTGTTGAAATAGTGTTGCTGCTCATCAGACCTGTGTACTACCTCCCCTCCTCGAACCACAAGGAAGCCAGAATCTCCCAAGTTTGCTGTGTGAAGCCGGTGACTCTGTCTGTCCAGCATCACTATACAAGCTGTGCTGCTTCCTGAAAGGACATACAGTAACAGAACATTTGGAAATGAAGTCTGCTTTTGTTTTACAGACAAAATATCCAGATAAAAATCCTGTAAGAACAAGATAGCTAGGAAATGTGTATGTGTGCAGTGTATGTACACATACACATTTGAATTGATAATTAATAAGGTAAAAGTAGGTAAAATCAATCAAAGCAATATTTTTTTTTATTAAACTGAATTTGTGAATGGAGTAGATCTCTTTGGGTGTTTTATCCCATATGCTGGTATAAAAAGAGGGAAGGGACAACCCAATATATGCCGATTAGATTTTTACTGCAATTCAGTTATGTGTAAATAGTTTCAGGTTGGATTATAGCAGAATGGCAACATTTTACCAACTCAAATTCAAAACCTGGTTATTTTGCTTTCCGAAACACCTTAATTCTTTGTGGCACAGATTCAAAAAAGATGCTAGTCCTTTACACTATGTTCCATATTGACATGATAGCATCACACGGTTGCTGCAGATTTGTCAGCTGAACATCCGTGATGCGAATCTCTTTTTCCTCCACATCCCAAAGATGCTCTACTGCAGTGGTCTCCAACATCTGTTGCACCACGGACCAGTTTTAAGTAAGAAAGTTTTCTAGCCGACCGGCCATCACGTGCTTGTAACAAAGCATAATAAAGTGCATAATATATAGAACATACCACAACACAGAATCAGTGTAAGCCCTGAGCTTGTTTCCCTGTGACGAGATGTTCCCATCTAGAAGTGATGGAGGACAGTGACACCTGACTTGTATTCCTCTTGTCCAGTCTGCTCTATGATTTCATTTTCATTGCGGTCACTGCAGACAACTTGGTCTCACAAAGATAGATTGTTGGAAATGAAAGCTGGATTTTTTTTGTGCTTTTATGGCGATTTTAGGATATTATGGCTTTGATTTTAATCCAGAACATCATCAGAGTTGAAGTTGCTTCAAACACTCTTTTAAGGCATGCATCTATTATACAGAGCGGGTTTATAGAATGTGAATCACATGTTGCGATGTGCAGGTGGAAGTGAATGGGAGACAATCTACTCATTTTTCAAAATAAAACACTCTGCAGACACTGATAGTCAATAAAATGGAAATAAAATCAAATATATATTGTTAATTGTTTCTGTGCAGCCCGGCAGCAAATCATCCATGGCCCGGCACTGGTCCGTGGCCCAGTGATTGGGGACCACTGCTGTACTGGACTCAGATCTGGTGACTGTGGAGGCCATTTGAGAGGGGCATTTGAGTACAGTAGACTCATTTTCATAGAAACGTGTTTGAAATTATTTTAGCTTTGTGACATGGCATGGTATTCTGCTGGTCATAAAGGGTTGGACTTGGTCAGCAACATCACTCAGGTAGGCTGTGGCATTTAAACATTGTTCAGTTGGTACTAAGCGGCCCAGAGTGTGCCAAGAAATCATCCTCAAACCATTACGCTACAACCACGTGCCTGAACCACTGACACAAGGCAGGATGGATTCAAGCTTGAAGCCCTTGAAAATTGTAGCCTTCTAAGCTAACACAAGTGGCACCCGGTCTGGTTTTCTTCTGCTGTTACCCAGCTTCAAAGTTTGATGTGTTGCATTTAGAGATACTCGGCTGTAATGAGATGTTATTTGAGTTAATGTCAACTATCAGTCTGGCCATTCTCGTCTGGCTTCGCGCATCAACAAGGTATTTTTACCCAGAGATCACTGGATACTTTCTCTCTTTCAGACCATTCTCTGAAAAGACTAGGGATGGTTGTCCTTCTGAAACTCTAATGCTCAGTTTGAACAGGAGATCATCTTCACCATGTCTACATGCCTAAATGTATTACGATGTTACCATTGGCTAATTATACATTTGCCATAACTAACAGTTAAAAAGGTGTACCTAATGAAATGGTCCATGAGTGTATATTTAATGGGCAATTATATATAATGCTATTGCTCAACATTTCTACAACCAGAGCATGTGATCTAGAACAATTTCAAAAGAAACCTCCCTGTGTACAATTTCCCTTTGATGTGACTAATGGCAAATTAATTATTAATTAGCCAAATTAATCCGGCACAAAGCTAAACACTCACCTAATAGAGGCACTTTGTTCTGAAGGAGCTCATAGTAACTGGTGGTGAGGATTCCCACAGGGTTGCTAGGAACAAAGTGACCTTCCCTGACTAATCTCTCACATGTCCTCATGAGAGTTCCAGAGAACAGAGAGGGATCTACTCCATAATCCCGCCAGCCACCCACTCCATCAGCCACACCTAAAGGACAAAAAGGGGCACCAGAAGACAAATCAGATACCGAACAAGAAGAAAAGAAACCTGTCACTTGGAACACAAACTAGAGACCGACTTTGGAGCGATAAGGAATTAAAAACGTCTAGGACATTCATAAAGCATGATGCTTAATATGAGCATTAATTGCTGGAACCCTGCAGGCTTTAGTAAATTCTAAACAGTCTATGTATCTATGATACTTTTATCACTAAATAAGGACTAGGTGTGTAAATGTTTCACGTTCTTATTGACTTTTGTAATAGGAGCATTGACCAAGTGGGTCTTGATGTGCTGGCTGTGTTTACCTGCAGAAAGAAGGGTTCTTCTAGGTATGCCACATTAACACTCAACTTGTTGCTTACTCAAATAATAAGCATGGTGGCTGGGTGCAATAGAATGTTTAGGGCCATGTGGTCTATCTGAATTTATACAGATAGATCTGACTTTATACCAGTTTATACCATTTCTTTGACTGAATCACTAGCTTTCTGACTGACAAGAGGCTGCAGATGAGGCTGGGTTTGTTTGTTTAAAAGTTAGTGCCCCTCTTTTAATTCTATGTGATTTTGTGTAATACCATTATTACAAAAAAAATAATCTGATCACAGCAGGTCTCAGTATTAGGCAAATAGTACTACTAGAGTCTGTTGTCACCAGTTCAACCAGTTCAATAATAGCCAGGTTTATTAGACAAGCAGGCTGAAAATTCCCAAAGGGAAAAAAGTCCTAGCCTCATGGGCTCACCTCCAGATCTTGGAAGCAAGCATGACATATTTCAACCTTTTTTTTTTTTTTTTTGGTCTCTAGCTCAGCTCAGTGTGTATCAAATCCACCAGGTACAGGAGTTTCCTCATGCACACACTTATGAACATGTCATGCTGTGTATTTACATTACATTGTGTTTACACTATGCAGGCATTAGCTTTGTGTGCCATGTGAATGGTTTTATTTCGTACTCAAAATACTGTTGTTTGTTTACTTATTGTAATGTTTATAAGCACATTGAATGATTCTGTCAAGACACAAGTTAACACTAACTAGCTAAATACTAACGGTATGTAGCTACGCTCAGTGCGTTATCAAGTAAGGATTTTGTGAATACGACTTATTATTGTTGTTGTTGTTCTTAATAATAATAATAATAATAACAATAATTTCTGCATAAATAAAATGTTCACCTTCAAAATGGACAAGCCTAGCAAGCTAACACCAGTGACCCAGGCGTGTAGTCTGAGGTGTTGTGCTTGCTGTAATGCTCTGTTGCTAACTCACAGGCTGTTTATTATAACAGAACCGCAGACACAGTGAAGGTTAATAATACTGACCGCAGCAACTTACCTAAAACATCAGCGGATCTGTGTCGTGCAATAAACCACGCGTCATCACCATAGCACATGCATTTCTTTAAAATACCCTTCCGGAAGTCTTTTCCATATCCAACGCTAGCCGATATTAGGCTGTAATCGCGGCTGTCTGTTTGGGAAAGGCCGCCGATGACAGCCCGGGCCAGCAGTCTGCCGCAGGAGAGCACAGACAACATCCCCCGAGCTCCAGCCCGAACCGAGCTCAAGTGTCCGCGGCTCAACCCGCTCCTACTGACCGCAGGGAATGCTAACTAACAAACAACGACTTTAATCAAACTTCACTTAAACACCGCTTTCTATCTCTCTCACCGGTGATAAAACAAACAATTATTACATTCATATACCCTCCGCATTTTACCTCAAATGTGTCTTTAATTCTCTAAACCTCAAATATCAAACATTCCATCCCGCTGTTCAGCTTCATCACTCAGCTCTTCCGTGTGCTCTGCTCTTACTAACTCAATTACATAACACTACAGTTAGCCAGTTAGCTAACTACAGGGTAACTAGTTAGGGTCTTGTGACTCCGCTGACGTCACTGTTACGCAATGCGAATAGCTTTTCCTTTCATGGCCAGCGCTCATACCCACAGTCCACTTCACACCAGACCAGACCCAATACTGTACTTGATAAATCCATGTTATGGTATTTAGTGCGTTTTCACGCTCATTAAATGATCCCAGATGATGAAGAGTGAAGAGTAGTAGCTAAAGGATGCCCAGACATTATCTAGAGAAGATGCCAATAAACTGTGTTGTAGGAAGAACATAATTTACATTTAGAATAAAAAATAAATTAGAACGGACAATAGTGCACTAGAGGTATAATGTATTTCCTATAGGAATAAAGTTTTTATTTATGGAACCACAAGCTTCATTAAAAAAAAAAAAACATTTACAATGAGTTATTATTTAACAGTTACAGTGACAGTGTTATTGGTAAATAACTCGAATTCATTACCAAAACCAGGGCCACACACACACACACACACACACACACACACACACACACACACACACACACACATACATATAAAAGGCAGTTTCATCACCGATTGTAGGCAACATCATCAACACCTTTTATAGCATACTGAGCATGTCACAGGTGTTCCTCACCAAATGTAACAGTACAGTGTCATCATCCTTTACATTATTCTGTAAGTATGTAAAGCCAAGTGCATAGCCACTGTTTACATTACCATATGGTGTACCATCACAGTGTGATCCAGGGTTTCAGTAGCTGTGAGCTTGGCCTATTACATATTTTGGATACCTTAAGCAATGTTTTGCAATGCTCTACTACTTATACTCTGTAAATCTTCATAACAACTCCAATCTGAGGTGCCATAAATTGGTGATTTTAGAGGCTGGTAACTCAATAATACATTTCTCCTCTGCAGCAGAAATGTTTTGGTCTTGCTCTTGCTCCTGAAATAGGTTCCGGGCCCCTGTGACTCTGTAAACAGGATAAACTGGTATAGACGATGAGTGAGTAAGTGATTATATATATATATACAAACCGGATTCCAAAAAAGTTGGGACAAGGCCATTTTCACCACTGTGCGGCATCTCCCCTTCTTCTTACAACACTCAACAGATGTCTGGGGACCGAGGAGACCAGTTTCTCAAGTTTAGAAATAGGAATGCTCTCCCATTCTTGTCTAATACAGGCCTC
>JAQMYG010000039.1:18127446-18182313 GCA_030014215.1 Clariallabes teugelsi
TTTAATGTATATGATATTGCTTTTATCTTTTAGGACATTTTCTATGTGTGAAATGTAACTGAGGTGATATGATATTATCCCACAACCAACAAGGAGAACACAATGAGTTTTTAGTTTTTTTTTATAAAATGCAAAGCACTACATTAAAAGAGATTTAGCTAACATCTCAATCTGTAGAATTAACTATCAGTAAAGGTGTGTGGTATCATGCTGTTCACAACTAATAATTCCCTGCAGTTATGCAAATTTAAAAATAATTTAAAAAACATTGCTGCCTCATAGCTCCAGGGTCCCCAGTTCAATTCTGAGCTCTGGTTACTGTCTGTGTGGGGTTTCGCCACATATTTACCAGGATTTCTACTGGATTCTCAGGTTTCCACCCACTGTGTCCCCAAAAAATAAATAAAATGAAAAAGGGTCGGTAGTGGAGTCAAAAATCATAGATGTGAAAGAATGAATGTGCAAACCTGATCCAGTCTGATAAGCCACTGTAAACTCTAGGTTGTAGCCTTGCCTTGTGTCCTTGAACCAAATGTTCTTTGGTGCCACTATGATCCTAAGTAGAATAAAATAGTCAAGTTATTTCAGCCAAAAATATACAGTGGTGGCCAAAAAGTATTGAGACAAACATGACATTAATCATTTTAATGACATTTGAGAGAATAAGAATAATTTGTTGTTTTGTGCAATGAAATTGCTATACAACAATCAATATTGAGTAAGTCTTTTATTCTCCAAAACCTGCTGGAACCAGCTGGGCATAGGGTCAAAAAGTCATCAGCAGTAGTCTGGTGTCGCTAGCAATTTATGCCTGCTTAATTGCTTCCTGGAGATTATGTACAGGTATTTGCCACAGAAGTTAGCAATTCACTTAAGAATGTTGTTTTAATACATTTGGCTACCACTGTAAATTCTAACAATTTTATCAACACAAATGAGGTAGTGATTAAGACTATTTATATATTATCTCTTGTAGTACCCTGTACTATACTGACTCAGTAACCAGGTTAGGAGGAGGTGAGGTTTAGAGGAGCCACCAGCAATCAGGTGAGAAATTATTTAATGCATTTAGTCTTCAATGATCTTGTGTTTATTTGATAGGAATTGGGTACACATTTTTATATATCAGAGGTAATTCAATGGGTGTAAGAAATGTAACAAGAAATGTATGTTTTAGCTATACCTGCAGGCGCTTGCAACACACACCTGGATTAATGCCTCTTGGACTCGAGAGGTAATCAATATAATTATAGTTCACCTGCACTTCTAAATACGCTGAGAATTAGTGGTTCATTTGTAGTCAAATGTCTTAGAATTTAAATATTAAATATTTAATTGGTCCGACACTGCAAAATGTGTCAAAAAGGGCAGTGCAACGCCGGATTTGTTTCAAACCCAAATGAGCTCTGTTTTGTAGCAAGCAAGGCTTTCTACCCAGAAATCTGTGAAAACTCTCATTGTTTTATTGTTCTCTGCAAATGACATGGGGGTGGTGAAAGGCGCTCCTTCAAAATATTTCCACATTTACATCTGAACAAAAGTAATATGCACAGATGCATCCTGCTTGCATATCAACACTTATTTAAATTTCAAATTTAACAATGAACCCTATGAAAACAGGATACATTATTGCCTTCTTATGAGACTGATGCAGTGTATTCCCCTGAAGCCATAAATAAAAGGCAATAAAACTGAAACTTTTAATAAGCCCCTATAATATGTCCCTTAGGGGATTTATAAAGTGTATTTAGCATTTCAAGCTAAAGAAACAGTTGACTCTTAGGCCTAGTTTGGCATTAATAACAAAAAGAAAAATGACAGATGTGTTCACATTCTAATTTCTCACAACCTATGATTTCAAAATGTTTAACTATGAGAATATTACCTAAAAATGATCAAATATATTCGTAACTGCCTTTCCCCCCCAAACATCATAATGCTATGCATATTTGAGTAGAATCTTTTCTCTACCAGCGTGGGCTGTGAATCTACTAGCTTTCTTTAAAAAATGTGAAATGTCCTGTAATGTAGATGTAGTCTCTCCCAAGTCTACAGCTACTTCCCCGTCTTGACAGCTCTCGTTTTCAGGAAACAAGATTCTTATACTAATATTTTAACATCACTCAAAAAAAGTCTTCCACAAGAGGGAGCAAGTGATGTTAAGAAGTTAAAAAAGAGCTTTTAAATATACTATTGCAAATGATGGAAACGACGGACACTATCAAAATATATCTTCTTTCAATAATAAATGAAAAATAGGAGAGGGAAATAGTTATACACATCTATTAAAGTGAAAGATAAAAGCATTGATTCATTTGTCCCAACTTCGCCTAATCGCCTAACCTTTCACAGAATCATAGCAACAAAGTCATTTTTTCTCATTATTATTACCTATTATTATCATCTTTCCAAGCAAAAATGTATACTTTTTTTTGTCTTTCACACGCTACACATCCAGCGTATAGATAACCACGTGTCAGGTTTATCTTCATAAAAATAGTTTTATTTGCTTTATGAGATGACAAGAAACAGTTCGAAAATCACAAAAGCTTGACTGTTATTTATAGTTGTTCATATTTCAGAAGCATTAGTATACAGTATGTTGGTGTCGACGGCAATGTACATTCAAATATTTAACTTTGTTAATTCCGTATTCATTTATTTTATACACAAAAAAACAACGTTAATTATTCCGATGTTCTCCTTTCCGATACCAGACAATATCGATCAGCGCGTTACGTCAGTATCGATAACTTTCCCGAACCAAAATCAAGTGCACTTGACCAGTTAATCCCAGGACCGCCGCCACCCGAGTGCGTTTTCTTCTACTTTTATAAACGCATGATCCCGCGTCCTGTCGCCCCGCGTCTTCACTCATCAACGTTAAGTTTTTAAGGGGGGCTGCTATTTTCATAACATTTTTTTTTTTCACGCGGAGGAGCGTCAACGCTGCTTAACGAGGGGAATCCAGCCCATATATTTATTGTAGCCGGTGCAAAAAAAATCTCCTCAATATACCCCAAGATGGCCGCCGATGTGGGATCGATGTTTCAATATTGGAAGAAATTTGATCTACGGCGGCTGCAGGTAGGTCATCTCTCTCACCTCACTGCAGTAAATAGTCATTTACGGGGTATTACACGATGCAAAGAAGGTAATTTTGTTTCGTTGCGACTTTTCGGGGCGAAACAAAAGCCGTTGCATTGATAGTTATTAGAAATTGATCCTGTTCTGCCTTTGTTCGGTTCAGTCATTGATCAGTGGCGGAGCGGAGCGGAGAGCAGCGCGGTGCCTCTCTACATCCACTGCTTTCCCGAGCCTTTCTCGCTTCTTTCTTGAGCATTTCCTCCGCTTATCGCCTGTCGTGCTTCGGCATGGAAACTTTTACTGCTCTCGCGAGTCTTGGTGTGTGCACTTAACTTTTTAAAAGGCGTTTATTCTGATGAGTTTACGAGGCGGCGCGTGACTAACCCGCGTGCGGGTGGTGATGAGGCGCGCTGGCAGGAACCGGCTCGTGTTTTATTGACATTTATATCGCACAGGAGATGTTATTTTATGGTAAAGGCAATAATCGTGCCGTAATGCTGCATGTTTGTATTAATCCGAGCCCGCACTTGTGATGTGCAGCTTCACCAGGTCTGCACGACGAATGGGCTTGTTAGGAAAAGTTCTTACGTTGAGCTTTGTATATTTTTGTTTATTAGTATAAGTATAACGATAACTTGAGCACATCATGCTGTTATGTTCGCAAATATTCTAACTTTCACTATGTTGATTATTTTCACGCTACAGCCTCGTTTCCCGTAATAAGAGCAAAATACGGCTTATTTTAAATCCCCAGGTCTCCGTTGTTTGAAATATCGCACCTGATTGTTACGCTACGCTAATTATTTTCATTAACAAAGGGATAGCCTACAGCTTCTGCGCAGTCACTATACGTGTGTTTTTTTTTTTCCTGCGTAAATAATGCGGTCACCGCTCGACCAGAGACAAAAGGTTTGGTCACGAGCACCGACATTGCGCTGCGATGCAATCACGCGGATCAAACTGCTATGTTTTTATTGCTGTGTGGCAGCTTGCACAACGCAAAGCGTGTTTTTGTGTCTGCCTGCTTTTTCTCCCCGCATTGTGAGCGTTGCTCGGCCAAGGACTGTGTAATTGCATTCCCTGCTAATGTTTGTAAATCAGCCTGGGCCGGCGCAAGGGCACCGTCTGAGGCGCGTGATTGATGTCCTGTAACATGAGAAATGACGGGAGCATGGAGGGAAAAAGCCGAGCCGGAGAGGAATCGCGTTTTGCGCCGCGGTGTGTGGCCGAGCGAGCGCGCGCGCGCGCGTGTGTGTGTATGCGCGCGCGCTCGGAGTCGCTCACCGACACTGACGGGTTTAAATGTGTGTGATTGAAGCAGTGAAGCGGTTCGCTCGCGTTTTAGTTTTTCAAACATATAGACACTGCTCGCGACGTTATGTTTCCGTCTCCGTAGACACGATCGACACTGATATTGATTTGTGCAAAGAGCAAATGTATTTTCACGGAGATCCCCGTGCAGAGTGATGAGCAGGGTTACTGTAGTGAGCTTGGAATGAAGTGGACTATACACACACTGAGGACTCACTGTTATTCTAAACTCTAGGTAACTGCAAGTCATTACATGAACTCTGGAATTGTATTTTAAAAGCCAAATGTGAGTTTTGCCTCATTTACACACGTGTAATGTGTATAGTTATGTCTAAATAGTGATGGCCAATACCCCTGATTTTGCCAGGCTGCAGGGTTTGACCACTTGTTAAACCCACAATTCCATGCGTGCAAATCCTCTTTCTCTCAGTTTTTAGAATGCACACGTCTGCACATGCAAGTCTTAAGGCACTACTTTGTTCCATAAGTTAGTCTAGGTCACACCTGGCCCGGCTTATTGATGTGTTCACCTGCACTCCATGACAATTCAAGGCAGACTGAATTTAGTTACTGAATGCTCTGTCAGCATCCTTCATTTTTCTTTGTATCACATTAGATTGGGTTTGCTTATACGTACAACCAAAACCCCAGCCCGCATTGACATGTGACGAAATATATTACCAGTTTAAATCGGCTTGTAAATTTTGGATTTAAATAAAATTTCTTAGACATCAGTTATATGTTTGCTCTGCCCTCCAAGATAAGTGATTTTCACACAACGCATTCTTCAGGTGTCATATTTAACTTCTATAATAAGATGAATATTTACAGAGGGTCACGAATAATATATTGTCTTTGCATCGGTTTGTATTCTCTTAAAAGTGCACATGCAATGATAATAGATGTCAAACTGCAGGTCTCGCACAGTTCACTGTAGTAAGTTGCAGAGATATCTGAGTGAAAGAAAAAAGTGCTGTGAATGTGAGTAAGTAATGACATGGAGAAATGAAGCACAAAATCATTTACTTGGCTAAAGTATAGATACATTTATGATAATAAAATGTAATAAACTGTAAAGGAATTGCAAACTACAGAATTTCACGGTAACATTGTATATTTTTATGCATGCAGTCAAACGAGCATCTTTAACATCAGGGGAACAATGAAACAAAATCACGACATTTTGGGTGGACATGATGTTTGTTCTCGCAACTGCTTTTCTCCCCTATTTCTCTTCTTGGCTATTGTGGCCACAGCGTCTACCTTTGTACCCTCACCTACCTATGAACTTGAACTACACGGAGATCTATACATTATCCGTAAATATAGACTATGAAACAATAGACAGAACAAAACTATCAGAGAGATCTATGAAACCATAGAAGTGAGTCATATTGACAATTTGTTTGCATCACAAATCTATATACAAGCTCAGATTTCAATAATGCCTTCCTCAAAAATTTTATATTGTCTTTCTCGTCAGTTGTTGTGCTCTAACCTTAGACCCCTTGGGTGGAAATAGTCTACTTGTATCGACCAGTGGGGGAATAAGTGGGGGATCTGTGGCTGACAGTTGATTTATTACCCTCTTTTGTCTGTGTTGGTCTGCAGCGTTGCATATGGCCGTGTCAGATGATATTTGTGTCTGGGCTCTGTGTGTCCTGGGTGTCGGGACGGTTGCCCTCCAATTACAATACAAGTTAAAAGCCAAATGCTATATTGCTGTTTTACCTCAAGGGTGCTTCCTTAATATCGCCTGGTTCATAGGAGTTGATCATCTTGAATATTATAAATACAACGCCACTCATAGAGATTTCTGATTAAAAAAAAAAAATTCTATACTAGATTTGGTTTAATAAGTTAGGCTTCTGTTTTGTGATTACACAACTATGTTCTTGTTCTCCTTCTTTTATTTCCTAAACTGAGAATGAAAAACTTTTCACTTTAACATTTTCTGACTGAGAATTTCCTCGTGGCATAAACAAGATCACACAGAATGGAGAGCGAGCGGGTTCTGTGACCTTGGTTCCTTCTGGTCTCAGGTCACTTGGCTGTTGCCTTGGTAATCATTCACACCAGCCAGATGGCAATTCCGTGGGCACCCATCTAAAAGGACCAGTCAGAAGGTTCCGGGTCCTGGTATGTAGGAAACAGGCTTATGAGATCCTTTGTGCAGTATTATAAAATAGTCCATAATAAGAAAAAAATTTGTATCGTTAAATTGAATGTGGATCTGTAATGCAAACCATTTTCACTGTAATATTTGGTGCCTCCTCTTGATGCTGATTAAAGCCTGTTTTAGTCTAAGTTCGGGATGAGTCTATATGTAATGATCTGTTCCAGCTTTTGTATTTGATGGTACATGCCAAGTGTTAGTTTAACCAAATAAGGATAATTATTCAGTTGTAAAAAACAAAAGAAACAAGAGAAATTAACAAAATCATGATTTTTAATGATCATATAAATATTCATTTGTTAATGATGGGCTTTTTATTAATGTGATTGCACTGTAATTCTGCAGGGGTGTTGGTGTGTGTGTGTGTGTGTGTGTGTGTGAGGGAGAGAGAGAGAGACAGTGACAGGCTTAAATATGCGCTTATAGAAGTGGCAGAGTGGTATATTCTAGTCATCCAGACACATGAACATGATTTTTTGATTTTATTTGTATAATGCATACTGCTTTATTAGGATCAGGAACAAAAGAGTTTGCCAAATGTTGGCTTTGGTCCTTAGCAGGCAGTAACAGGATGATGACCACATGATGCCTCCATACTGTTTTCCAAGAGTGTTCGCTACAGCTTTCTTCTTTGGTACAGGTCTTTTTTAAAAAAAAAAATTTTTATTAGTCGGAAGAAAATAAATGTTACGGCAACACTCCCCCCCCCGATCGATCTGGGTCGATCTGGGTTTATTGCTGTCCTTCTTGTTCTTGAATTTGACATTCTGTGGGCTTTTGATTCTCCTGGGCAGTTTGGGAGGATTTAAAATGATGGAAGGAGCAGTGTTTTTGCTGAGAGGAAGCATTTAGTGGAAGGTGTCTTGGAGGATGAACTAACTCCATAACTGCACCACAGAGAATTCACACATTAATGCACAGCAGTCAGGTCTGCACCAATCACCGATTATCCACATACATTATTAATCATGGCTGATTGTCAAAATGCAGATCAGAGATGCTTATCTGTTGATGCTTTAATCCGGAGATGTGTGTAATGTAGTACGATTTCTTATCCATCGTGTGTGATTACAACCTTTCTCACTTACTCTAAATCTCTTTAAAAGAGAAGAAGAAAACGGGGGAAAAATAGCATTGACACCGTGGCGAATTGAGTTGTGAGGTCCAGAAGTCACATTCTTCTGCTTTGCTGATAACATTAAGGAAGAAGTGAAACTGACTCAAGCTTTAAGCAGGTTAGTCTTTCTTGCTAGATTTTGGGCTTGAGACTTCAGCATGAGGTGTGGAGTGATAAACTGCATTTTTTAACGCTATGATGGGCAACTATTCATAGAGGAGAGAACAGCTTTGTCATAAAATGTCGGCTTAATCACCGTGACCCTCCAGGGGATTGATTTTTTTCATACCTGTCCAGAGTCATTTTCTTCCATTCACACCAAGTGTTCCAGGATAAACACGGCTGCTTTGATACGCCTGTGCGCTTTTCTTATAATGACAGTTTTATGCACCATACAAAGAAATCCACTTTGTAACGTGCTTGACGTGATTTGCAGCTGCATTAGTGGACTGTTTGTCTTGAACTGAAGTAACATGGCTCAGCAGGAAAGTCTGCCATGACAAAGCATTATGTGGACTTTCATGCATCAAAACTGACTCTTACTATGCATGTGTGAGAACTTGACTGCAGCATTGGCCTACCACTAGACTTGATGCATAACCATGATGCATGCCTGCAGCTTAAGCTGGATTCCCATTCAAAAAAAAAAAAAAAAAATCACTAACAACGTCCCAAATGGATAGATCCTCAATTTTTCACTATTGATCTGCACTGGAGCACCACAGTCCTTCATGGCAATAACTCTCAGCATTTTCATATTAATACCTTGTTCTCTGACACTCCTGGGGATGACTGTGGGCTCAGTGCAGGAGTAAATAACGAGGCTTTAACAAAACTTTGGGGATACATTAGTTCAAAGGAGAAAGAGACTTGGTTTTCTTCATTCTCTTCAACCCACCAGTGGTCTCCGTAAACCTTTCTTTCAAAATGGATAGAGAGAGAGCTAATGGCTCATCTGTATGAGCATAAAGCCCTGCCTCCTCTTCCCTGCCGGAACTTGGCCCAGTGGGCCATATTGAGCTGTGTACCTGTACAGCAGCGTGCTTTATTTGTTTTGACCGTCTGATGGGTGAAATTTTGAACACCAGTCTTTCTTGCGCTTTTTAGAGAGCCTCTATTGAATTCTTCCATTCTTTTTTCTCCGTCTTCCCCCATTCTCCTGCTCTGCTGTCTGCCCATCTCGTATCAGGCAGTGCTTTTGTTGATGTAATTCAGTTCCCTATTGTCCATTCTGCCCTCCAGGAATAAAAGGAGACCCCTTGATTGTGTGTGTGTGTGTGTGTGTGTGTGCGCAGTGTTTTGCCGGCTGCTATGCCTTGAAGATAGTACTTGTATTTGGATGCAAATTCACGATTGTATGCTTATTGCTCATAAAATAGATCAGTGAAGCATTCATTTGAGCACAACCTAGATTTTTATTATACGGTCATTTTCTTTATGTATTTAAGTTATTAGAGGTACTAGTAATAAGCTCAGGCTTTTTTTGTTTATTTATCTTCTATTCAGTTTCATTGTAACACATGAAAGGGTCCATTACACATGCAGGAAGAGAACCTTACAATTTCCCAATATCAACCTATAACATAGGGATTTCATTATAGAGCATGTAGATTTCTTTGCGATTTTTATTTTGGTCGTACCAGTGGATATAATACTTGGTGTTTAATAGTAAAGAAATGGAAATGTAGTTAGTAGACCTGTGCGATTTGTCCACATACACATTCAGTTTTCACGGTTCCTATAATTTTTTGCAGCAGTTGTACGAAGGCTTGACGTCACAGGACAGGTTGGTACTGTATAGTGATATAACCTGGATATCATGATAAATTACATCAGAGCATCACAGGTATCATATCTTCAGTATTTAAAAACATGGAGGCCATTACTCACAAATAGCAGGCTGAGTGTTAAACTATTTTGTCTATTTAATGTTTCACTTTACCTCATTTCCCATGCTAAATAATTAATCTGTCTTATGTAGTCATTAAATAAATGCATCACTGAATTAATACAGTATTTATATGCAATTAGTTTTTGACTGTTTTGTTGCCATACTTTTATCAAATCTAAATATTGTGCTTTGTAAAATTCTGAGCTATTTTTGTAATACTTCTCATCTCTAACAGGAATGTTTAAGCACAAACTATTTGTAAATCTTATAACGGTTAGTTGAGTGGGAGTATCTCCGCCTGTCTCGTGGAAGATTAGGGTTTAATTCCTCAACAGGGAACCCCATCTACAGGTGCGCACAAGTCAGTGCCAGTTCCAAGCCGGGATAAAAATGGGAATGTTGTGCCAGGAAGGGCATCCGGTGTAAAATCTGTGTATGTGGCTCACACGATCCCTATGGAGTCAGAAGGAAAACATGACCACATGGAGAACGTTTTACAGTTGCTTCCAAACAATAATTCAAGAGGTTAGATTTAAAGTAAGATGATGATATGAAAACATCGTACATACACACTACAGTACTTGTGATATGTTGCGGCCTCTACATGAGGTTGTCTTGTGATCAATTTTAAGGGCTTTCCTGGGTATTGATGTTTCATGGCCACGTTCAACTTGTAAACTCATATTGTGGCAGGTGGAGGGAAAGAGAAGTAGTCATAAAGAAAAAGAGGGGGGGAAAGAGAAGGGGGGGAAAGAGAAGTAGTCATAAAGAAAAAGAAAATTAAACAAATATTTGTGATGCCTCAAGTGTGTCTGGGAACAAAAAGCATTAACATTCACTATACAGAATCAAATAACATAATCGTGTCCTTATCAGTTAATCCAGCTAATTGCACTGTTGAATATTAATTAAATGTAGTTTTAATGAGTAGAGATCTGTAATTACATAAACATGGCATTATCGAAACCATTATCTTTATGAAATGATATAAACCAGTAATCAGAAGAACAATAGGTGTGAGATGCACTCACTCAGTGTGCGTATCTTGACTCGTTTCTGTTGAACGTTGTTACCGCTTTCCTAAGAGAGAGTTTAGGGCAAATGCACTGGCTTCATTCTATGCTTAATGGATTATTTTACAACGCAATTTGTTGTTTTTAGATAATCATTTAAATATACCTTTGGCAACGTGGTGTTCATACACGTCTTCCCTTCCCACAAAAAGGGATTATTTAGGCATTTTGGACTTTGAAAAATTAAAGAAGGTTGAAAGACTGAATTGAAATGTTCCTATTCGAATCTCTTTTGTAGTGTAATGCATTCCACACCTTCCTTTATTCCAGATGAATTTTGTTATTTCTTTCTCCCTCTCTCTCCTTTGCAGTTTTCCCCAGACAGGTTCCACAGTGCTTTAGAGGGGATGGATTTAATTGCTCTGTGGGGATTGGTTGGTGGTGCCGGGCTCGGCTGTTTAATTAGTGTACCCTGCCGGGATTGGTTTAATGCTTTGTGATCTTGAAATTGTCTGATTGTTCAGCCCTCTGGGGACCCCCTTGCTTTCTCTGTCTTTCTCGCTACCACTTCCTCTCTATGCTCTTGCTCTCTTGCATGCGTTCGCACTCTCTCTCCCTCGCTCTCTCTCTCTCTCTCTCGTGTGCCACCAAGAGCAGCAGGTTTAGTTAAACAGTGCGGTAGGCCTTGCTGAAGAGGGGAAGCACTTTTTCCCATTTTCCCCTGAGGCTTGAGCAGTGGGGTGTAAACATGAGGGTGAGTATGATCACAGCATCTCACTTGGGGGGCCCTGCTCTTCACTCCCTTTGTCGCTCCCTCTTGAGCTGAAGCCGACTCAAAACTGTCATTCGGGTTACCCATGGCTTCACTGTAGGGACTGGTAAGGGCCTGTGGGATGAGACTTTTTTAACTCAAACAATTTAGTGCAAAATCATCAGTGAGTCTTGACCGTTTTTTTTTATATTTTTTGTACAGGGAAAATGGAACTAGCATGTAGGCTCTACTACATTTACACAATAATGCATGAGCTGCAGAGCAACTGGCTTGATGTGAGAGGGGCTCCGCTTGGGGGCATGATCAAATGAAATTTTTATAAGCAGCTACATGGACCATACCTTTATTCTGACACTTCTTTTTGCTGTGGAGCAGTGAGGCTGTGGTTCTGTTGGCACCCACTGCTGACTTTTGGAATATAAAAATTGCTATATATTAAATGACACAAATAGCCATGTGCACTGGTGAGAAACAAATGCTACATTGTGTTCAATATTCTTGTATGTGCATATCTCATGGGCGGGGCCAGTCTTTTACCATGGCCCCCAAATTTGGCATGTGTATATATATATATATATATATATATATATATGTCAGCCAAAAAATGTATGCACAGGAAAAGAATGAATATAATATGTTTTTGTAATATGTCTTTGGCTGTGTGTATGTATGTATTTGCAAAAAGAAGGGTGAGCACAGACATTTTCTTGGTTATAGAAGTTAAATCAAAACATCTCAGTCACTGAGGCATAACCTTAATCACTACTCCTTATCCTTATATTCTACCTATTGGTTATACTTGTTATAGCTGGTAGTAGAGGGAGGATCAGTGATGGCCTTCTAATATAACTGGACTGCATGAAGTTCTGTATAAAATCAACGTGCTGTAGTTAAACTCAGTTTAATGAGAATGCATTTCGCTTTCAAAATCATAACTGACTCTAGGCAAAAGTTCTTGCCTCTTGCTTTTTCCTGGAACTCAGTTTCCTACAAAATCTTTTTGGTAATCTTTTGAATGGTAGTGTTTAGCCAGCCGGCACTCTAGTGATAATTTGTCCTGCACAAATGCCGTTCTTGATTGAATTCATCATTGTGTCTGCAATATAAGATGTTTTGGTTTATATGTACATGTCTGAAAGCTTAGTGAAACCATATGTTCATGCATCTCCTACGGTGCTCTCTACACTGTCCTTGAGCTCTGTCATATTAATGATCAGAGTGCCACGAGAGGAGACTTTATCTGAGCCTATATTCATCGCCTCTGTATTCATTTCATTACAGTCGTCTGAGGAGCTCTGTTCCATTTCTTGGACTTTTAATAGTCTGACCAGGTCTCTTTGAAATACTATCTGTAGCTTCTTTTTTCAGGATTGCAGGAGAAAATACGCTCTTTCTGTTAATTTGCACCTTTTTGTAAGTCTAACCTCTGTTTAAACCTTTGCCCATGGAAATGGGTGGAAATTATTTGCCATGCTGATTTGGAACAGTCCTAGTGAAAGATGCATCACTTGACACACTCTTTTTCTTTGTGTGTTCACAGAGCCTTGTGTATTTTGTTTCCTATTCACTTGTCTTTCTCGTGTCAACACTTGTACTCATATTAGTTATGCGCTTACTCAGCTGCCTCAGACTGAAAGACAGATGCAAACCAGTGCTCGGTGAAATCCTAAACCATTATGTTTTTTACTGTTTGAATATATTTTTTTGATTTAAATAAACATATTTATTTTTATAGCTTCATCAAATGCTAAGTGTGGTCTCTTCTTTCCGGTCACTGACAAAGCTATTCCAATTGTCGTAAGTGCTGATGTGTTTTTAATATTTATTTATTTATTTATTTATTTATATGCACTGTCACCTTGGTGGAATTAGAAGGGGAAATTACATTGTGCATACGGGGAAAAGTGGGTGTGTTTGTTCTCTCCATGGCCCGCCACCTGCCCTTGGTTTTGGCTCGGATGCAGCAGAGAGTGTTGACCTTAACAGTTACAGTACCCGGCATCAAATGCAAATCAAGCATTTTTCTCTTGGAACATAGATACTTGCCAAAGTATGAGTGGATCCTGTGACTTAGTATGCGTGGGTGCTAAAATCAGTGTTCTTCATCTGATCATAAGACAACCTATTTTAAAAGGGCAGAAACTTCTGCCTGAATGTTGCCACACAACATAAAATTTTTTTTTTCTCCAATTGATTTTAAAGCTGCCAACTAAAACATGCACCTCAGACATCCCCAAAATGTGTCTCTCGATGTTCCAGATGAAACACCCCACAGATCATGCATTCCTCAAAGCCTCTCTATGTCACTTTGCAGAAAAGTAAGCTGTTTGAGTGACTGTACTGTAGATTTAAAATGCAAATGAGCTACTGCCACACCCTTCAGTGTTTTCCCCTATAAAAGGCAAGGCATGGCGGCCTGTCATGCCTGTATGACAAATCATTTTATTTAAATCTAATGCAGTCCAATATCGTGTAACAGGCAGACATTTAATGTGGCTACATGGTAATCCCAAATAAGCATACAAGGTGACTTACTTTTTGTTGTGTTAGACTATATAGTAAATAAGTTGTTTTGGTAAGTTGCTGATTAGCTATCTCGCTGAACTAATTCTCTGCATTTACGAACTGTGCAGGGTGTGATTAGATATACATGAACTGTACAATATATCAATGAATGTATCGTCTCATCGACTATACAAGCCAGTTTGCTGTTACTGCTACAGTGTGGCCATCCAGACATGCTTTTTGGCATCTTAAGCTAACTTGCTATCTTGATATTCTCGCATGATAAGATTCTTACCGCGGTATGAATCAATCGAATAGGAAAATCTCCATTCACATTTTTGTATGTACAGTAATCTGAAAATAATTTAAACATGCTGTGTTGTGGTGATATGCAAGATCTCCCATTTGGGTTGTTAAAATTAAAGTCGGTCAGATGTTTTCAAAGTAAATTAATTATTAAAAAAAATGTTTGTAGACAAGTTTGCTTGGTTTGTATTATGCATAAGTAATTTAAAACTGTTATTTTTATAAGTTATTAGAACTCAAAAATATCTACTGCCAGTAATTGTCGTATCGTATTATAAAGGCTGCTGTATATAAATTTTTTGTATAAAGAATATGGCCTCTGCAAATCTGCATACATTTTTAGTACTCATAGAACAATACATATAGGGCTTTATTTCAGTTTTGAAACCTATGCAGTTGTGAAAATCAATAGAACACACCAATTGGCATATTTTGTATGAGATGGCGCTAAATGTTTGCCTTGTCTGCTCCAAAAAGGCTAGACTAGTTATAATTAGCAAGCTAGTTAGTTACTGTAGTATTTTTAATTTTTTGGATTTTCCCCCGATTCTCCCTAATTTAGTCATGTTCAATTCCTCCCGGTCGCTAGGGGGCTCCCACATTAAGGCCACTCCTACCACTCAGTTGGGAGGGCCGAAGACAAAGACATTTCCCCCGAATCACGTGACGCCAGCCGACCGCATCTTTTCGAACTGCTCGCTCACGCACCATTGGTTGCGGTGTAACACACTCGGAGGACAGCGCTATTCACTCCTTCCGCTTGCATGAGCTCACAGACGCTCCTGATTGGCTGTAGAGCCATAATTAATGTGGGAGCACTAAGTACCTCTCATCCCCTCTGAGAGAGCTCGGCCAATCAGCTCTCTCTAGACCTCCGGCTGCAAGAGGTTACAGCATCACCCGGGGATCGAACTCGCGATCTCTGGATTATAGGGCGAGCATTTTACAACTCAAATGTTATGCATAAAGATGACCAGTCCAGCAACGAATTTACTGGCTACCTACATCAGCAAGATGCACACAACTAGCATTGTAAATATAACCATATAAGCAAGCTAATGTTAAACAAACCATAGGTTAAAACTGAGGGCATTGTTGTGAATTAACACTCCTCCGTCCCAAAACAATAGGGTTGCTTTTCAGTTGACTAGTAGTGGCCTTAACAATTTATTCAGCCATATTAAGAAAGAAGCGAAACTGCTTACTTCAAAGGGTGTAGGGAACAAGTGAACAATGCTTCATCACTTCACTGAAAGATTTATAGTCATTGCCCCAGTGGTGAGGAAAAAAAACATGGAGCTCACATGTATAATTTGTAAGTAATCTATATGGGAACCCGGGAATCTCCCATTGCACCACATGCCAAAGGTGCTCTATTGGATTGAGGGTGAACAGGAAACCAGTTTGAGATGATTTTAGGTTTGTGACATGGCATGTTAACTTGTGGTCATAAAGGGATGGTAATAGTCATCAACCCCACCACCACTGTTGAATTAAATGCCTAAACTATTGATACAAGGCAGGAACTATGCTATCGTGTGGTTTATGCCAAATTCTGACCTTATTATCCAAATGTCGCAGCAGATGTCAAGACTCATCAGACCAAGCAATGTTTGTCCAATATTCTTTTGTCCAAATTTTGGTGATCTCATGCAAATAGTAGCCTCATTTTCCTGTTCCCAGCGGACAGGAGTGACACCTGGTTTGGGCTTTTTCTGCTGTAGCTCTGCATCAAGTTTTGATGTGTTGTTCATTTAGAGACTCTTCAACATACCTTGGTTGTAGTAAGATGTTTTTGAATTAATGTCACCTTTCTATTAGCTCAAACCAGGCTCTCCATTCTACTCTGACCTCTTTTATCGACAATGCATTTTTGCCCAGAGAACTGATGCTTACTGGTTACTTTTTTGTTCTTTCTTCAGACCATTCCCTGGTGCCTGTCTGGCACAAACAACCATGCCACGTTCAAAGTGACTTAAATCATCTTTCTCTAATGCTCGGTTTGAACTTTAGGAGAGCTGCCATGTGATTGGCATTAACTCATAGATATTAGCGTGAACAAGCAGTTGAACAGGTGTCCCTAATGAAGTGGCTGTGGAATGTATATTTAGGGTTTTTTTTTTTTTTTTTTTTTTTTTTTTTTTTTTTTTTAGAAGTGTGAAATTTTCACAGTAGTACAGTAGCAAAAGGGACCCGAGGTGCTTACATTACCAGGGTAATGCATAGAGAAGGTGATGTCTGCATTTATCACCATGATTGTTTTACATAATGAATTAATTTTGTTGAGCGAAGTTCCCTTAACAAACTAAAACAAAAAATTAGAGTACAATGTGAAACATAATGTAGCATACAGTATATTGCTAAATTCACTGTTGCTACTGAAATATTTAATTTTGTTCCTCATTCATTTTCAGAATATTTACTGCTGTCCTGATGAAATATTCTGACAGAACTGTCTTAAAATTTCAGACATTCTTTGGTCCATTCTGACTATTGCATGACGATTTATCCAGCTCTGGGGTGCAGTACAAGCTGCCATTGTGAACAAGTTTAAGTTCATGTGGCTATGTTTAACAGGCTAGCTTGCTAAACATGCACTAAACATTTGTGTCACAGAAACTCTGAATCCATACTTCTGCTTCAGCATTGAAGGAAAATCCAGCTTTGAACTTTCCCTGGTTGAGTCTGTTGTGGACTGATTAGAAAATAGAGCTTTGGGGAAATTTGTCAGAATATTTCCACTGTAAATATATGACAACCACGGTGTCTTCACTTCTTCTGAGGTTGGCAGTGGTAAGAGAATTTTCTGCTATTTTGTTTAGCTAACAACACAGTTCTGCACATGCTTTGTTTTAAGCTGTTTTCAGAGTAGATGGGATATCATAATACTGATATAATGCTAGTTATGGGAGAACAGGGGGAAAAAAACATGCAAAATGGTGTGTTCTAGAATGTTTTATTAAAATCCACTGACAGTTTTCAGAAAGTTTCACAAAGATTCTAGCATCTTACAATCTTTATATTTTAACAGTACTTATGCACTAGATTTATCTTAATTCGGAGTACAGTACATGCAAATATTATCTATATTATCTAATAATATTATATTATTAACATTAGCCCCAAAGTTCGACTAAATTAGCTTAACAAACTTAATGTGCTAAATTAGCATTAATGTAACTTTAAAAATAATATTTTTTCAGGATCTGACGTTGTCTCACAGATGGTCATAAATTCATGTAGTATTAAAGCGAACCCAGCTTTTAACTGTTGCTCGTTATGAAAGCAGTCCAATGTGGAATGAGTAGCATACACATATACCATTTGGAAATAGATAGCTGTTTAAGCATCCCTCTGTCAAGGCACAATATCTACTGTTTCTGCTCTCCCTAGGAAAATTGGCCATGTACAGGGGCAAGGAATGGCAGGCACTGATTTCATCTGGCCCCTAACAGGGCATCACATGATTGCCTTCACCTCCTGTGGTTGGATTTTATTTGTACAGAAAAAGCTGTACTGTAAAACATTTTCTTATTTTGAAATTATTTTGAGATCTGGTCCTGTATCCTTGTTTAGTGTTTTCTTATGAACATAATTAAATCTTCCATTAAAGAAAAGTCTATTAAAAGTCCAGGATTATTACACACTGTGCCACCATGGCATCATGAATTCCTACTACCAGAACTACTACAAAAGCTTGCCTCAGCCATACTGTAGATATGTCTTTGAAAAATATATTGATCCCTTACATACACCTTATCCCCCTCTACTCCAGGAAACACCACAGGACCATGGCTGGTGGATCTCTGTGAAGCAGTAACATGTTATTGTGTCTAGTGCTGGTGACTATATATCAGTCAGAGCAGTGTTTTGTATGATATTGAACACCTCAATAGGTAAAAAAAAAAAAAAAAAGTCCTATGGTAAAAAACTGAGCATTGACTGACAGCGCCTAGAGAACAATTACTAGAAACTGTTATTGTAAAAAGAAGAGCTATGGTCTCTACATGATGATGCACGAGATGACTAAGCAACAGATACAACAAATGCCTTTAGTTTTACTAAACCCATACACTATTTGACCAATCTGTCACATTCTGACCAAGGAGATGCAAACTGCCCTAAGTGCCTACAGTATTTGTGCAAGAGTTCATGATTTCATTTATTTTAGATGGCTACAATAAGTGGATAACTCAAATAGAAATTGTATGAAAAGATCTACTTTTATTGACTAAATGCTATACAACTGTCATTTAAAAATGTCACTCATGTCCCTACAAGTAATCAGTGGCGTAATTATCTCTTTTGTCCTCAAAGCAAAGATGGTCTCCTAATACCTTCAGTGCATTTTGAGCTTCAGTGTTTGCAGCTTGTCTTCCCCTTGAGCTTGGGTTGAAGGTTTTGGCCCAGGATCACCAAGGTGATGGGTCTCACGACAACAGATCTGTTGTCATCAGCTAACGCTTTCCTCCCCCTTCTTACCCCCATTTTTCCAGGAAGAATGCCATGATTACTAAATGCACTGGGGTGGTGGCAGTGGCCCTGGTGGAGCTGTAATTGTCTGTGTAATGATAATGGGTTGAGTGTTGAGTGCTGGATGAAGAGGCTCTAATCACAGGCTGTCGTGTGGGCGAAGCTTTTGACTCTTTTGGTTGTTAACATATTAAATGCAGCCCTGCACATAGTAATTCATTTTGTGCCTAAATATGAATCTTGGACTGTGTTGAGCCCCAGAGAGGTGAGTGAGAGGGCTGTTTTGACCCTGAGACTTGAGGTCACATGAATGGAGCATAGACAAGAAAAGGTATTGGTCCTGTCACAGAATTGTTGTACCATGTTGCGTCCCTCTATATCTGCATTGCATGTTTAAAGGTGTGTAAAATGGTTAAGCATAAAGGTAAGAATTTATATTATGTTTCATTTCAGGAAAGGAAAACTTTTTCTTGACTCCACAAGATTCTAACCTTGAACTTGTAGTCAGTGAGTAGGTGATGTCATTTAGCTCAATTCTATTAATATTTTATTTTGATGTCAACAACCGAAATAAAATATAATTCACATTTATCTTGCTTCTGAATGTCAGTAACATGTGTCTAGTCAGAAGGCCTTTACAAACTTTAAATAAAAATAGAAAAATCCTGAGCAATGGCTGGAGAAAAATATGGCATGTAAGGTATTAAGAGAATCTGACCACGGTCAATAGCCCCAGCATTTATGTTTCATCCCCAGCTGGCTCTTCAGGCAGAGGGCAAGAGGAGCGCCTGTCTAGACACGTGACATCATTAACCTGCTGTGACCCTGGCTACACTGCTGATGAATTCAGTCTCGCATTTCCTCAGTCCACTAGCCTGGTCTGAAAGACCAACGCTACTGTCTCTGCTCCACCCCCACCTACCCCAGCCACAAATATTCCTTTCCCACTCCCTCTCCCTGGGGCCCCACTTTAGGGACACCTGACTCTCATGGCCTGGAAGGTTCAGTACGGTTAGTGGCCCCTGCCTCCTTCATGCATAGACCGACAACGAGGTAGCTGTAGCTTTCTCCCAGACTGCTGAATAATTCAGGGTGTCTGGGCCTGCGTCTGGCCAAGGGCCATGAGGTGGTATATGTGTGTGTTTGCGTGACTGTGTGTGTGTGCAGGCTTTGCAAGGATGCATACAGAAGGGCAGGGGTTAATAACAGGTCTACTCCCTCTGTGTCAGCAGCTGCGCCTTCCACATATGAAAGAATCCTGTTCTGTTGATTAGATTTTTTTTCAAAAGGAATCAATTTTTAATCAGCAGAGCATCTGACTATGGTCAATAAGCACGTCGTAGACAAGACAGTTTCTGGACATGATTCTTTATTTACAGGACTGTTTGTCTTTCTACTGTATGCAGATATCCAGACAGGAAATGGCAATGGCAGCCCTCAGCTTTAGTGCTGAGGACACAACATTGCATTTCTAGAAAGCAGTAAATTAAACTAAATGAAATAAAAAATATTACTGTTCAGTGAGTGTTTGTGTTGGACTATCCTGGATATGGGCACCAGCAAATTATAAAATATGTGGACGTATAGTTCCCATGTGTTTTGTTATGGTTATTCTCATATATTTACTGTTTTTATTATATGTAAACGTATTGAATACACTTCATGCCATATTTCCATTAGCACAATCATATGCTGGTTGTCCATAGCCATGAGGAGCTAGTGAGCTGGCAGCCTAACGCTGCCATCAAATTTTCACTTGACCAGTGGGAAGCTGTAACTTTTAAATAATGAGTGAGCCACACGCTGATTTCCCTTTTCCATCACTACTACTATACATTCTGTGCTGGTTATGGGCTAACTGTGTAAACATGCATATTTGTATTGAAATGATGCTGATGCCGAAGACCTTGGGATGATTCAAGTAATTGTATGAATATGATCCTTTTGCATATGCAGAGTTTTCAACTATAAATTTCCTATTAACTTAGAGAAACTATCAGGCATGCTGAAGAAGAAGAAGAAGAAGAAGAAGGTGGTGTGAAAAAGAATTACACATCCTGAAATGTTTCATCTCTTATAATATGCAATTTGCCATATATAAATATAACATTTTCATTGATTAAAGATTGACACATCCTGTGAGTTTTTTATTATTATTAATTTATTCCTCCTTAGTTACAAATTTCCTGCCTTGGGTGGCAGTGGATCCAGGGCACGGGTGCTGTGTGTGGAAGGTGGGAATATATTCGGTTGTTGGCCTTTTGCAGGGGTACCTACAGTAGGACCAATTTAGCATAGACTGGCATGTTTTTGGTAGGTAGGAGGAAATCTGAGAACCATGAGGAAACCCACTCAACATTTTGTGAACATGGCTTAAACAACTCCGTAGAGTGTAACCCAAGCTCTGCCTCAATCCACTAACCTTGGATTATCACGGATGTCTGCAAAACAAGATATATCCTGTTATCACTTGCATCCTAGCAGCTATAAACAATAATTTCTGCATCTTCTGATAAGATTTATAAGAGGAAATAATAATATTAATAATTTGATATTGGCGATAGAGTACTGGGTCCACCATGATGGCACTACTGGGGCAGAGAATGTTAAGGGCCCAAGTCCATTCTCAGTCGCATTCTCGGTGCTATTGAATCTTTTTGGCATTAACTTAACTTCTGCTTCTTGTTTCTTGAGAAACTCTTATCGAACCCCTTGAAAACATCTCAGACATGTGGGGTTGGAAGAACAATTGCCTGACCGCGATAGGCAGTGTGTGTCTTTGCAGCATGTAGTTGGTTGCGAGGTCTCTCTCCTTTCATTCTTCTTGCTTATTTCTTGTCTGTAAATAAATAAGCACTTCTTGCTTCTTTCTCAGAACTTTTGTCATCTTGTTAACGTGCCCTACTTTTAACAAAGGGCTGCAATAAATCAGAACACCACTATCCCACTATTTGAAACCCACTTTGGGTAATTAACCAGGATTGTCAGTGACATTAGGCAGAAAAGCCATTTAAGATATTTTGTAGAGAAACTGTAACCGAAACTAAGCACATCAGGCTGTGTTGACTGACTTGGTAAACTGGCAAGGGTATAAATCATATTCAAGTGAATTTTACATGTTAGTACCTTCTCTCGTAAGTTTAAAAATAGCAACACCTTTAAAGCAGAATGTTTTTTTTTTTTAATTTTATTTATTTTTTTAACCAAAGCAGTGACCATATTGAGAACACAGTGCAGGTTTGTGGAGATGGTGCCCCCCTCTGGCTTTTTAGTTGCTCATATGTCTGCCCAAGTTCATTTGTTTCATAGTCAAAGAAACAAAATGTCTAAGTCAAACCTCCATAGTGACACTTTTCATTTATCTATTTTCATTTTAAATCAAGCCTGTTTTCTTTAGCCTTCCACCCACATGCCAGTGGTTAGTGTGAATCTCATGCTGCGTCTTTTCACCAAATTAAATTTTTCAATAAAGTCATTAAAAAATTTACTTACATAAACTGCACAGTTTTATTCAAAATTAAGTGCAGAATTAAAAATGGAGTTAGTGTAGTTAGCGCCTTCCGCAGAATTTTCCAGCACAGTTAGCTGAAGCACTGTTTGGCTTGGGCCACTTTCATATTCACTGTAGTTCTTCAGGGAGTCATTTTGTACCAGTGCAAACAAAACATCCACAAATTATTAGCTCGGTCTACGAGGAAGGAGTTCACTTTGAGAACATGGTAGCTGTTCATAGTATGACTACTAGGGGCCTATTGCCTACAGTAGGGAGAGACCTCAGGCTGTTTCATGCTTCAGGGCCAAAACAACTTCTTTTCTGATTGACTCCCAGTTCCTTACGATTGCATCATGTAATGAGGTTAAGGAAAGTAGAAAAAAGGACTGAGAGTGGTTCATTATACTTAATGCATGGGCAAATTACATTGCAACAGCATATGAGTCACAGAAACACACAAAACTGTAAGAATATTACATCTTCATTTTTTATTCCTTTAAGGTAATAAGGAAATGCAAATGCTGGGAAATTTGCATGTAAAGGATGCAGTGTGGTGTCTTTGAGTGTCTGATAGAAAATATTCATAGACCAAATGCATTTCAATATTGGTTCATTAATATTGTTTTTCAGCAAAAGTTAGTGTCAAAAACAACACTGTAATTATATAGGAGCACTGACCTACTGATCTTTTCGGCATCTGTGTTTGTTTCTGGACAAATTCGTGAAGCTTTCTTCACTGCAAAATATGTATCCGCTCCATGTAAAGGAGGCACAAATTGCAGGTACTAAAATACTTTTTAATAAAATGTTTTTTTTTTAGATTTGCACATTTGTTTGCAAGAATAAATGTATAATTCTAATCTGTTTTCAGTAGATGCTATTCTTAAGGCAGCACCACTAAAAAACCTTTTACAGTTAAGTTAATGAAATAATATTTACAGTGGATATGAAAAAGTTGCAGATTTTTTTTTTGCAGGAAAAGAAACTGAGATACGTCAAGTCAGATCTTTTCCACCTTTGATGCAATATAACAGCTAACGAAATTTAAGTGAAAAACTTTTTATTTTTATTTTGTTGGGTTCCAATAACGTGTGCATAAGTGTGCACGCCCTTTTATAATAGGGCATTTGACTGCACTCAGAACTAGTCACATTCAAACTCGTGTGAAAAAGCAATTATCATACACCTTTCATCAGTGAAGTCAGTCTGATTAACTCTGAATTAAGATCAGACATCAAAGGAACTGCAGGAATATCCAGAGAATACTGGTTGCTCCCTGAATGTTGCAGTGTCGATATCTTCACATGACTAAATTACATAAACAAACCAAGTCCTTCAGTCCATGTGGCAAAATGTGTTGAGATCAAGCTACATGCATTTCGGCATAATTTTAAAAGCTATGTTTGCACAAAACCAAGCACCATACCTGTAGTAAAACATGATGGTGGTAGCATCATGTGCATCCTGTCCTAGTGCTAGTTCTCTAGAGGCTGGGCTTCCATAGATAGAGGGAATCACGGAGAGCTCCAAACAGCAGTCTATTTTAGCACAAAATTTGCAGGCCACTGTTAGATAGCTTAAGATGAGGAGTCATTTCATATTTGAGTAGGCCTGCTGCATGTACTTTATACAGATGTACGAAGAGCTTCTAGGGGAATGTAGTGTGCACTCCTTTTATTATTTTTTTTTCTCGTAAGCCTTTTAGCTCTGTACCGATAGACATGGAGCCTGGTGAGAGTACATCCAGAGAGGAAGTGCTGCGATCTGGGCTTGGCGTCATGCCACTGACAGCGTCTTATTTACTGTCCAGATGGATGACTCATTTTATGCACCTTATCGTAAAGCATTTGGATTTATGGTAGGTAATGGGACAGAGGTGAATACCCCAGGAGAGGCTCTAATTGAAGTCAAATACTCCTTCTCTTGTGGAAAGCAGGATTAACTCTACATCTAGAGAAAGTAGATGCAAACATGCTGGAAAAAAAGTTAATGTTTCTGTCTGACGCTGAGAGATAATAGACATATCTAATAAATCAAAAGTCAGTAAAAGGGCGGTGCGTTAATGTTTGGCTGTAAAAAACAGGTGATGGGTGAGTCCTGGTTACCCAGTTACTTCACTTCTTCCTGTTCTGAAGTTCTGACCCTACCTGAGCTTTAATGTTCACGTATCTAAACAAAAAAAAATTGATTTATGAGCCTTTTAACATGAAAAAGACATGCTCTTGCCAAATATATTTTTCTTTTAAATTGCTGTTTGTTCATTCCTCGTCTTATGGACAATGTCAAAAATTGTTTGCAATTATTATTATAGCCAATCAAAATATGAGAAAGTCCTAGTGAGTGAAGTAAAAAGGAATTAGTGAATAATTGAAGTGGTTCTATCTTTTGGTTTTCTGGATACAGTTTGAACATATGATACTGGTCTTCAAAAAATGAAAAATTGGTGCAGTAGATTTAGTTTAAGCAGTCTCATGCCTGACTTATAGTTTGTGTTCAATTTCAGAAGAGGCTTCTTGAACTTCCTTCCACCACTATATAGTAGTACTTTGGAATTGGCATAAATAATAAGCAATAAACATTTTTCTTATGTACTCCTTAGAAAAATATTGTTTCTGATTTTGTTCAGTAAGGACCGACATTCATGTTTACTGATGCAGCAAAGTAATAAAGATCACATTCCATTGTGACCCTGTCATTTCATAGCTTGGTTTGTCAGACTGAGGGAGACCTGAGATGGAAGGAGGAGAGGAATATGTGCTTGTTATAATATTGTTTTTTTTTCTTCCAAATCTAGCACTGTGTGTGCAGGGTGTTAATGGAAAATTAAAATAATGAAAAAAATTGCATGCTGTTTAATCCAGAAATGATCTGATGTAACAAACTGCTTTAATATTTCTCAGCATACTTAATCAGAGTGGACTTAGCCCTGTCACTTTTTATTAACCTCCGTTGAAACAGGAGAAGGGCTTCACTAATCTGCAATTGTTGTCTCCGGCAGCCTAAAGAGAGTACAAAACAGACTTGGTAGTTGGTGAGAAAGTAGTGGCATTATAATGGCACAAAGACCATGGCACTATTTGAGCCTGTTAAATCAAATAATATGTAGTTCTTTCTCTGGGCGGTTGTGCTTGAATGCATAGTGCATAGTGATTTCAGTGAGATCCCCACCCCCATTTTCCCTTTTCTGTGGATTAGCACCCTATACACCCCCACACCCCAATGCATTGGTTTGCTTTCCCAAAGGGAATTAGCAATGCAATTAAAACCTAATGACCTTTAAATCAAGGCATATGCCATTCAGTGTCTGTGCATGTGTCCGTGTGTTTGTATGCGAAAGCAGTGGAGATAGAGCGGGTGTGCATATCCACCTTCTATGTGATTGTGTTGCGTAAGTTTGAGCTTGGTGGGCTGTGAGTTCTATCTTCTCCAAAGAATTTCTCTGCAGCAGATGATCAGTTTTTAAATATACATTGGACATCACCTCTCGTTAGAAGAATTTGTTTCCAATTTGTCAGATTTTTTTTTCTTTTCTCAGTGCCATACTATGTTCTACAATTTCCCCACCTTGTGTAGCATTCTCTGTGCAAACTGTGATCTTATTTAAACGTCTTCTCCAGTAGCACTCCAATCCCATAATCATGTTCACACAGTATTATTTGCTTTCTGTAAACTCACTTTCTCTCTTGTTGAATTAATACAGTACCACACACTGAGCGCTTGATTCATCTCATCTTTCAGGTGGAATTACATTGAATTGCTGTTGTACAGACAGCTTCTGTACTCCCAGTCTTACATTGAGTCCTGTAAACAGGAAAGGATGACTGTTCTCAGATCAGCAGCAGTAGGTCTCTTGCTTCCCATGCCTCTTGCTCTTAACTGTGCAAAAGCAGGCACAATTTTAAATGGCAAATTAAACAGCATTTAGTCCTCTGCGAGAATGCTGTTTCTCTGTGGCAGCTGATCAGAATTGAGTTTATTAAATTAGACAAAGTTAAGGGGGATCAGGAGGCTTGGCAAAACTGATGAGACAGAGACACCGCCACGTGAATGCAAAAGCTGCTGCTGCATGGTTTCACAAACAGGTTATATATGTTGAGGTGCTACTTCTGAAGCTTCCACACCATGCTCCTTTGCATAAATTATTTTTAGCTGAAATCTCCTGTTACCTTTCTTATTCCACTCCTTTTAATCTTGTAAGTCATTTTCCATATCACACCCTGAATAAGGCTAGTATAAGATGATTTGCATTGGCATATTTAAGAATACATGAATTTTACTTATATACTGCTTAATACTGATCATTATATAGTATGTTGTGGACAATGTCATTTTGTTTGATCTTCATTGTATCTGTAGCTCTTAATCATGCTAGTGATAACACCCTAGACCCTTGCAGGCATCCTGGTCATCTCTGTCTGCTTCATAAATATTGACACCCTTGTTATGTCTCCATTTGTTATTATTGTTTTCCTGTTATTTGTCATAGACCAGGCTGTACACTTCACTCTAATATATCTTCATTCAGTGAGCTTTGAATAAAGCTCACAATTTTTATCATTATCTACCTCTACCCACAGCTCTTCTTCTTCTGCTTCTTCTTCTTCTTCTTCTTCAAGTCCCAACACCTTTATTAAACTTCTGTAATCCATTCTACCAGTGAGGACTCAAAAGTCCCAAGCAATTTGGTTTCCTTCTCAATACCCCAGAGTTCCCTGTTTCAATAATCCAAAAGGTGAAGTATAATGAAGAACTGCAGGCTTGGATGCAAACCAAATACATTCCCAGTGTTTAATATAGAGCGCAAAATAAGCTCAATAAAAGTCAGACTAGTTTCCTGAAGATGTGTAGACATATTTTATTTTTTTCCATGGGAATTTGTAGCAGTACTATCATGTTAGAGTTGATGTTAATAGGTTATAAGCAGTGGCCATCGGCTCTCTTGCCCACGTTTGGTCATGCTCTACTTCCTCAGATAAGGTCCTGCAGGAGGTCTTTGCCATTACAGGAGTCATTTGCTTCTTCCACTGTAATGCCTGGGAAATGGGGACAAGAGTGTGCACATCCCTGTGTGTGTGTGTGTGTGTGTGTGTGTGTGTGTGTGTGTGTGTGTGTGTGCGTGCGCGCGTGTGTTTTGTGGAAGGAATGTACTAAAAGGAGGAGAGTGTCAAAGGCTAATTTCCAGAGCTGCTCTTGGGTTGCCATCTCTCATTGCAGGGTGAGCGGCTTGCGTGTTGTCATGGATACTGAAGCATGGCACCCCAGAGAAGGCAAGCGGGGGACAAATGGCCGCCTTCCTTATAGGATTCCTGTCGGCCGGCCTCTGATAGATGGCCTTGATGGGCCATTTGTCATACTGTAATTGTTCCAGCAAACACGGAATACCCACTAGTATAAACAGTGGTGTGCAGCGTTGCTAATAAAGTGGAGTACCAGTGGAAGGAAACGGTGATACACTGTTGCCCTTGGTTAAAGAGACAATGCCTCTTTTGTTCTGGCCCTTGTGCTGATTGGACCACAGGAGGGGGTAAAAGAAAACATGAAGAGAGAGAAAAAGGCAATCATAGAGAATACTGCCATTACTCATCAGTATTGACATGACCAAGTGTGGAACCAACAGTGATGGTCCTTTGAACAACAGTAGCAGTTTTGGGAGTGATTTATTTTATTTTTCTTCAGTTTGGCAGCAAAAATCCTAGAAGTGAGCCTGTCAACAGGATGTAGGGAGACAGAACTAACCCTTAGTATGTGGTTCAGTATTGCTGTACTGTATTACTTTCTGGTAGCTCTCTGCATAAAGGAAAACTTTTGCTTGCTACCAAGTTCCCGTTTACTTTCACTTGCATTAGCATTAGTTGCATGCCCTCTGAGGTGTTTGAGCATAGTATACATACTCTGTCGGGTGTACACAAGCTTTGCCAAACATGGGGCTTCTCCCCATTTTAAAATCTTGATTGAGTGGGGAAAATGGAATTTAGACATGTGAACAGTGTTTCCTTAAGTCCAATTCCAATGTAATTAGATACCAGAACCTTTAGCATGTGAACAAAGCAGAACAAGTGTACGTTGTTCAAACAATAAACACAATAAAATGAAAATCTACATGTAAAATGCATTTTAAATGCACTGTGTAATTCCAAAATACATTTGAAACACAAAGTATTTAAAATTATTCTTAGATGTTGAAATAACTACAGGAAAAGTTTTTTCATATGTTGCAATAAATGTTAAATACGCACTTCATATCAGTTCTGTGTATATCTGGTCCCTATCTGTCAAGAGAGGAGAATGCAGGTGCAGGCTCAAGTTTAATCCACCATATTGAAAGTATAAAACTAACACAAGCAGAAATGGGTTCTAGGCCTGGAAGATCTTAATCTTAAATTGAACGCTAAAGCTAACATGATCGTGGCAACAAAAAATGCAAGACAAACATGACAGCAACACTTGCAACTAAATATATGAAGTAGTAACAAGACTCGAAACAGGTGATGTAATTCAGTGCTTGTGACTCTGCATGTGACTCATGGAAGATGGGAGCTGTAGTTTAGTAGGTCCTTGATGCTCTGTGACACAGCCTTCCCCTACACCAGTTAGGGACCAAAACGGACAGTATGCACATGGCCTCCCCTTTGTTTCCTGCCTTGGACATCACTGGCAAGACCACCACATCGGCCTCAGTCTGCAGTCAGTAGAGCGGGCTGATTCCTCTGCCCTCTCTCAAACTGCATTTTCGAGGCCTCCTTGTTGGCCTCCTGCTGTGACTTTGCAAAGGAGGCTTTATGGAAGAAACCTGACAGCAGCCTGGATGGAGAAGCCACCTCATCAGCATCTGGTGTGAGCCTGGCTAGGGCATGGCATGCAGTGCCATGTGGTTGGGCTTTGACATATTCAGGAAGCTGGGCCATGGGTGCTGGTCTCTCATCCAGGCTGCACTGCTCCAAACATATCGTACAGTGCCTGAATGTGTTTGTTCAAGAGTTTCGGCAATGAGATGCAGGCTGCATCAAAGGCTACTCTAGAATACTGGAGACTATCTCAATTTTCCTGCTGCATCGTTGGGAGGTCTTGCGTTCTGTTACGGCATTGAGGAGGGAAGGATGCTGGTGCAGCCATAACTTTAATTATACACATTGCAAATATAAAACAAACATAAGCCGGAACACGGTTATGGCTAGGAAGTTAAATCATCACTTAAACATTTTGTCATGGTTAAAAAATCTTTGATGAATAACATTAATATGCAGTGTGTACAGGATTTTGAGGACATTGTTTTTAAACAGATTTTGAGGCAGAATTTGGAACATAATAATAATAATAATAATAATAATAATAATAATTAGTGTTAGTATTATTATTATTAGTATTATTAATAGTAGTAGTAATAGTGCTAATATATTGTAATCAGATAATACAATACTCTGATCTATGTATATATTTGAACCTATACCTTTTTATAAAAATGAGTTGTCAGTAGTTAGTGCAAATGTACTGTCTCCATTTTGATAGGTCATTTATCCTCTCTGTGTCATTTCATTTCTTTGTGCCCTTGTATCTCAATTATCCCCTCTCTTGTGGTATGCTGAGAATCTTGAAATAATGGAGTGTGTGTATGTGTGTGTGTGTGTGTGTATGTGTGTGTGCATGCACCTTGTGTTCCATGACTCTTATTTCTGGAAAAATGTTTGTGTGATAGACTGGCCACTACTGCAGTACAACCTCTCGCATTTGTCCTGACATACTGTGGCCCTGGAGCACTTTACAGTGACCCCTCCTCTCACCTTCTATCTGACGGACAGTTTAAAGCATCATTAAGTGTAATTACTATTTCAACAGACGAGTCAAGAGAAACTCACATTGGAAGAAATTATTATTCTAAATGGTCCAATTGCTCATCCTACCCCCAAAACACTTTTAAAATGTACCCTTTTTGACTTGTAGCACTTTAGTTGCACACTAGGTGTGCTTATTTGCTGTTTATTGTCTATAGTGCTGCATATGGTTTGATAGATTATACAGGATATAGACACTTTGTGGCCATTTATTAGATACAACCATTTTTAAATGTTATTTGTACCACAGTGCTGTTGAGTTGTGGATAGATTTTCTAGAACAGAATAGCTCTGACAGTATTTATGTGTTATGTAAGCAATAGATTTTATATTAATATGATCTTTAAGATATTATCATTTCTACAGTATCTCATACACAGGGAGTTGTATGGTGGATGATCGCTATAATGTCAATCTAATCATAATTGAATTTATTTAAAAGCATGTTTTCATTTAACAAAGGAAATCGTATAATCATTATGGTGACGTTTTCTACTGGATGACATTTATGTAACATTTGTTGATGGAATCCTTGTGTGCCTGTGGTGTGTGTTTGTTTTTCATAAGCAGGAGAATTTTCAGGAGGTAAAGCTTTGCAGTTTAGTAAAATGACAAGCTGGAGTCGGATGAGTCTGATGAGGGAGCAACTATTTATATCTTCTGTAAATAAGTGATAACAGTAACTTTGGTTAAAAATCACAGTCTTTTGTTAACTCATTCAGTAAAGTACTGTTCTTAAAATACAGATGTTTTGGGCCACCCAAGCAGCACAGCCTGTTATGGGGGCAAGGTGCAGCCACACACAGTTTCACGACAACTAATAATCTATTAATAAACTAATAATCTGTCAAAGAAACAATTTATTTTTCTTATTCTTCTATACTTTCAACAGTAGGCTATATATATATTTTTTGCCCAAAAAGTTGACCAACAATCCAAAACCAGGTGAGAAAAATAATACACCTTTCCTACTTCCATAGTTACTGTATTTAGAGCAATTAGCAGTAACGGCTTAATTTGATAATTATCAAGTATGGTTACCCCTATAAACGCATGAATTTTGTCAGTTTGTTGTCAAGCCAGAAACAAAGAATATCAGCTGTAACCTCAGAGAAGCTGTTGCTCACAATTCGATATTTACATTCTACGATGAAAATGATTGTTTACAAATGTAGAGCCTCCAAGACAGTCATTGTTAGAGTGGGCATCTCATCTAAATTCAGTTTATGGTCTGAGATATGAAGACAAACACAGGCGCTACATCATGTGACCTACAGGTCTCTGTAAGCACATTAAATATTTATGTTCATGACAGCACCATCTGAAAAGCACTGAATAAGTGTGTGGCTTTTGTGAAAGGGTTGTTGGGGAAAAACTCATCCTCTCCGAAAGGTATATGACGGCACGATTTAGATTTGTGAAATTGAATCTGGAAAAAGAAAACACAAGTTCTGGAGCAATATTTTTTGGACTGATGAAACCAAGATGGATGCCATCCAAGATCTTTCACCATATTTGCTGAAAACCAAAACAAAATGCATCACCAAAAACACCTTATATCAACTCTCTGTCATAGGGGTGGAAGCAATGATCTGGGTCTATTTTGCAATGACGGAACCTGGACAATTTGCACTCATTCAGGCAGTGTGGAATTCTACTTTAAACCAGAATTTAAAAAATATGAATCCATCTTTTTAAAAGTTGAATCTGGGTTAAAAGTTGCTCATGCAACTGGACAATGATCTCAAATCGACACTGAATAAAGAATAATGTAGGTGTGGGAATGGGAAAGTCCAGACCTCAACCCCATTGAGATGCTGTGGCAGAATCTTAAAACAACTTTGCATAAATTAAACTCCTAGTGAAAATCGTTGTGTTAAGGGAAAATCCACACCAGAGTGATGCGCTGTGTTGTGAAGGAGAGGTGTCCGGAATAACAGTAGAAACTACCCTTATTTCTTAATATACTTGCTACAGGATTGGACTGCTTGCTTCATGTCTGACATGCTGGTCTTCCAGTAACTACTTACAGTAAGCACGAATGTGATAATGGCCTGGAGGAAGGTCAGGACTGTATGGAGATGTAGTAATAACTCCCAGCTATGTCCTGTACTGTGCAAGTGGTGCTCCTGAAGGGTTGCGTGTACAGTTTCCACAAACAGATGCATCTCTTCTGCAAGTTGACAAGTTATCCATCTATTTTTTTTTCTCCAAGGATCAGGCGTCCCATACCAGAATAATTATACAGAGTAACCAATATCAAAGATCATATTTCTTAAAATATGAGTCGAGGTATATAGACAAATACAGTAGTGGAAGAATGTGAATCAGCAAATGTGAGAAATAACAATAAGCTGAAAAAAGAATAAAATATACAAACCAATACTAACAAAAAACAGTAACAGAAATAGCAAATACTATCATCACCACTACCACTCCTATTGTATGGTCCTGTGTTATGCTCTCAATATACCTCCAAAGAGAAAACCATGTGTCTCCAAATTTTTGCAAATGATGTCTCGGATTATATGTCAGCTTTTCAGGAATAAGAAAAGTTGAGATCTGAGTGTAAAAAAGTGTAGAGATTGTACCTCTGTTTTAAATTGCAGTGACAGAAAGCCGTTCTTTGCAACAAAAGGGAACAACATAAAATGGTTCTCTGCCGCTGGTCAAAAAACTTTTCTAATTGGTCATAAAGTAAATGTAAACTAGGACTCAAGTCAAAATGTTTATTAAAGATGTTTTTCACAGTGGAATGTTCCGCTTCCCAAAACGGCTTAATATTGTCAGAGTGCCAACAGAAATGAAGAAAAGTGAGTGACATTTAGGAAACAGATCTGATCAGTTTGGGTACATTCTGTGATACCGCACTGGGTGAAGTAAATTCTAGTTTGTAATTCATCTCATTTACAGTACAGTAAAAGAAGAACTTTTAGAAGGTAGCCTTTTCCATATCACAATGTACAACCTTCTTCATAATGTTTGCACCATTCAAATGTTTTACTGTGGTCCAGAGTCTCATCACCATACCGTGCATGAAGTTTTCTATAAATGTCATTCAGTCATCTTGATTTCTGCCTTCATTCATGAGAAATTTTAGGTCCTATTTGACTTGAATTCTTCTTGTACTTTCAAACAGCTGCTTCAGCTGACCAAAAGAGTACTGCAATATATTTGGTAGCTCAAGACGCATTTCAAAATGAATGCAAATAGTATGAATCCCAATTTTATTCTGTGGATCCATTTGTTGTTCCTTATATTTTGCACGGAAAATGCCATGAGCTTTATGAACCAGTTAAAAGCTAGATAAGCATGGGTCATACAAACAACTTGACTCAGCTGAGTAATTTACTCATAGTTGAAACCACAAGAAAACCCACATTTCCTCCTGTTGGGAAATGGTCGATGCCATCATCTCAGCAGGCACCCGAGGCTCTAGACCAGCTCCTCCTTGACTCTGCATCAATGGCAGTATTTATTATAAAACATTCCCATTGCACTTCTCTCTCGCTCTTTCTTATTCTCCTTTCCCCATTTGGGTGATGATTATACTCTGGATGAGAACAAACAGTATCTCTACTTAATAATTCACATCACTTTCATCTGATATTCAGTTACCATGGGCAATTTAGTAGTTGAATAATTTTGTGAAAAATTCATTTATTATGGCTGCGTGTTATGAGGCGGTGGTGATGGCAGCCAAGAGTGTTAGTGGAGGGGTTTAAATTGCGTCTGTGGAGGGGATCCAGGGGAAGGTAATGTGTTCTAATGTTCTCAGCCATATGCATTGTTTTCAGGGCTCATCAGTTTTACATTGATTCCCACTGAAGTGTTTAATTGCATCATGAATATGATCTAATTCTGTCCTTTTTGCTGAAACCGGCGCACTCGCTGAAAATGATGTACTGCCATGACAGCGCCATATCGGGACATATTTTATATGGAACGTAAATTATAGTGTTAAATTAGCCTGGAAAGATAACTAGCTGGCACAGGGAATGGACCCAACAGTTTAATTTAGTGTCAAAAGGCTGTGAAGGGATAAATCTCTCCTCTCTCTCTAACGCCCTGCCATAATGTCTTGGATTTTACTGGAATAGTTTAACTATATTTTTATTACCTACAGTTTCTCTCCATGTTGCACTTTTTTGTGGGATTTCAGTAACAGGACACAGTTAGAAGGAACAAGTGCAGCATCCTTTTTCAGTCTGATTTAGAGATGTGCATAGTATTTTCGTATAAGTTTAGGATGTTCACACTCACTTTATTAATATTGTTATTGTTATTAGCCAAAATAGTCCATATATCAAGATAATCATATTTTTGATGAGTGAGGTTTCGTACTCTCATAACATCAGTAAGTTAAATGTCTAGAGAAAAATGCAGTTCCTTCATCGTCATATGTCTACTTTGCTTTTTTTTTTTGTGTGAGAGAGCAGGTAAACGAGTACTGCTTTGAAATGGTTTCTTCAAGCTGGGTTATTCACTAAAGATGAAAGGCATTGAGTGTGCATGGCCGTCTTTTTATTTTGCTTCAGGAGGGAGCATTTTCTCTCTGCTGCCCTTAAAGCTTGGAGTGTTCTACTGAGTGGTTGCCAGGAGTTAAGTTTTCTCTCGCCAGCTGGTCCTGTACACAGTCGCTCTCTGGCTCTTGTGCTTTCTCTTATCTTCCATACCTCCTTCACTATAATAATGGTCTGCAGTTTTTGAGCCAACCACTTAATAAAATGTGTGAACAGTCAGTCATATTGGTTCCCAGAACTTGTAAAGGACCTTTTGAATATTGACTGAGTCCATGTTTTTTGTACCAAAATCCTGTTTCTGCCCACATTTGTATTTTTTATTTTATTTATTTATTTTTTTTTACAAAAGTTTCATTTCCACACAGAAGTTCAGAGAGGCAATGGAGACTCCTGTACAAGCACATATTGGGCACAATTCCTAATTAGGAAGGCTTTTCTTGATTGTCAAATAATCATCATAAAGGCAGCAACAGTATTTAAATGAACTCCTACTCTATTATGGTTTGGGTAGCGTGCTTTTAAACAGCGCATGAGTCGAGCAACTTCAGGGAAAGTAAATGTGTGGTGTTGTTCACTTCAAAGTCACACACTTTCTGTCTGAGCCATTGGGTTTATATTGGGTGACCTCCGGACGCAAGACTAACCGTCCCAGAACCGCCAGAGTCTCGAAAAACAGTTTTACCCCTTACCGAAAATTTATGTACAATGATCCAAACTCAGTAAGTGTACAGTGTCGTTTTCGGATGTAGATGCAGACCTAACTTATCTGTGATCATGAGAACATAAGAAGAAAATATAATATAAACATGTTTCATCAATTTACATGTGTCCTTACTTCAGACTTTGGGTTTTCAGGTGTGTTTGTACAGCCTGTGCTAGTGAGTGACCATAGTGACAGCATGAACAGACATGCTCTGATTAAATCAGCGCAGAGTTTAGTTTTCATCTGCTAAGCAATAGTTTCTCAAGCACACACACTATACGCTTGCAAAACTGCCTTTCATCCGGGAGGATCTCTGATCATCCCAAACACATTTTTATCATCCCTGGGACGACAGGGCGCTGTTAGTCTCGAGCCCTTGTGGACCAAGATAAATATTGCCACCCACTCCTCCCGTCTTTCTGTTCCACACTCCAGTCTTGCCATCAGGGCTAGTGGCTTAATGTCAGGGAATGTTGGTGAAGAGACGAGAGAAAAATAAGGCCTTGCAATACTTTTTGCAGATACATTCGTGTGATTTTGAGCGAATAATATGATGTAAATGCAAGAAAGGCTAACAACTGCAGATTTAGCCCTGGGGCTTTGTTCACCATGTCGCATATATGGCAGCTGGATAAACTCTGCAGAACCTGCTGTGTGACATCCCTTGTGTTTTATATGATCAAAATGAAGCCATAGAGAGTATGCAAGCTTGTAATTTTACAAAGGTGGCTTTTGATTTTTTTTTTATAACCCTCATGAACTTTCCCTAAAAGAATACAAAGGCCAATGTTGCCTTTTAAAGACGTGTACATCTGTTTGGATGACTTGGTTTAGCAGTGTAGTTTATTAGGTCTAAACAATTCCTTTAATTAGCATTTGGACATGTCACAAGGGTTTGTGGTAAAGAATGGATACCAAAAGAGCCATAGTGTAGACCTACATGCATAAAATATACTGTACATTTAGACTTTATTACTTGAATTAAATGCTGGTTCATGTCTCTGTTTTGTAGGTCAGTTTTTAAGTCTGCCTTTTCCTAAGGCCTGTTCCTTTGCTCTCTACTGAGTTTGAATAGCTCAAGTATTTACTTCTTTTCCCATCCTCTCTGTGCTTGGGCTCTGAGCTGAAGTGGTGTTACCTGAGTGAGGTTGGTAAGGAATGTGTCTAGAGAAGATGTCTAATAGACAGGACTGTGTAAGGAAGTGAGAGAAAGAAAGAAACAAAGGTTCCTCTTAGTATTATCAGTGTTGGTGTGTACAGAGGTTTGTGTGTGTGTGTGTGTGTGTGTGTGTGTGCGTGTTATCCTTAAGCCTCTATGCGTTTGACAGTAAGAGAGAAGAACATAAGGAGTGGGTGAAAGAGAATGTGTAGAAGAGTGAGAGAGAGAGAGAGAGAGAGCAGGAGAGAGAGAAGAAAAGGATCCTCAGGAGGTTCCATTGATGCACTGTTATTTGGTTTACTTACTGCGCCTGCCAAATGATATATCAATGAAAATCTGTTCTCTGAATTATGGCCATCTGATGATGGAGAGACTGAGTGCCGTGTCCTGGAACGCCTCTTATTGTGCCCCATTACTTAGCCTCTCTGAGTACCACTAAGTGATTTTTAGAATGCATTGCCACAGGCTCTATTCTTCCTAATTCACTGTATTTTTTCACCCCTTAAATGGCAGTGAACTACATTTGCACTTAAAACATATTCTTTAATATTCTGTTATTTTACATACAAATTGCATCCTGGGCAATGCATTCATCATTGCTCATCCCCTCCACTCTTCTACTAAATGAAAAATGTATCTTAAATGAATAATGGATCGCACTGTAGAATAATTTTCTTTGCAGCATGTTTACCGTTTTGGATGATTTTCTTTGTCTCGGCAAAGAAAATGAGGCCAATATCCTCATGCATGCCTCACTTTGGATTTTCTAAAGAGCTGCTCAGTGATCAGAGTGTATTGATTCATATCATGGCAATATGATAGCTGAACCCTAGGAGAACATTCTTTCTTTGATTTATATAGGTCCTTGGTAGATCTGCACGAGAAGGAAAGCATGGCTGAAGGAGAACTTCGGCTCCTGAGATGCTTCAGATCAATTAACTTGTGATATCTGTGGAAAGTCTCAGATAACGCCGCTAAAAGCCTCCTGATTTAGTTTGAATGTAATTTCTTTTTTTAGCTTCTGACCCCTCGTTATCTCTCGCAGTGGTGCTGTCACTTCAGCTGGAGCAAAATAGGGCCGAACCCGTAATGTCCTTTATGCTCAGCTGAGAGAAGTAGATGGATGTGAGCAAGACAGAAGCTCTGTTAATGGTCAAGCTTAGTTGTGATGCATAGTCATATTTATAGTTCCACCTGTCCCATCGAGTCATACTAGAGCTCCTTCCTGTGCTGTCGTGGTGCCTTCTTGTATGTGTTCAACATACTGTTGCTGACTCAATTTGGCTTTAGCATTTCATCTGTGCGTATAACGGATCTAATGATGGATTTAGTTGTCTGGAGGACTGGTAATGATGACTGGGTTTCACACTTCACAGAACACCACTTGGGTGCTCTTCCTGGCTGTGGGATTCACAATGTAAACTTTCTCCCAGTGCACTTCCTACTTTTTCTACTCTGCCATCCAAAATATTTCGTTGAGCCCAGGAGAGAATCGCTTGACTGAGCTGTATGGAGACAGCTTGTTGCCGCCACCGCCACACTGCTGGTACACTTTTTTTTTTTTTTTTTTTTTTTTTGCTTTCCCTTTGAGATGGCATAGTACAGATGGGAGTCGCTGGACTGCGGCAGCTCATGTCACGATACGTTGACGATTTTACGGCTGAGCAGAAAGCAGCTTCTACAGTGTTGTTCTGCTGAGAACACTGAACAGATTACAACAGTTTACATTGTTGTACTTCACATACAGATTGCCAATTGTCTTGCAGCACAAGTGCTACGGGCCAAATAAATTCAGTTAAAAAGAAAAACCCGAATTAAATCATCAAGGATCATGATCTCCTTATTGTTCTGAAGGTCAGATTCAGTTCGTTATGAAGGCTAGGTGGTATAGTGTAAACATCACGCCTTAGATATTATAGGAATGATTTCACACAGAACAAAGGGTTGCTTAATTCAAACAGTTAGACGTCGAGCACAAATATGAAGTCTTTCTGCAAGTGACTGATCACCCAGATGTGACAGGACGATCCAAGCACCTTTGATGCATGGGATATAAATGGATTGATTAATATGGAGGATGGAGAGGGAGCTTTGTTATCAGTGTGGAGGCCCTCCTTAGGTCACCCATCTATCATGGTTCCTCAGGCCATGTTGGTTTGCTTTGGTAATGAGTGAGCTGACATTTACACAGAGCTCACTAACAGTCTGACCCGCTGATTACAGCTGAAGCCTCACGCTAGCGACTATTGATAATAAAAATTTTTTTTTTTAAAAAGGCCAGAATATAGGATGGAACAAAAACGTGACTTATCTACCCCTTTTTTATATGCGTATAACATTAAGGGGACGGTGATAATTAATTGAATATCCTGGAGTAAATATAAATAAATGTACGATTCAGCACAAAGCTGTGCGCAGTATGGTGTTTAGTTTAGGTTAAAGAGTGATTTATGAGAAGTCTGAGGGTGTTGTCCACTTTGCTCTGCCTGCTCATAATATAAGATGAAAGTTAGCAGCATGGAGCTCCAGCACTGGTGGAAGGATTTTGGACATGTGTGCATTGTAGCATCAAATAGATTGTGCTTCCTCGCATGTATTCAGCTAATGTGCTTCAAGCATCCTGATGCAGATGAATGTACAACCATGGGAAACTGATGACATGGTCCCCTCCTTTACACGGTGTGTACAACAGGTATACACAAGGGCTCTTGCGTATATTTCATTTGACTCCAGTGTGTCTTTTCCAAAGCTCCTTTTGCTCCAGCCATAGGCAACAGCTGTTGAATAGCAGTGCTTAGATTGGTGGGGACACTCAGGATACCTTTTTTATTGTCTGTGGAATAGGAGATGGCTGCTCAAATGGTGATGTGCCTACACACACAGGCAGACACAGGCACACACAGCTACAGCATCAGCCCCAGGTTGGGCCATTTTGCAATTTTTTGTGACAACCGTTTATGCAGCATGGAAAATATTTGCGTAGCAGGTGTATGAGCTAGAATATTGAAATATTAACAGCTTTTTCAAGTTTCTGACTCCATATGAACAAACTCCTTCATATATCATGCGTTTGAAGATGTTCAGCAAAGCAAATCTATGATTATTTTCACAAACTGTACCTCTGTGAGTTCTGTAACCTTGCTAGTGAGTCCATCATCTCCATTTTAAAATGTACATCCTCAATGTAGGTTACGTTCCCAGTCTCATTGCTCTAGATAAATTTATTTTTATCTCAGATGAGTAATATTACAGCACACGTGCGCATATTCTCCTCGGCACATATGAGTAAGAAAAAATGTCAGCCCAAGTGTGACAGGTGGTCCAGGTTTGTGTCGCTGGGCCCCCAGGGTCCTGCCGAAGCTCAGGTTGTGAATGTGAGGGGCTGGTCCCAGTTCAGGATGACACAGGTGGTGTGAAACCTGGCTCTCTCCGATCACCTGAAATATTCACATTCTTCTGGCAAGCAAGCTTTGATCTCTCCTTGCAATCAGCAAGGGAGCTGTGGAGGGAAAAGGAAACCGTGTAAACAACAGGAAAAAAGGAGCACACCTGAGAACACACTGATATTTCTTAAGAGAGAATAAACAATGGCAGTTTATCAGTGTTATCCATCGCTCAGGGTTTTTCTTTTTTTTTTTTTTTTAAATCCCCCTCGTCGATGGCCGTGTAAAAACTGGGCCAACGTCAACATCGCAGTTGCACCTTTGCAGAGGTAAGCTCTTGATTTGGTGCTGTTTGTTATGGATTGTCATGTCAGTGGCCCCAATTTATAAACTTCTCCTTGCGCTGGTTATATTTACGCTGTAATAAATTTTGTGAAGACGTTTATTAATTTTTTTTGTTTTTAGCTATGTGCGGTTGGACTCATTGTGGCAAACTGAAATACTGTTCTTGGCCGTTTTGTGAAATACTGTGCCTTATCCTCACCTAATGTGGGTTTAGACTGTTGTTTTACCTTTAGCCAAGAAATCAGCAATCAATAACTAGGCAAGAATGAAACGTGATTAGAAAGGCTAAGTGTAAATCCAGAAGGTGAAAGTAGCACTGGATTTTGATAGCCATGACATTCATATGAAATGTTTGACAGTAATTTATGACGAGTTCAAATCAAACAGAGGTTTACCATAAAATACAAATGACAAGTTTTAATATAAGTCCTATACCAGCTAAGAAGTAGTGAGTAGACACATTGTGCCATTTACATTTTTGCTCAAAACCTCCAGGATTTGTAGATTAGGACATGTTGATTAAACTATCTGTACGGTGTCTTAAATTAAATAAAATTGAGTCTGAAAATAACTGTACAGTAAAATTTGTTTGATTTTGTTTGGACTTCAACATGTGAAGATTCTAATGTTCAATTTATCAATTTCAATTGACACTGAGTGTATGTGGAGGGGACCATACACCATTTTTCTATTTGCTTTTATTTATTGGCCAGATTTGTGTCATGGGACATCATTAGTTTCAGCATAAGAGGACTAACAAAGGGCCTGTAGCTGTTTCCAAAAACAGCTGAGTTCCAAAAAGACCAAAAAATGAATGATACCAGTAAAGCTGCTTATTGTGTGGAAAAGGGTTTTTAAATGAACCTGGCAGATTTCAGATGACAAATGTATTCAGTCAAGAAGAGAACACTGTAAAAGATATGGCATGATAAAAAGAAAACTTTGTGCGCCCTACAGAAGAACCATAATGCGATAGGACTGGTTCTAGCTTCTTTACTAACAAGAAGGCTCTGAAAGGGAAAAATGTCTTGAACATATGAGGCCAGGCAGTATGGGCAGAGAAAAAACTTCATTATCTAAATTAAGGAATGTTTTTTTCTTTTTTTTTTTCTTTAGGTAATCATAGTGGCATTGGTAGTAAGGCCTGGAGAGCAGATTAACTTTTTTCTATTGATACTACTGACTGCAGGATCAGGATGAATTTGGAAGTGTAAGGAAGCATCTTAACACTTGGATCCAACAAATGCTTCAAAACTCAAATGCCTTTAGTGCCAAAACGGTGTTGACTGGCCAAGTATCTAAACAGGGCAGTGTTCACTATACAAACTGCACAAAGTGGATCATCACTAGACAATATATCCTGCAACATTATTATGCATTATTAGTACTGCTTTTAGCTCTGCTCCATTTGCAACATGATGTTCATGCACAGAGTTTTGAAGAATTTCCTGGATGTCAGCAGTTATGAAATACATCACACTTCCAAATTCATTCTTTTGCTGCTGTTGATGACTCAATTTTAGTCATCAATTTAGATTGTAGTCTCAATACTCCATGCATTCTTCTTATCCAAGTTGAGCAGGAGAGCATGTAGTTTATTAAGGAAGATTTTCTGTCCTGTGGGTTTCCTTGTAAATTCTACAGAGTGGCTGAACTTAACACATCGCCAGCAGTGTTCTTATCTATTTAGTTGGGTTCTGCATGATTGTATTGTAGGATGATTTTCCAGGTAGAACTGTAAGGGGTCATCAACTGCAAATTATTGTGTCAAGCAGAACTTTTTAAAAACATTTTATTTAAAAAGTTTTTTTTTACTGTATATTTGTCAAACACCATGCAGTGTAAATAGGAATTTCAAGAAACAGTTAATATTTACAATTTATTCATTACTAATAAATGCTATAAAGTACTAATACAATCATCGGCAGAGGTGTGACTAGCGTTGTCGCGCATTAGCCGTCATGCTGCACTTCTTTTAGGAAGTTGTTAATGTTGTCATTTTTTTATTATTTATAAGGAGGTGCAGCTAAATCATTTTACCAACTGATCTACTAAATTTAACACCAGATTTTTTTACTTTTCCTATTCAGATTTTGAAGGTTTCTCAATTGGTAACTCAACTGTCATCTATACAACATGTTCCATGTTTTTAAACATGTATTTTGCATTGATTAAATTGACTGTAACAGTTTCATTCTTATACGAGTAAAAAAAGAAGTCTGACTACGGTGCGATATTGCGTTTTACCCATCTTAATTTTCATAGTGAATTTGCCTGTGGTTCTCATCCGCGGCAGGAGAAAAGGGTGTTTTTTCCATCTGTTTCTAAAACACTCCTTAATGAAACCATAAGAAACAGAGGACTACATGTTTTAGATGGGGTGTTGATGGATTGCAGTATACGAGGCGCTAAAACTCCTAAAAGAAGTGCAGCATGATGGCTAATGCGCGACAACGCTAGTCACACCTCTGCCGATGATTGTAACGCTCATGTGCTGCTCCTTCTCTTTAAGATCCTCTGTGCTGTCTGTGAAGAGCAGCCTGACTGACTGGGGATTAATTATTCGGGATCATTTCCCAGGCTTTGCCGGCAGCTTTAGAAAGGGTGTCAAAATGAGATTTTCAGAGACAGTACCTGCTAAATCTACACACCATAGCACTATTAGCGTATTATGTGCACCCTTCAGTGCGTTTTGTTTAACAGGTAATTGTGCGTTTGCGAGAACTGTCTAATTCTTTGCTGTGTTCCACCCACTCTTTTCTTTATTGCAGTAGAGTTATAAATGTAAAGAGTATTTTTAAATGTACTTTTGCTCACCATTGTTTTTGTTAAAAAATTTTTTTTTGTTGTTTTTCTCTGCAGCACTGAAGATATAAGGCAGATAAGTGTGCGGTACACTTATATTTAACGCCTCTGTTTATAACAGTGTTTCACAATATACAATAATGATGTTTATATGGTCAAACTCTGAGACTTCTTGCCTGTTTTCTTGCACAAAGATATCTCCGTGACCACTCGCTAATCTATCCTCCCAAAATTGTGTGTGCGTCTGTGTGTGCGTGTGTGTTTTGTAGGCAGGGCTAAAAGGCCAGGATGGGGGTGGGGCGATGCCCGTAATAACATGCGGGCCAGACTAGTCTGTGACAGTCGGGTTTTGTATTGATTGTGTTGCTTTGATTTATTGATTGATCTCTTTCTTGAATGTTGCATCTGTGGAGGTAATCTCAAATGGCTCAAAACAGTCTTACCATACACACAAATGGCAGAAATAAGGAATTTATAAAAAGCAATTACCCTTATTTTTATCACACATAAGTCCCTCTGCTCTATGTTTAGTTGTTACTGATTGTTTCTTTATTCAGGTTCATTATTATATGTAATTTAAAGTGTATAGAGCTACAGTACACTCTCTGCCTAGATTCAGTAAAATCCTGCAAAACACAGGACAGCGCTTCAATGAACAGATGGATAATGACTCAAAATGTACCACAAAACCAATCCAAGGCAAAGAAATGTCCTGTTCTTAAATGGTCGAGTCAGTCACCTGACTTCAACAAGCAGCAGCTGACGATGGCTACATGAAAGACCCAGGAAAGCATTTGGTGATTTTCATGGGATTGAGACTTCCGGTGGTCATTAACTGCAAAGTTTTTGCAACTAATTATCAAAACTAATCCTGATGTTTTCTAGTTTGTCCAAATACTTTTGAGTCTGTGAAATATAGGGACTTAGTTAAAAAAATAATAATAAAGAAGATATTCCTTAATAGTAAAAGAAATGTTTTTGTTAAACCATGTGAATTTAAGGTGAAAGTGTACACATCATGGATTATCTTGATTTTTTGTTTTTCATTTTAAATTCTTTATGGTGGCAGAAATAACGAAACTGCGTTGCTGTCCAAGTACTTATGGACCTGACTTTGCATGGATGCAGACGACCCTGGTTGCGTGAATTTGTATTCTGTGTGTGTGTGTGTGTGTGTGTGTGCGTGTGTGTGCATCAGGGGTTTGGAGGCAGTGCAGTCACTAGGCAGAACAGAGTGGATCTATAAATTGATGGAATTCAAAGCCTCCAGCATCGATTACCATTATAACAAACAGCAGAGCCCCGAATGTCTGATTATTTTTAGACAAAGATTCTGTTCTCTCAGCAGTAATTCTGCTGATGCTGTCACACTTTCAGACATCTGCCTATGATTGCAATTAGATGGGATACCAAAATAATACCTCCATCTACATTTTTCCTTTTTTGTTTCTGCCACCCACTCCCCCCCGTCTCCATTTATTTGTGCTGGTGTGACTGCCCCTGAACTAGATCTGCTTTTTTAGATGTCAACATCCCCAGTTCTGTGCTGTCATCAGCTTTTAATGCTGCATATTTAGTGGCCATCAATATTAAAGATTATCAGGCACTATAGTATACCTGAAGGTTATTTTAACTCAGCATGATTTATTTTCCATATTGAATGTATTATTTGAACCTACATGGTATCAAAGATAAATCAGAAATCGGACATGACTTCTATTTGTGTTTCTTCAAGGGCATAAATCTTATTCACTGCTAGCGTTATCATGTGGTATCTGTTCAGTGTTGTGCATCACTCGACATCTCAACCCCAGTGGTGTTTTGTTCATTCGTCTCCTCATTTGCATATTCGGAGTGGTTGCTCTGCGAAGGTGGTCTGTCATGCTGGAGTGTAAATACCTCTTCCAGTCAGTTCCCAATATTACGCCGTCTGTCAGACAGGATGACACACGCTGGCCTCAGTGGATTGTGCTAGCCTTCGCCTCTCAAGTGGCTCCTCCTTCCCCCATGGTGCTTTGCAGGGGGAGATTCATCAATTACCACCGGATGTTTGACTGGCACAGGCTTAATGACAGGGCCTTGCTATTGACCTGCCTGCTTGCCTGCCATGTAGTGAAAATGCAGCTCCTGATTGCCTTTTTACAAACCTTGAAAAACATTTAAGTTGTCTGCTTTTTCATGGCTTCATTTCAGTACACTGAAGCTAACATATTGTCTGCGTTTGGTGTGACTCTATAGAGGTGTGGGTGGATCTTTAGAGAAGTAAATGTTGCATTTACATTGGAGCAAGAAGGTTTCGGTGCCGAAACAAATCCAATGAAATCAAATGATTGCTGCAAACATGATTGAAGAACTGAAATTGCTTGAAGATATTTGGACTGTGAGCAGTCATTGATTAGCATTCATGAGTATTTCAGCCCAACAGGGAAGAGGGAGTGTTATGCTGGGACTGTGTGTGCGTGTGTGTGTGTGCGTGCGTGCATGCATGTGTGTTTGTGTGTGTGTGCATGCGTGTGTGTGATTTGTCTTACTGGGAAAAGTTTACATGTAACACATTGCACAATGTGTACTGGCAGCAGAAGGCTACAGTAAATGAAACACAGTGGTTAAATGTAACAGTTTAAGAGTGTAAGAGCATTTGAACACAGATGGACCTGACGCATACAACAAAGCAACAAAGTATAGAAAACATTAGTTTCTTCTGCAGGGGTCTTTTTGGTATGTTTATACTGTGAACATATGACAAACTATTTTTTATGACATCAAATTAACAAATTAGTTAACAGCATATGGAGTGACATGTTTTGTGAAATTGTTGTAATTCATAACAGGAACAACTTTGTGAACATTCTGCAACATGAATTGCACTGGCAACTGAGTTGCAACTGTTGTTGGCAAATTTCTATGGTGTATGATAAAAATATAAAAACACTGTAAAATATATAGTGGAACCTCTGCGTTAGAATATAACCCAGGCAAAATTTCGTATTGCAAAACCCTATAAGAAATAATGCAAATGCAGATAATCCGTTCCAGCCACCCAAAATATTACCAATTTCCAACACTATAGTCATTTAAGACATGGAAATTAAGTAAAATCACTTTAACTAAACAGTCAACTAAAAAGTCAAGTAAACTTAATTTATGAATTCTCTTGGCACCGGCTGCTTTACAAACAGAACTGAAACTGGCTCCCTTTGTTTCTTGCTAGCATCCTTGCTAACATCCTTGAGACACACAGTGCTGTCTCCTCACTAAATTTTGCACAAAATGCAAAAAAAAAAAAAAAACCTCAAAAATATGTGAACTTGCTTTGCTTGGCATTCCACTGACACAAACAAGTTTTGAAAGGCTCCCTGACATACACCCAACTTCTAGCATTAAGTTTAGCTCGGTTTGTATGCTCGTATGCTAAAATAGTTTCATATGCTGTGGTATTATGTTTCAGGTGATTATCTCCCCATAACAGCACATCCTTGCATATTATTCTTCATTTAGTCTGTTTTCAGTCATTAGTTGTTTTTAATCAGTTTGATCATCTCTTCATTTGGATCCTTTCCAAAAAAATGTTTAGCAAGCTTTTTTCTGTTTAGAAAAGTATTTGTCATGTAAAAACTGTTATTACTGAATTTAGTCCAATCTTTTATGTGGTGTGCACACCAGTGTTTTTTCATTAATCATTTTAAACTGTATGCATCACATATTTATGACCAAGCTGTCAGTAGTATTCATTCATTCAATACTTTTTTTAAAATTACATTTGGAGTCTCATTTTCTTTGTTTAAAACTAATGGATTATATAGAATTATGGAAGTAATGAGTATGTGAATGTGTATGCATGGTGTCCTGTGATGGACTAGTGTTCTATTCAGTGTATTTGTTTTAGATCCATCACAACCTGACCAAGATAATACGGTTACTGGATATGAATCAGTTATTTATTATTAATTATTATGTGCCCCGCCCTTGCCTTCTAGACCTTTAGAATAAATAAAGTAACGCAAGTTGACAAAAACTGGCAAAAAAATAATAATCATTTTGACGTTGTCCAAAATGGACAAGAATTGGCCCTCTTTAATGTTAATAACAAAACCTAATTTAATGAAGTGTGGCATGAATTGGATTTTTTTTGGCCTTAAGCACATTATTTCAAATCTAGAGCTATTATCCATTTTTGTCCTCAGGATTTTTCTCCCCTTAGATAATTTTCTAAATTGCTTTTAAGTAAGACTGCAGATTAATTAAAACCTAGTGAATTTTAATTTTCCATGTCATGTATGATTTTGATACAGTAATTGAAATGCTTCCCTCTTCCTTTTTAGTCATTTCTTTTCTGATTTTTCACCAGTGGTCGAGCAAAAAGACCTTTGACAGTATGAAGAGAGAGAGAGAGAGAGAGAGAGAGAGAGAGAGAGAGACAAAGTGGTCTGCTGGCTTGCACAGAGCAGATGGAGAAATTGGATGATTGATCATGGCTGCTTGATTTGGAGGATGCCATGAGGGATTGTCTCCATAAACTTCAATTAGATGAGCAGAGTTGGAGTTCGGACAGTGTAGAGGGAAAGGGATTGTTGTTTGATTACTATTGTATGTAATCTACTGTGCATACATTATGCTTGAATATGTGTTTAGATGGCACTGTATGATTCCGATTGTATCGACGTGAGATCAATATGTGATGTAGCTACGCCCCCTACCCCACCCCCATCTCACTCACTCTCTCTTTCGCTCTCTCTCTCTCTCTCTCTCTCTCTCTGTTATAGTCCCATGGCTGTTGCAGAGATATTGATTACTTCTGATACTGATTATCTAAAAGGCCTTCTGCAACTGTAGGCATTGGATTTATTTTGGTTTAATTATTTATGGGCCTGGGTCTTATGGTAAGCAGTTGCTTTCTATCAGATCATGAAGGATTACACTGTTAATATTCAGCAGTGTATATTTATTTATGTACGCACTAAGCTGTGTTTATAACTGTTGGCAGTGCTCTCTAATGTGCACCCCCCTCCCCCTGTTTATTTCTCTGTCTCTGTAGAGGGAGCTAAATTCAGTGGCGGCACAACTGGCTGGGCGACAGGAAGAGAGCGAGCACTCCCAAAAGCACGTGCTGGAGCTGAGCCGTGAGTTCAAGAAAAATGTCCCTGAGGTGAGTTGGAAACCGTCTCTTTTGTATCATATAGCCTTTTTCAGAATTGTAAAATTCTTAATTGTTTTAATGTTGCATCATAAATGCCAAATTCCTCACGCTTTTTCACTGCCAGTGGTAATCATTGGTCCAAGTGTACGGAGCCTCTGTATCCTTTGTGAGATGGCAAAGGGCACCATACTGTACATACCACTTCTAAAAAATACACATACTAGATTCACTTCTCAGAACAGTCAAAGCACAACTTTTTAAATAAAACCAGGCAGTCATCTAAAAAGATGCCACACTTCCCATTTCTGTTTCACTTTTTCAGTCTTTGGCCTCTCTCCTCTGATTCCCCATTTTCTCCCTCTAATTTTAAACCTTATTGAAGTCACTGATTCCTCTCAGGTAAAGGTGAGGAGGCAAAAAAGGCATGTCATGCACCTCTCATTATATAAGCACTGACATTTTACATTTTTCCTCGTTAACAGACCTTTTTTCCCCTGACTGTGCTTAAAGACGTTTAAAGCTTCAACATTAACCTCCATCAAATTCTCCAGGCTTGAAACAGCAAAGCCTAATTTGCACACCACTTGACACAAATGTCATCAGTGACAATCAGGATTTACAGGATTGGCATACTTTCGAGTGTAAGTCTTGTATCGTACTGATTTTTTTTCCCTCTAATGGAGATGAACACATTCTTTAGCAATATGTAACCTTTTATATTTACTTCTGAATCAGTTGTAAACTTATCTTACGGAAACTTTAAAAAAAAACGTATAGGTATTTTTTTATAAATAAAATACATTTTAAAGTAGTGTCAGGCCAGAGCATTTACTTTAAGTTGGTATAAATCCAGCATAATCTTAAGTTGCAGCACAGAACAGTTTTGAAGTAAGTTTTTCACATCAGAGTCTTTCAGTATTTCCAAATTGATTATAGTACCAAAATTCAATACCTACGAAGGTCATAACGCAATGGATCTTTTGTAACTGAAATCAATCACTATTTATAGAAAATCTTTAGCAAAAGTGATTAGTTGGTCTGATATTGTAGGTTATTGATTATGCGTCTCCACATGTATCTGCTATCTTTCAGATATTGCTCAAGCCAGGTTTTAGGATGATAAATTATATTTATGATATGTTTGTAGTTAAATTTATATTCATAAATATATTGAAGCATGTAGGTACATTTCAGCACCTACACAAATGTAAAAACATTTTTCAGACTAATATTCCTTTTGGTTGCAAAAAGCAGATATGAAAAAGCATACATTTCTCAATGTCAGGAAAACTCAAAGCTTTTATCCTTTCAAACTCATACACATTGATAATCAATTGTACAAAATTTAGTTACACATTCACAACATCTTTCCCCTAGGGCACTACAAATTATTAAAGTTATTTCTTTTGGAAATATTTGTGGAATGCATTTTTGCATTTTTCCTTAGACATGCTTGTCTTTTTAATCCTTTGATTGATCCATTTTGGTACATGTGCGTAGGCAAGCAATCAAAGACTAGTGCATAGTTCACTGAATATCACTTTACAGGCTCAATATGAAAAATTTTTTGTGCATCATCAATGTTATTTTTAGATAATATTTCTGATTCTTCTACAAAAAAAAAAGATTTTCTTGTATTAACACAATTTTTCTTTTTTCTTTTTTTTAGGAAGTGCGGGAGATGGTTGCTCCTGTCCTCAAGAGTTTCCAAGCCCAGGTCAGTCTGTCTCATACACACATTACCACACTGCAGTTTAGTACAATGACATAACACTGTGGCTCCACTCAGAACTATACAGAACAATCGGTGTACAAATCTGAATAGAACATTGCTCTAAAATTACTCCCATGGTGTTAAACAAATGATCCTCATTGTTCATTTGATCCCACTCAAAATAAACTCTGTAGGAGTGAATTCAATACTGTAGGTTAAACGGCAGTTTTCTTTCCTTTTTTCTGAATAGCAATGATGATGAGAATTAGCAGCATTTGCTATTTAGCAAACCTCTTGCCGGGAGCATAACGTCATCCACATCCACATTCCACTTTCTTATTGACTGGTATCATTTTACCGGCAGACTTGAGCAACATCTCCTCTCCATTAACATGGTGAAGTATCAGGGCCTTTGTCTGCCTGCAAATATCTCTCTCTCACTTAGACACCCCCCCCCCCCCCCCCCCCTTCTCTGGCTTCCTCTCTTGCTATCTCTCTATCTTCCTTTTATGTGATGGTATGCTCTGTGCCGCTTGTCTGACATGCTCCCTGTTGAGAGAGTCATCTGATCTCTGCCGAAAAGCCACTGCTCCAACCATTACATGAAGATCATAAATCATATTTGCGAGCCCGCTCCATGCTCCACAAAGCACAGGCGTATTGAAACGATACTGCAAATATGTTTCCAGCCCTCTCACTTCACTCATAAGGAGTGATTCAGTACTACGCCAGACGGAGATGAAGCTAAATTTAGCAGTGGTGTGTAGGGCAGGTATGGGATAGCGAATCACAGCTGGCTTTGAAAACCTTTGGTCATAACAAAAGCACCTAAAAAGTGTCTGCAGTCTGTTTTTGAAATTTGTGGCAAAACAATATTTTGACAATGGACGAGAACCAGGTTCATAAAAACACTGCCAATTAACCATGCCATTATTTATTTAACCAAAATAAAGCCAAAAAAGAAAAACTAAATAGACAAAAACATGGCCAATACTGAGTACCCCTATGAGTCAAGTTTGTTGATTCACCTTTAGCAGCAATAACTTGAAGTGATTAATTCCTCTATGACTTTATCATTCTCCTACATTGTTGTGGAACAATTTTGGCCGATTCTTCTTTACAACATTGCTTCAGTTAACTGAGGTTTCTGGGAATTCACATATGCACAGCTCTCATATGGTCCCACCACAGCATTTCAATTGGTTTGAAGTCTGGACTTTGATTAAATAAATCTTGATTCTTTTATCTTTCAGCCATTCTGATGTACTGTACATGTACTGCGGTGCTTCAGATCATTGTCCTGTTGCATGACCAAATTTTGCTCAAGCTTTAGCTGTCGACAGATGACCTCACATTTTCCTCTAGAATACCCTGCTGGGTTGACTGGGTCACAGTTGACAGTCGACATGCTCAACTCAATGACTGCAAGGTGCCCAATACCAAGCCCAAATCACCACCCCTTCACCACAATGCTTGAAAGTTTCTGCTTAAATGTTGTTTGATTTTTGCTAAGCCTTGCACTGGCCAAACTCTATTTGGTCTCATATGTTCATAGGACATTGAGGGACACAAAAGTGCATCTAAAAAAAGAACAAGACTATTGGAACAGTCATTCTTCTATGTTCTTTTTAGACAGATGAGGCTTCTCTGGGCAACCCTTACAAAAAAAACCCTACTTTGGTTTGTTCAGTCTTCTTCTAATTGTGCTGGCATGGACTTTAACTGAGGTTATGTACTGTAACATGAAGGAAAGGGCTTTATAACCCTTTCCAGATTGATTTGCATCAACAGTTGCAACAAGAAGTTATTCGTCTGAGGCCGTATTTGCTTAATATTGTTATGATCAGATGATTTTTATTATGTTTTTACACAAAAACACATATAATTAAATGAGGGACTACTAACTTTGAACATGTCTATTTCTTCACTTAGATTTGTATCAATTAAAACCAATAAGGCTTGAAACTGTGCCTCTGTTTCCGTGTAGTTAATGAGAGCATGCAGAGATGCAGTGCTCCTCCTTCTTGCAGGTGGTTTGTATGTGCAAACAGTGAATGTGCTTGTGTGTCTGCGTGAATATACATGGTTCCTCTGCTTACTGATACCTAGCGCTGCACTTTCACCATGTCCCTGGCGATCCCTGGACCCTTGCTGTGCCACTTTTTTAAAGAGAAAGTACACTCCTTTTGAAGTGTTTGCAACACGACAGGTTCTTCTTTCCTTTTTCTGTTTCATTTCACCACGTCCCTCCCCTCCTTCTATGCACTGCTTCGCCTACTAATTATCATTAACCAGCCAGCTGATTAGGAACACGCTGCTGACCTAGATTCCTGAAGTGTTCACTTGCACCAAGGTTTAATCCCAGAGCTGGTGGATGTCATTGGTCGCTTCAGTTCCTTTTTCCCCTCCTTCTTCTACTTTTTCCTTATTCTTTCTTTATTCCTTCTCTTTTTTGGGTGGAAGCAAGCTAACGAGGTCCCATCAGAGCCTGAGAGAGGTGTTAATTTGGCCTGTGAAGTGGAAAGGAGATTAAGGACAGTGAGGAGCCGAGTTTACGTCTTAAAATACATCTCTGTCCTTATTAATCCCATGGTCCCGGGAGACCGGCAGAGCTTTTTGGTTTTATAATGAAGAGTGTTTTCTAATAAAGGTAATTTTAATAAATTTTTACAAGGAAGAAGCGAGGTAGTGTGAGGCGTACCTCCTGGCTTTTCAGGCTGAACAGGGAAAAAGCCCTTTTTCATCATCAGAACTTTGTACACTTGCTACTTTTGATGGCAGTTTTTTCCCCCTAACTTTGAGAGCAGTGAGCAAATTGCACCCAGCACTCACCTTTCAGAATAGCACAGAGTTTGCGAAGTACATGTTGCCAAGAGGAGGCCCAGAGAAGTGTGTGAGGTGCCTTTGTGTCGCTAGTTTGAAATGTCAGGCCCAAATTAACCAGTCAGCTAATTTTTCTCACTGTCTTTCTCTCTGTCTCTCTTCCTCTCTCCCTCGTTGTCTGTTGGTGTTCAGAAAGAGAAAACATCAGTGCAGGGCCCTAATTATGGAAACTTGCTTTACAAAGATAATCCAAGGAGTAATTTAGCGTGCACAATGAGAGTTGTGGCGCAGCGCAGATGGAGATTCTGATAAATAGTTCGTAACGTGTAATTAGCGGCTCTGTTCGGTTTCGTGCCATTAACCCCTGCAGCCCAGAAATCATCATCTCCGCTCATTATCAGGCAGAGAGGTACAAAATCCAGCTGTCTTCGTATGCAGACTCAGCCCTGCCATTTATCTCGTCCAGCCAAACCTGCCTGCTTACGGCGATTCTGCATAAGACACCTGTTTTCTAGGTCACAAAGGCCCTAGCTTTTTTTCCTTCAAGATGTTTAAAACTGCTTTCTGTGGTGAATATTTAATATATGGCTAAAGATATTTTTTTCACATCAACACATTCATTATATGAACACATCAGTAACATTAAGGCTTTTTCTTCCTTTTACTGAGGAAACAAATATTAGCATTAAAACAAAATATGGGACAAACAGAAACAGGTTAAAGGAACATGCACAAAAACATGTATAACAAGTCATTTTAAAATATCTATTAATCATATATATTAATGACGTACATTTCATTTTCACGTTCAATAAACAAACACACTTTGATTATTCTTGGTGCAAAATGAATTTGAGGATGACGTTGGTCGTTTAGGCTAAAGACTAGTGTGGAAATTTTGTGGTGTACATAACACTGCTAGCACTGATCAGTGTCGTCTGTTCAGACCTTGCTCTAGGTGAAGTCTCTCTGTCTTTGATCATTCCATGACAAGAGCGGGCCGCTTCCTCCTGCCTTCTTTTGATTAATTCCTGAAGGAAATGATAATTCATCTTGGATATATAAATATGTTATGAATCGAGGAATAAATCAGAGAGTAAAGGGATGGCAATTAATTATGGTTGTGCTATGTGTGAGAAGTAGAGGAAAAAAAGAGCGCATTGTCACCAACCTCCTTAGTTTTTATGAAGAGAGGTGTAATTACTGTGTATATCTGTTCGAGCAACTGCTTTTGGCTAGGCCGATTTGTACGGGCTCATGGTTCCGGCAGTCGTAAAGCTCAGGCTAATTTTCCTAAAGGCTGTGGAGCAGTGTTATAGCTCAGTGCCTGTTAAAGACAGGAACACTTTTCATTCACTCACCTTTAACACGCCTATTTGGGAATTGAACCATGGCGCGCCTTATATGAGGTGGATGAGCTGCTGGATGAGTCCTAAAGAAGAACAGTGTGAGCAGTTTCTCAAAGAAGTAAATAAGGTTTTATATAACTAACTGGCGGATCTTGCAGATGTACTGTAGTACTGAATTATGGGATTACCGATCAGCTATTAGTGGGCCAGAATAATGGTGAACGGCAGCAAAATATACAAATACAAAAAATGTCTTATACAATAATTTTTGAAAATGCATATTGAACTATAAATGCTTTCAGAATTAATAAGAATCTTTCTAAAGTAATGTTGTACAGCAGAGGTGGGCATAACAACTTACATACATTATCACTGTATTGTATAGGGTAATTGTACAGGCCATAAATATTTGGACAGCGACCCAGTTTTTGTATTTTTCCCTCTGTACAGCACTACAATGGATTTGAAATGAAACACTTAGAATGCAATCGAAGTGTAGACTTCCAGCTTTAATTCAAGGACTTGTATTACAATAACTGTTTCGAAATCAAAGCCATTTTTTTCAAAGCCCCCCATTTTCACACTGTCAAAAAGTAAGTGAACAAGCAAACATAATTAAAAATATAAGCATTATTTTTAATACTTGGATGCAAAAACTTTGACCACCTAATGTCTGGGACCATCGGCATCACCACATGCACCACATGCTGAGGCCTTTACTGCTCTTTCTGCTTGTTTGTGGGTCTTTCTGTCTTCAGTTTTGGGTTCAGTAAGTAAAATGCATGCTCAATTGGGTTAAGGTCAGGTGACTGACTCAACGCTATAAGAACTAAAGAAAGTCTTGAGTTGCTTTCATGGTGTGTGTGTATATCAGGGCTTGACATTAACTTTTTTGCTCACTGGCCAATGTGGCTAGTGGATTTCCGGAGTCACTAGCCATTCAGCCTTTTTAC
>JAQMYG010000039.1:18187006-18206171 GCA_030014215.1 Clariallabes teugelsi
TCTCCTAAAGTCTACAACCATCTCCTTTGTTTTCCTGATGTTGAGTTGTAGGTGATTACGCTCACACCAGGAAACGAAGTCATCCACAACAGACTGGTACTCAGAGTTGTCACCCTCCTTTATACACCCAACAACCACAGAGTCGTCAGAGAACTTCTGCAGATGGCATGACTCTGAGTTATATCTGAAGTCAGATGTATAGAGGGTGAACAGAAACGGAGACAGTACAGTCCCCTGGGGAGCTCCAGTGTTGCAGATCAAAGTCAAAGTCTTAGGTCAGTTAAGGTCATGGAGTGGCCTCCAGACCTTCATCCTATAGAAAATTTATGAAGGGAGCTAAAACTTTAAGTTGCCAATTGACAGGCAAGAAACCTTAAGGATTTTAGAGAAGAACTGTAAAGATCAGGCGACCAAAATCTCTCCTGAGATTTATTTTAAAGGATAGAGCCCTGGTGCCCTGGAAACCAGCTACAAGAAACATCTTACCTCTATGCTTGCCAGCAACAGTTTCTTCTCCAAATACTAAGGCATGTTTTGCTTTTGGATCAAATATTTATTTTACTCATTTAAATGCAACTCAATTTATAATCTTTGTATTGTGTGTGCTTTTTCTGGATTTTTGGTTGATATTCTTTCTCTATCCTTTAAAATAAACCTATGATAAAAATTAAACTTAATTAAGTAAGTGGGCAAACTTACAAAATCTGCAGGGGATACAAAAATTCTTTCCCCCACTGTATATATAATATATAAGAATACCAAAGTAATCCTAAAAGATAATCCTGTAGGTGCGGCCATTATTTTTAGCCAGGTGGAATTGATGTATGTCGGAGCATTTTGCTTGCATTGTTGACGAAAGGTTTAATTTTTAGCATCCTGACAGTCCTGAGCTTGAGAGTCACCGTGCCTGAGTGACACCACTGCTGTGCAAATGTTACGCTTGTTTGTGCACACAGCTTATGCAAAGCACATGGGACGCACACGCACGTACGCACACGTGCACACACCCACACACACATACACAAACACACATACACACATGCAATCCAAAAGGATAGACAGCGAACTTACAAATTATGCACAATTACACAAACTTGTTGAAGTTTTCTCATGAACTAATGTGAAAGCAGCCCAAAAACTGGACAATTGTAAAATGAAAGTTCTTTGACTAGGACCTCCAATCATATAGTATGTTTAAATGTCTCTCCTTGTCTGAGAATGGAAGAATGGGTGACTGAATGGGTTTTTGTAGAAATTAATGAATGAATGACATCATAGTGCCAATGTACACTGAGACTCTGTACAGTACACAGATTATTGGCACACATGAATTAACTCATTTTACAGAACAGATGCTGACTATATGGAGGGGCGCAAACAAATACCCTTGCTTTTGCCATTTGGAGGAATTGCCTTTGCTTATGTTTGCTTAAAGGGGCGAAACAGATGACCTGAAACCTAGCCAAAATTCTCTCAATCTGAACGATGGACAGATCCAACCATGGCTTTTAGTGGGAGGATGTGGGACATGGAGGAGGACCAACAGCCACTGCCGCTTCTGGCTTGTGTGCAGCTACTGGCAAGAGTGAAGTCAAATTAGCCAATAAAAATGTGTGAAATGTGTGGCAGTGTGCTGGCCGAAGATACGCCAAGAGAAATAAAGTCCACCACTTGACTGGGAATAAGAAAAGGCATGTAGGCATGAAACCCACTATGTGTTCCTCTAAAAAGCAGGATCAGACTAGCACTAGGTATGGAAAATAGGTGCTCATATTTGTATAAATTTATGCAATATGGTAATAGTAAAGGGCCCAAATTGGATATGATTGAGATTGAGACCTCGAGGTGTTGGACTACACAGCAATGCAAGTCAAGTAAACAAGTGTTCATTGTAATATCATCATGGTTAATTAGGAAAAAAAAAAAAACATACAATCAGCAAGTTTGTGTGAAAACTTGTGTGAATTATACAAGTAGTGATGTGTTGATGGTTAATTGACCTGACCTGATCAGTTTCCTTCACCATTTCCAGTGCTGATGTGAAGTCCCACTGCAGGAGTCTGAATCCTTCCGAGATTTCATTTAATGTCATGTTGGCATGTGAAATGTAATTTCATTAGAATCTAAACACACTAATTACATATTACAACTTTCTGAAGCAGCCTTTCCTAAAGGTACCTGAAATTTTAATTTAGACATCAAAAGAGACTCGACTTTAAAGTAAATCTATTGTTTTTCATTTAGACTTGCAATTTTCTCCTCTCGCACAAAAGCAGTGCTGACGTACTTATGATTGATCTCGTAATTAAAATATGCAGAGAGGCAAAATATTAACAGCTTCTTTTTGTTTTAGAAAACAGTCTACACTTTTTTTTCCTCTGCAGATAATTAAATTTTGCACATTGATGTTCTTTACACAGCATTCATCGGACTCATTATTTTTCCATTTTCATCTTTCTGCTGAGAGATCAATAGATTGATAAAATGATGGAGCTAATCTTAAATAATGCACAAGGAGAAAAGTTACACTTACTTTGCTGCTGGCAAAGTGTTTGAACTTTCATTCTCCTTTCAAATTACAAGCAATCCTTCATTTTAGCAGATCTGACCATACCTGCTGAAACAGCCCTTAGTCTTCATCATGTCAGCTGCAACTGGAAGGGAAAGGGTTAACCTATTCACTTCATTTCCTTTCCCTCTTCTTGGAAAAATATAGAATGCCACACATTACAGATCGATGGATGTCAAGACTAATACCCCAAACTAAAAAAGAACTGGCAATTCAAAGACTGAGAACATAAAGTAGGCCAATTAGTACCTTGGGAACAGTTTGTGGGTAGAGATAGCAACACAAAATGTCATTTGCGTGAGCGTTCAGGCCGATTGTTTATAATATGACCTGACAGTTTTGGGCTCTTCAATATTGGATTAAGCACAATACTAATTAAAATGAGGCTGTGAGGGAGAGGTGCAGTGGGTGAGCCGAAGGGAACATCTTTACAGGATGAAACAGGAACCAAGATTCCCCTGCATTACTGTATTTCTTTGAGACATGGACGAGCATTTCAGAAATAAATGGTCTTCCTTAGGGATGTAACAAATGCTATTTTGTTGTGGATGCCTTCTACCGTTACCCTTATGGGATCTCGTGATGCTCATTTAATGTGGTCTCAGTATTCAGCAGGTTAAGATCTCCTCAGTGCTACAGTACAGTTGGTACAGTCAGTCTGATTTATACTTTAATGTTTAAGCTATGCAGTGTTCACTGATTTAGCTGTTAACCCATGTGTTTTCAATCATTAGGTTCAACATAAATGACCCACATTCAAGTTTATATGCCCAGTTTTCATCTTTTTTCTCTGGATTTTCAGGAATGAACAATATCCTCATATCAAAACATGTGTCCAAATAAAGTGCTTGGGCTTAATTGCTTTCCTGTGGTTCCCTTTTAATTGGGTATCAGAGGTTGAATGTGTGACATTCCAGGGTGAATGTTTGCTGGCTTCATCAGGACTAGACCGTGTGGTCACAGCATTCACGAATATCTAAATGAAATTACATTTGTCCACACATTGCGGCATGGTGTGTGTATTTGAAGGCATTTGTGGTCTAAACACCTGCCTTGGCAAAGTGTGTTTGTGTCTTTACAGCTGAGGCGTGAGATGTGAAGTATGACTGAAGGTGCACAGAGCGTCAGCAGTGTAGCTGTTTTATTACATTTCATACTGAGAGAAATTTTTGCCAGCAGTTTGAAGGGTAGGCCCTATTCCACACTGAAGTGTCTAGGGAATATCAGCAAAAGCATGTGTACTTACACATATCTCCTATTTTGACTTTCCTTGCCTCACCAAATCCAGTTCAGGATTGCAAAACATGAAAACGCTCTTTGTGTATCTGTTAGACAAACATCAGCATCTCATGTCACTGTTATCAGTATTCTGCAACCAACACAAATTCACTTTCCTTGTCTCTTTCATTTTTGCTGTCACAGGCTTCATGCCTTGCATCAGCCCATGTTGTCCTGTGGGCCAGGCTCATTCATAAGAATATCATAAATGATTCATTGTTGTACTTAAGGGAACTAGTAGGCCAGTTACCGTAGAACCAAAGCTCAAAGGCCGCTCAAAGGCAGAGGAGGCTCACTGCGGTTTATGAAGAAAGATTGTTTTTGCAGGTTACAAATTATGTAAGCATTTTAGGGAGAGTTTAAAATTATCTGGAGCTTTCTAGGCCTGTGTTTGTTTTATTGCATAGGAATGTGCGGTCATGTGTAAGTACCCTCCTTTTAATTCTTCGTGTTTGTGCAAAAGCATAATAAAGATCATCTGATCATAGTGCGCCTTAGAATTAGACAAATACAACCTCAGATAAACAACAACATATATTCATTGTCGTTATTTATTTAACAAAAATGAAACCGAAAAGGAAAAACATGCGAGCAATACAAAGTACCCCCTTTACTGCTTCCACAGGGTTTAAGAGGATAAGTTGCAGCCGGGTGCTGCTAATCATCAGCCCTTGATTAACTGATCATCAGCAGGTGTGCAGATCTCTATAAAAGAAGTAGGTTTGGCAGTTTTCTGGTCTGGAGAATTCCGGTGTGTGTGGACACAATGCAAAAAAGGGAAATTCGATAGAGTTTACACAAGTTTTAAAAAATAAAATGTATCCAGGAAGCAGCAGTTCTGGGAGTCAGAATTCCTTGATGAGTGAGGTCAAAGGAGAATGAACACTCTCAAGCTGACCACACGGTTACACTAACACAAACACAATCATTATAACTGTGGAGGGAAGAAATGCATTTTAGACTGGACAACGCATCGAACCTCAAAGGAGAAGTCCACAGCGGCTTCCATTCCTGTAAGCTAAGATCAGGAATCTGAGGCTATTGTGGACACGGGTAGATCTTTTTTTTTTTTCCCTATATTTTTTTTCACTGGTGTTGTCCTCTGAACTATAATAAATGTTAAATTACATCATCACTGGTATTCATAAATTTCTATAAGATTTAATTCATGACTCTATCTACAGTATCATTAGTTTTGTGTGATAATGTTCAATATATCCCCATAATACAGTGTTCTCATTACACTGTGCAACACCAAATAAATGTATTGCTTTTTGGGACAGTGTTGGTAGCGTGCATGATGACATGGAACTTTTCATAAACGTATTCCAAAAGGATGCAGCAAACACCTGGCTGAGGTGCCTGATTCTGTCACTTATCAGAAGAAAGCTTATTCTTTTTTATGAAGTTAAAGGACTCGCCATGCATATAGTCTCGCCTCATATTCTGTGCAACTCCGTACTGAATAATGCAGCCTTGTAAAACAACAGAATTCTAAGATCCTCTTACTGTGTGACCATTACTGGTCATATACAGTCTGACTTAATTACCTTTAGATAATACGCAATAAAATATTCTATTTATAAGTGATCTTGTGTAAAATAGCAGGCCTGTTCAAGTCTGGTAAATGTACACCAGGTACACTAGAGCTCCTGTATGCCAGTGCACTTTTGATGTAAAATTATTTCAAGTGGCGCTATATATATGAAATAATACAATATTCTTGATTTTATGCAAGTCCATATTTCTTAAATGCCACATGCTTATGCAGTAGCTGACATCCCAAATTTTTGTTTAGCGAAAATATGAGCAATAAAGCAATAAAATCCAAACACTGACTTGCTAGTCCACACATCTTTGCATAAGGTGGCAATCCGTCTCAGTTTTGCCATATTAGTTTTTTGTCCCATTGTTAAAATACTCAGTCTTCTACATTAATGCTGAGACTAGGATTAATGCTGCTCTTTGTTCTTACCTGAAGCTAATTATAGTTAAAGATGACATGCCTTCAGACAGCACCAGTGATTTGTCTTTTGACAGTTTTGAGACCTTCATGAGTGCTGAGAAAGGGAACGATACCTCTCGGTAAAATATGTATGACATCAAAAAGCCTTAAAGGTTATTATAAATTAATGAGTGGTGGGGATAGAGGAATAAAAAAAAAAATCGCCTTATCTGGCTGGCTGGTGTTTTTTTATTTTATGTTTTCTTGACACCTTAATGTGAAGCCATGGCCGTATTTTACAGCTACATTCACACCCGTGGGACTTGAGCGGGCATCTATTAACAGTTATGCAGTACTGTAACAGCTGCTTTTGTTACCCTTTACCTTTTTTAACCGCAACATCAACCCCAGAATCGTCAGTGAACATTTGGGGTTTACTAAAGCTTCATTAGACAAGGAGTTTGAATCCTTTGTAGGTTTACAGATACAAAAACAGTTCCTCACTTCTGCTGTTATTCCCTTTACCTTCTTAACTTTTAGTTTTTTGCTCATCACTAAAGTGACTCAAACTGTCGCCCCTGAACACGTCACGGTAATGACGGAAGACACTGTACAAAATTGCCTTATTTATGGTGGTAATGTTAGCTGTCTGTTCCGGTGTCGCTTTCGCTGGAGACGGCCCGATTGTGGCAGCCGCTCTGAAGTGAATTTGCTGAGCGACTACCTGGAAACATCAACAGTCATTAATTATGCAAAACTCGCCTCACCACAGGAGCCGACGAGCTGCTCGCTACGGCTGCGCCGGCTCCTATTAGAGTCAATGCGCTCTACAATGAGCCCCTGCTGCCTCCCTTCAAGGATTACACATACAGACACACATGTCCTCAGACACAGCACCACACACAACAGGACACATGTACGAAATGTTGCTCACTTTAGTGCAGCATACGCATGTACTTATTGGTCAGGTTTGTTCACCCCCCATTCGGCCTCTCGATGAGGTTTTATTAAGTAGCCTGGTGTTTTAGCTAAAAATGAGAATAAGCACGTGCGCCATCTCTGCCTCAGCGCCTTCATCAGTCACAGTGCAATTCCCCCTCTCCCCTGTCGCTGCCACGCTTTATTTCACTTCTTTTTCTGGCCTCAGATTGTCTGTGTACTGCTATTTTTTGCTAAGATGTAAAAGGGAAGAGAATGTGACAGACTTGACACATAATATTTCACACACAGAAGGCCAGGGCGGGAGGGGTAGGAAGTGTTTCTCATCTAGGCACATTTTTTTTTTATTTGGGAGGGAGTTTGGGGATATAAGATAGAAATGTGTCTGTCACCACATCTTGCTTGGAAAGCCATCATAAAAGATTTTGAAGAGTTAAAAAAAAAAAAAAAAGATTGTTATTCTTATTCAATCTGATTGATCATAGAAAAACTGTGTGCGCGTGTGTTTTTGTGCATGTGTGTGTGTGCGTGTGTGCATGTCTGTGTTGCTGAGGTACATGATGTCCTCTCCTCCTTCTGTCTTTTGTGTTCTGGGAGCCACTTGTGAGTTTTTCCCCTTTTAAGCGGATGCTCTGTTGGCATGATGTCCCGTTACACTGAAACAAAGACAACGTTGACACTGGTAATTAATTAGGCTATTATGCCTTCTGCAATGATAATTGCCTGGCTGGAAAGTCACCAGCTCTGTGAGAGAGAGGAGAACCATGCCAAGCAAGATCCATCCATCACAATGCAAACCCCCGTCCCTGTCTCTTTCCTTCTTTCTCCTTTTCTCTGTATCTCTTCACACCTCGAACTTGAACTGGCACTGACTACGTTCTTAAAAAACGGATGAGGGCTGTAGTACGATACACACAGAGAACCTACAGTATGTGCTAATAGTAGCAGCACGACAGTACTGTATGAGGGGGTACTTGTGTATACTCTTGCGTTCCTCAGAGGGTAGGTAAAGGTGAATGATTTCCTGTAGTGCTCAGCTCTCCACCACATCATTGCAAACATTATTTAATTATTTAATCGCAAAAAGCTGCACTTTATTAGAGGCTATATACACATAATTGGGAATTTGTGTAGGGTTTTTAATAATTTAAGTGTTTGTTAATCTTTTTATTATTTTGAGTTGCTAAATAAATATTGGCAAACGTCCCCTTAATGAGATCATTTGTCCAGTTATTTGGTATTCACTTGAAGTAATACATTTGAAGAAAAAAAGATTCAGTTAATAGTTGCATATCGTAGTCTTAATCACAATCTCAATATATGTCAAAATCAATGTGATTTTTTAAAGATTTATTCCAATTTGTTCATTGTTTTCTTCCAATTAATGTATTTTATAAAATACACTCTGAATCCATCTTCTCACAATTCTACAGCTTGCACAGGCCTCCATGTCAGAGTTCGTTTATTACTTCTAATGTTTGTAATTGCTGCTCTGCTGGGAAAAAAGCTCCTTGTCTTTTGAACTGCAAAGACCCCAAATAAATTCTCTAGGTATGGTCTTTTGTCTGGTTCGTGCTACCCCTCACCACTTTTTTACCTTTTCTTGACTCACATCTTGGTTTTTTTTCTGGCTTTAAGGGCATAAGGTTAGAGGATCAGAACAGAGTTTTGTGGGGCTTCATGAAGACTCCAGTGACGGGGTTTAGAGGCTTTGAGCAGGATTTGACAACAATGTCACTGCAAGGAGGGTGGATCAGGAAAACCTTTTGATCTGGGTTTAATGACTCACTCTGCTATGGATTTGTGGCTGTACCTGCACCTGAAGATGACCTGCCAGCTGATAATGAAGGTTGAAAACATGCAACGTGTAACTTCATTCTAGTCGGTCTGTGATTGAGAACTGCGGTGGAACCATTAAGTCAGACTGTAAAAATGTTTTAGGTGGCGGAAGTCTTTCATTTAGTCTGTTAGATATCGGATCTTCTCTCCAGCAAACAAAATTTGCCTGAAGATCTGAAGGATGAGGTGATGGCATTAGTTTGTTGCACTTACTGCTCACTTAAAGATAATTTAAAAAAGAGAGATTTCAATTTAAACAATCAAATCCATAAAAAAAAAAAAACTCTATGGACTTATTTGTCTAGTTATAACAATTTGGCTCTTGCTGTTTCTGCTTTTACTGCTTTCAACAGATCAAGAACTGACTGTTCACTTGCTGCCTAATATAAACCACTCCTTCACAGGTGCCCTTGTAAATGAGATAATCAATGTTATTCACTTCTAAAAACACTTAGTAGTTTTAATGTTATATCTGATTGGTGTAGCTTTCTAAAATGGTGGTTAAGGGACCTTTTCTACATTCATGATTGATATTTTTTCTACAGATTTTAGCTGGTTTGTAGTCGTAACCCAGTACACAGGCAGTTCCAAATATACAGGTACTGTACAGTATTTGGACAGAAGCACAATAGAGTCCACCATAGTATATTTGAAATGAAGCATTCAAGATGTGATTGAAGTGTAAGACAGCTTTAAACAAAAAGAAAACGCAGTGACGTAGTTCCCCCATTCTCACAGGCTCAAAAGTAATTGGTCAAGCTGATATAAGAAATATTTTTAATACTTGGATGCAAATCATTTGTAGTTAATGACTGACTGAAGTCTGGAACCCTTTAAGCACATTGCGTTCCTTTGCTTTAAGAAGCTCTTGGGTTGCTTTCACAATATACAGTACCTTGTTTCATTACAGAACCTATCTGTACTGAGTGTCATCCTTTCAGTTTTGTAGCATTTCACTCAATGTTACTGTACTTCTATCAGCAATTGCATCATCAATAAACACCAGTGACCCAGTTCCACTGGCAGTCATACATGCTCATGTCATAGCACTGCCGCTAATATGTTTGACAGATGATGTGTTATGCTCCTGAGTCCTTCTCATAATTCTGGTACAAGTTAAACTGTATCATCTGTCCAAATAATTTTCTAGCAGAACTGGACAGGCTTTTTATGTGTTTTCAACCATAGTTGTATCCGGCCTTTCTGTTTGACTGCTTCCAGTAATTTACATCTTGAGGGGAAACCATTGATGGTGTCTTTTGATTACGAGCAAAGTGCCAGAGTGGGCCCGCGAGGGCAGCAGCTCCTGCGGCTTCCTTCACAGCACCTCTTGTGATCGGCCGAACCGGCTCCTCCTAGTTCTCATTGGTGTGGCGGCAGACGGGTATCTCCCGGACACTCCTCACCTGGGCTGGGACAGGAAGCCTTGTTGTGGAACCCACAGCAGCCCTTTCTCCTTCGTCAGCAGGGTCATAAAATCCGGCTCTGTTTGAGAGTATCAGTGCCGGGGGGGTCTCCAGCAGTGCTCGCGGCTGTCCTCGGTGCGCCGAGGAAAAGCACCATTCCATCTGTGCCTTTGAAGTCCCGGGTGCAGAGCAGCATGCTTCTCGCATGCCTCTCCTCGTGCTTTTAGCGTCCACCATGAGACTCTGCTGGTTCTTTCGCCGTCTTTCCAGGTCCGAATAAACATACAGACAGCTCGACAGACCCCGTGATACATTCCCCGCCATGTTTTATAGCGTGGGGAGAAGATTAACCACCAGCCGGTGTCCATTCCCGCGGCCCCGCCCCCCTCACACACCTGCAGAAGGGAGTGAGTGAGGAGCGATAGGAGATTTAGCCCCACGCCATTGTGTATATATTGTATATACACAGACTAGTGCACAAACTGAGATATAGCAATTAACAGCAGTTCAAAAAGTGAGTGGTGCAAGACTGAGATGTAATAAGAGCCAATGCTGATTAGGGCACATTAGAGTAGATACGTACATATGACTGTGAACAGTGAGTCTGTTATTAAAGAGAGTCACTTGTATAACCAAGGATGAGTAGTGGTTGAAGGACGATCCGACCAGCGGGTCAAGCTTAAAGCCAACCACAGATTCCACTCTGTTGTCAACCTTATTCAATTGTGTGGCGTCCCTGTTTTTGAGGTTCTCTCCAAAACACACTACAGCATAAGTACTACTACAGCGTAAGATATGACCTAGAATGCAAGAAGCTAAATTTAAGGCAGAGGGAGACTCCAATAGTGTTAATTTCAGTTCCAGAGCATTACAGATCACAAGCTAAACAATGTGTCGAATCTAGTTGATGTACTGATGTACTGACTCGTCAACTTATGGATGCCTCAGAAATTATTACTAAAGATATGAATTTGTTCTGAATGTTCAGTGTTGCGCTTGTACATTGCTGTAACAATTGTGTACAGACAGTGAGATTTGGCATATATACTGACCAGAGAATACATGTACTGTATTTGTGAGTGGCAATATCAGATTTTGGATACTGTATGTGACCATGATTAGCAGATTAAAAAGTACACACCCAAGGGCTGTTTCGACCTACATTATAAGCCATACTTGTTCTATATGATCACAATTAGACAACAAATATAAAAGCCACTGAGAAATCTACTGTGAATACAATTCTAAGTTTTAAGTCACTGTTAACATTTAGTTAGTGCATCCAGTTAACATTTATGTGCAGATCGTTCATTTTGTTTTGAGGGGGCAGTGTTAAACCTAAAAGTTAGTAAGATTGTGCTAGATCATGTGTTGGAATGCACCGTCAGTGCATAGTGTCATCCAATTGCTAGGGTTGAAAGGAAGAGTTATTTAAACTTCCACATGTCATTGACTGCATCTCTTAGAATTTTGAACATCTTTCTTGTTCAATTCTAAGTGCCTTATATTGCATTAACACAGCTAGACAAAGTATAGTGTCCTGATTGCTCTGATTGCCCACATCTTATCATGTCTATAAAGTCTGGTCTATAAAGTCATCAGTTACACCTGATGGTTCTGCAGAAGTGAGAATAATATTCAAATTGTACCTTATCGCAGCCATCCAAAGAGCTCAGAAATGGTCATCTCGCAGCAGTTACTCTTTACATCTATACCAACAGTGTTAAAAAAAAAAAAAACCCAGCAGATGCCCATTTCACACCACAAAACAAGATGCTGCCAGCAAGTCATGATAAGCTCAGTAATCAGTTGAAGGTTGCATTCTGCAGAACTGCTACTTCGTACTTTCAGGATCTTGAACTGTTTCCACTCCACCCCCACTTAGTCCTTCAGATTCATTACCTAATCAAACGTGCTATTTCTTAAAAATTGTCTACAACATAAGGAGTATGGTCTGGGTGCCTGAATACCTGTGAATAACAGACAGTAAATCGGGTTTATTGATTTTAGTAAAAGCTTTTAACCAAGCTAGCTGTACTGTAGACTCAAGTGTTGGACTACCACTGGATGAATTTCATTTAAATCATGCATTTCATTTACACCTAATAATTATGTATTTGTTGAGAGAATAAAGTAAGTAAGTCTAGCTTTTTTTTTGTCAGTGTCCACAATAAATTAATATCAATAGAAATAAACTAAAGATAATTAGGAGTAAGTCTATCTTTACAGTGGTCTACAGACAGCTCTAACCTAATACAACCCCACCCAAAATATATGATCATCTGGCTAACCACAAAATTTTATATTTGCAAATTGTTTTTAAATATGAAGATTACGGAAATAAAAAATACATATTGTTGGTTTAAGCTAAGTCATTACTGCAGATTATTGCAGTCTCTTGTAAACTAATTTAAGCATCAGTTTGATTTTGCTTCTGAAACGTACCACTGCCATCTATCAGTTTGGTTGCAAAAGACTTGTACCTGTATGGCGATCAGACTGCTTCAACATGGTATAATGCTCTTTTGTTTAATTGGTTGTTATAGACAGCAGAAGTTATATAAAGCAATTAAAAAGATGTCAAGTTATGTACAGTACAGTATGAGAAACATTGCCTGCTATTTATTGTACGTTGGCTACATCAGTAGTTCTCAGCTCCCAGAACACCTGATTTAAGTAATCAGCTAATTAACGGCCTTTTCATAATTGAAGTGGGTGTGATGGAGTGGGTAAAAACTAGGGGGGTCCTTCAGGATCAGGGTAGGGCAATAGGGCATCATTTTGTCACGTTTTCTCTTTAATTGTGTAATGGGTATGACTACTGTATCAAAGGTAATAAAAGTATGGATGTTACTGTAAGTCAGTTTAATTTGGTTTAACCATAGCAATTATGGACTACTTGTATTTGTGCCGCCACAACAGGGTGGCTTAGGCAACTTTAGCATTTTTCAACGAACGGTGATTTAGTAACAGGTGCTACAGTACGTGTGTGTATGGTCGTGGCTAATGACCATGTTGATTTTTTGTGTCAGTGCCCCATGTTGAACCGACTGAAATGATCACACATGCCTCTAGTAAGATGATGAAAACTTCACTTCATCATGTTTTTTACTGAGACATTCCTGCTAGTGATGGGAGTCAGTAACCATTCCATAATCAATCAGCATTTTGGAAAAATCCAATCAATGATCGATTAAAAATAATTTTAACTGAACAGTACATTGCTTCTTGCACTTGGTGTGTTTTCTGAATATCAATCACTATTCACTCACCATTCACTATTGTATTACTACACTCAGAGTACATTAAACATGTGCACATCAACCACAGTATGATTACTCGTGTTATCATCTATTAGCAAATATATTAACATTATAAACATGACATTAAAGCAGAAGCATGTTGTAATTGTAGGCCAGGTAGTATTTACCATTGTACCCACAGTCATTGTGACGGGTTTTGCATTTTATGCTCATGTTAGGATTTTCCTTTATTAGTGGTTTACTTATATAATTTTTTCCTAAAAACCAAAGTAAAAACCAAAACCACATCTGGGCTGTTATTAGCATTATACCGATGAGTGCTCCTAGGACTTTGTGTGCATGTCAACTACGTAGCAGTTGGAAAGAAACATGCAACTAGATGTAATTTAGGAATTTTTAACAATTTAAAATTAGAATTTTTCATGATCGATCACTTGAAATGCACAGGAAATCGACTGATCAACTATAATCTATGATCCTCCCATTAATAATTTCTGCTTTAAATGTGCTTGTGTTCATACAGTAACTCTCTTCTTTCAGCCATTGGTATAAAAATAAATAAATAAAAAGTTTAATGACATTGTTACACACAAACAAAAAAAACATCTGCATACATGTTATCATTTTCAAAATGTTTTAAAATTATAGCTTTATCAGTTTGTCCATAAGTAAGCAAACTGGAGATGGTGGAAAGGAAAAAACTCCCCGAGATGATAATAGGAAGAAACCAAGGGAGAGGAACCAGACTAAAAAGGGAACCCATCCACATTTGGATGACTGAATCACCAATGCATCACATAGATAGACAGATAAATAGATAGATGGATACTTTATTCATCCCCATGGGGAAATTCACAAAAGAATGTGAAAATTAACAAAAGCACTGTAAAACACTCCATCCGATATCAACTATTACTGTTAGATTCTGTTAGTTTCACTCTCAACAATTTCCTCAGTGTTGGCTTCAGCTTCATGTAGTGGGAAGCCTACGGTAAAGTGTTGTGCCTCCTGGTTAATGATGCAAAGTGCACAGTGAGTCCTAAATATGAATAGTTAATTTTAACAAATGTCTCACAGTACACAGAACACAGCACAATAAAAAAACAAGCTGTGACCAGTTTTACACTATGCATTAACTCCTCATCAGTTATTCTTTGAGGTCTGTATCGGTACAGATAGCTATTTTCCACTACAGCACCTGTAGGCATTCTGTGATTCCGCATTAGCAGATCAGTTCATAAGAGTAGGATGTCTATATAAGTATAATTTCCTCATGTGAGTGTTTATGGGAGAATTGCATTTGAAAAGCTTAGCACATGACTTGAGGGCATATACTACTGTATGTGCCCTCCAAGTGCACAAGTGCCAGAGAAACCAAGCTGGATGGCACACAGTGGTGTGTTTTGTGTTTGTGTGTGCTTGCACATACATGTGTGTGTGAGACAGACTTGCTGATTGGAATTGACAGAAGGAGTAGATGTGTGTCAGCTCTCTGACTGCTCATTTCACCCAATTCCTTAGAGACTGTAGCCACAGTTTAGACTTGGCATATCACTTGTGCACTTTAAGAAAATATCTAAAGATGTGTACACACACTCAAGTACATGAAAACCGTTTTTGCAACCAATTCATATCTATGAAGTGCTTGTTACTTTAAAAGATAGCATCACAAAATAAATCACCCACTTTACATTTATTTATTATTCCTGTCTCTTTGTTGTTTTTAGTCGACCTGGAAGATGAATTTTTTTACACTAGGTTTTTTTTTTTTTGTCAATTATGCTCCTTAAGACTATTCAGATGAGCCCTGATTTCAGCATTACATTGCTGTAAATAAAGCCTTTTTTCATTACCAGTCCAAGACATATTTTTCCATCCCAGGATGATAAAGTAACCCAGTTGGACAGAGGAACCATCCAATCTGGCAACATGCCTCAGCTTTTAAAGCACCATTTCCTAGAGTGTCATGATTGGTAGGCCCAACTACTCATACCAGGTCTTATGTCAGTATATCATAATCTTGCTCTTGCATATCAATATCTGTTATGGCATGACTTTTTGACTTGTTTCATGTCAAAAGTGATCTGTACATGTTACTAGGTCTGACTGAAACAAGCGCAGATATGAAGCCGATGCATTAAACTGCTAGAAGATTAACAAGAATGAGTGCATGTCAGAAAGGGACTCGTGTGGTCTGAAACCAGACTCCTTCTGCAGACCTGACATAACACATCTCAGTGTGAGCGCGAAAAACTGATGATTCACTATGATAATTGCATAATCACCAGTTGTAGTAATTATAATTGATGAGTGCATAATTGCTAATTGCTAGTCTTTTGGGGAGCCTTTCTAACTCTGCCTCTCACTCTCCATGCTCTGTCTCTGTTCTTTGGGTCTCTCTCTCTCTCTCTCTCTCTCTCTCTCTCTCTCTCTCTCTCTCTCTCCCCCCCGCCCTCCGTCTTTTAAACTTCCTCATCATGCTTTCCCTGTTTTTAACCCACCCAGTGTATTAAAAGGCCAACATTACAACATTGATTTAATTTATTTATTTTTGAGTGTCTCTTCTGCCATAACCTGTCCAGAATCTCTCCCTCTCTTTCTCCCCCTCTCTCTCTCTCTCTCTCTCTCTGTCTTTCCCCCTCCTCCTGTCTCATTCACACGAACAGGCACAGACTCACTTGAGCCATTACTGTTAACAGTATCGAATGAAGAATGGGATCAGATCTTTAGCGCTTTTCATTGTCACTCTTTTGAGTTCCCTACTAATTGGACATTAGAGAAAATGACTGCTGAGTGTGTTTTATGTAAAACTAATTATTCTTTTTCACCTCTGAAACTTGGCATGTGCTAGTTTTTGGCACTGTTAGGAGCCATAAGTGTTAAAAAGTTATCTGTCCTTTGAAGCCAGAATTAGCAGCCATGAGAAATTATCATTTTGGTCTGTTTTCTCGCTGGCCAGAGGAAGAACTTGCTGTAATTTTCCTGTGAAGTGAGTAGCAATTTGTCAAAACAACTTTAAATGAATGAACACGCTAGAAAAGGACCAGTGACATTTCACTTTGAACTATAGCAGACAAAGACATTTTTATCTGTTTGCAGTAAAAGCAGAGTAGGACATTGTAAATTTGTACGTGTGTGGCATTCTCTGTGTACAGTACATGTCGGACCTCTAAGAGTTTTAAAAAAGAATAACTTTTAAAGTTAAATTCATCAAAGCATCGATATGATTGTAAATCTGAGCTCACGGAATGAATGAGTCTGGCTCTGATTAATTGGAATAATCATTTATAACCACCAAACGAGCTGTTGTTTTTGAGGTCTGAGAATGGGGTATAAACAAATTTGCATCTGATTCATTAAATTGTCATATCAACTCAACATTTCATCTGAGCGATAGCAAGGTCACCCTACTAGTCCCTCGGTTACTTTATTGCATTGCCCAGTTAACTGGTTTAATGATGGAAAATTCATTGTATCGATACAATATGAAATGATAATCTCTTGATGCGTTATCAATACAGCAAAGCTAAGTATTTCCATTTGATTCAAATATTCAGCATATTAAAAGTATAATAATTAAAACAGTCCTTTGGTTTTATTAAAAACAATTCTATTCAGAGGATGAGGAAAAGTTTATTAAATGATCATTTAATTTATGGATGGGGGTTAGGTGAAACAAGACCTGTATATCACACATGAAAAAGTAATTCTTCCCTACACTACTAATTTTGGCACTTATAGCTGCTAATGATTGTGTCACAATAGCTGCAAACAAATGCTTCTGATAGCTGGAGATCAGACCTTTTTTATCTGAGGAGAAATGCTTGTCCACTCTTCTTTGCCAAATTCATTCCGACACCTCATGTGACGTCAGTTCGAATCAGGACTTTGACTAGATCATTCCAAACTTTAATTTAGTTTTGTTTGATTCATTTCCACCCAGAGGTGGATTTGCTCTTTCTGTGCACGTTACAATGCTTCATGTTACAATGCTTCCGTCTTGCAACTTTTCCATGGATGCTATTTTTACCCCAGTCTCTTTCGAATAGTGGAATCATGAGTATAGATTTTATCCGAGGTAAACAAGACCTGCTGTTCTCTGGGTTCTATTGTGACTCCGAGTACGAGTTGTGAGAACTCTCCTAGATGAATTTTTTTTGTAAGTGATGTTTAGTTTTAACAGGGATGGCAGTAATCACGCATGGGTGTGTTTTTGTTGACTTGAACCCAATTAATATGTACATTTGGTACATTTTGTTTACTTAGGGGCAGATATTTTGTGTCGTCTGCCTGTAAAGCATAGACAACCTGAAGAGACCACTATCCGTCATCTAGTACCAGCGTCGACAGCATCAATAGTCACACTTTCCTTCCATGCATATCTCCTCTGAAACTATTCGCGGGGATTTGACCAAACGTTCATAGAACCTTTATTAGGAAGCATAGATGTGCACTAGCTATTTCATTTTCTAATAAAATCACCTTTACAGCATTAAAAAAATGTTGCTTGTTCAGTGGGAAGGTGACACATGTCTTCCTTGGAAGACTCGCATATAGAGTTTAATACAGGGCCAGTTGGTGTTGGATAACTTTTTTTTTTCTGTAATAGGTAAAAAAAAAGTTCATTTAAATGCTTTATTAAATGTTCTGAAAATATACAAAAATAGAGGCAACCAGAATAGTCATACTGTATGTATACAGTTTAGGAAGTGCTTGTTTTTGTATAGCTACAACTTGCAGCTATAGAACTTGGGACACAAGACAGGGACAGCTTGTATGGGGTGCTAATTCAACACAGACGCGAGGCAAGATTCGAATCCCCAACCCTGAGTGACATCTGATTCCAGACGCTTCTACATCACTCATTATGTTTCTATTAGTTATTATCCATGGATACAGATGATTTATTCAGACAGATTTTGGAAAGAATGAATTATGATGTTATTATTATTATTATTATTATTATTATTGTTATTATTATTGTTATTGATGATAATAATAGTAAACCTCCTCATAGCAATTAGTTTAGTTCTATACAGACAAAAATGCCCATAATCTTTTATTGTTAATAAATAATATTAATAATAATAATAAAAAATGTTTGCCAGAATTTTCTTCATGTATATTTTATTCAAAATATTCTGAAAAACTAATAAAATTGTGGAGCCAGTATTGTGAAAAGAATGTGACCAATGTGTTGTTAAAACAGCCCACATCTAAACAAGAAAATAAGGCCTGAAATAGGCCTTGATTTTGTGAATTTTGTAGGCACATGAGTTCTTGATTGATGGGAGTCAGCAACAGCAACAAGACGGGTTTAGTTTGCATGCCTTCTCCACAAGTCTCTACCTAACATTTACATCTAGGAATGGGAGTCACCAGTTACCACCTGATGCAATATGACAACACGAGGTGCCAATTCAATTTGTATTGCGATTCATAGTTTTATTAATATCCCGATTCAGTATAAAGTTTTGGTCTCTGTTTTTGTTATAATTTTAAGACCTTAAACCTTTATAAAAGTTGTCTTAACTCAAAAGGTTTATACCTTTATCTTTGTTCAACAGCTTCAAACTGAACTTAACATTAATTAAATGTGGCCCATTGCTTATAACATTAGTTTTCTCGCCAAGGGCAGCATTTAAACAATACAAAATAACATCAAATACATCAAATCATAAATTAAACACAAAGTTATGCGAATTGTTTAGAGCAGTGTTTCTCAACTGGTGGGTCGCGGGAACATTTTCAGTGGGTCGCGGAGTGTGTTGTCAAAAAAACAACAAAAGTTTAATTTTTAACTTATATTGCTTATACCGGACTTTTATTTTGAAATGCGCGCGCGACAGCCGTACCGTTTGACACGTGAAATTTCATTTAATTATAGCAACAAATATAATTGCTGTCATATTAGATGTAAAAATGG
>JAQMYG010000039.1:18228738-18238774 GCA_030014215.1 Clariallabes teugelsi
AAAAAAAAAAAAAAAAAAAAAAAAAAAAAAAAAAATATATATATATATATATATATATATATATATATATAAAAGAACATGTACTGTATGCAATTATGTAGTGAACAAAAAGCTGTTAAACAACCCAGACTAGCTACTGTACATATAGCTTTGATGACCGCTTGGCACACTCCCATCAAATTCACGAGGGAGTCAGCTGGAATAGTTTTCAGTTCACAGCTGTGCATTGTCAAGAGTTAATTTATGACATGTGTTGCCTTCTTATGCTTATGTGCTTTAGACCATCAGTTGTCTTGTTCAGAGGAAGAGTGAGTATAGAGTTAATAGCCCTATTAGTGCTACTACAACTATCGTACAAATCATTATTATGGCAAAAAACACTCAGTTGAGTAAAGGGAAGACGATACATCATTACGTTAAAAAAGGAAGGTCAGCCAATCTGAAAAATCTCAGAACTTTGAATTGAATGTCTCTCCAAGTGCACTCGTCATAACCATCAAACGCTATGATGAAACTGGCTCTCATAAGGACCCAAAAAAGGAAGCGCACAAGCTACCTCTCCTGCAGAGGATAGATTTATTAGAACGACCGGCTTCAGAAAAAGACGATTTACAGATTTTAGATTAGACCCCACATAAATGCTTCTCGAAGGTCAAATAGCAGACACCTTTCAACATCCGCTGGTCAGAGGAGACTGTGTGAGTCAAGCCTTCATGGTCAAATTGTGGCAAACAAACCATTACTTCGGAAGAACAACAAGCAAAAGAGACTTGCTTGGGCCAAACAACACAAGGAATGGACATCACATCATTGGAAAACTGTCCTTTGGTCTGATTTGTTTTCCAACAGAACAATAACTCCGAACACTCCACTAGGTTATCTAGAGCCCAGAGTGTACAAAGCTGTCATCAAAGCTAAAGGTATTAAAAATTTGTTGTCAATTTTTTCATGAATAATATACAATTTTGAAAGCAGTAAATATAAAGAAAATCAATTGAATAAAAAGGTGTGTCCAAACTTTTGACTGGTAGTGTATAAACATGTATTATATTTTCAACATGGTCCAGTATCAGCTGGTATAGCTGGTTTGATTACTGATAAGTGACTGAGTAGTGCAGGTGATATGAGCAGTTTCTGTTTGTCTTTCTTGCTTTGGAAAACCTTAAGAAGAACTGCTCTGTTAACAGATTGCGTTATCATAATATTGGGCTTAACATAATCCAAAACAGTCTCTAGCTTGCACGGTGAATGAGCCTGAAACTTTTATAAATTTTCAAGCCAGTCAGGTGGAATCAGAAAAAAGTCTATATTTGCTTTTGCTGTAGAAGACCCAGATGCTCAACTCCAGGACATCTGTTTTCAGATATAACGTACAGTGTGCCTTTGGTTGAATTGTGAATGCTTTCTCTTTCCTCTTTGTGACGTGAGGACTATGCTACTTTGCCGAAGTGTTTCTTTTATTGGCTGTCACCCTGCTGCTACATAAACATTAGTGATCTCAGAGCTCATCCTGGTAGTTTAACAAACTCATTAGCATAGACAATTATTTACTCTTCACTTATTTATGAGTAATGTGGTACTGTGTTGAATACAGTATGTGGTATGGAGTCTTTTTGTGAAGAATATCTTTCTGGCTTCATGCTTATACAAATGCACTGTAATTTTCATTAGTATAGACACTTATTTACCAGGGACAGAAGGAAAAAGTCATAGTTAATCTGCATTTTGTGCAATACTGTGTCTTCATTGTACAACAACTTAAAGCCCTTACACTTGCATTAAATAAACTGTAATATAGAGAGCGTTTTTATTTAGGAGAACCTCTGAGGTTCATGTATTTAATCAAACTTTCAGGCTTCCTCATTATTCAGCCTCTCCACCTTTTGAAAATCAGCTCCCTGATGACTGAGAGGAAACTGTTGAACTTCAAACAAATCTTATGAATAATCTCCCCAAGACGCTATTCAAATGAGTGCTCTGATTGTTAGGACTGTGTAGGCATGTTGAGATATGATGTCAAATAATATGCAATAGATGTGACTCATTCTGTTTTAATGATGGGATGCCTTCTCCCTTTTTAAAAAAAAAAAAAATTTTTTTTTTAGATTTCATAGACTTTCTAATACTTGTAACATCTTTGTGGGAGTTTATAATTTGACTGTTGTTTGGTGAATTGTTAGGAATGCAAAATGTAGATAATATGACTGAGGCAGTCTAACTTACTTCTGATCTTAACCTAGTCAAGTGTAAGGTTTTCTGATATTTTGTTAAGTTTCCCATGCCTATATCTCCATAAAACTACCCACTCATTGCATTCTTCAGTCCTTAAATTGGTAATACTTCTTATAGCCCGTGTCCTGACGAATATACATGCAAATGGCTCGCTAGAAAATGCTAATCTGTTTTCTATCATCTACAGTATCTGTCTCTGGGCCTCTCTCTGACTTGCATGTGAACAAATTTTGCTCTTTTGATGTATGGGAAGTATGTGACACAAGGAACCAGGCTAAAAGCTTAAATATGCTAAACAGAGAACATAGACAGACATATCATGCGAGCATGTGTGTTTGTCTCTCACTCGGGTTGGGGCCGTTCGGTAAGCGTATCAAGGTGTGGTGGATGCATCAAGCAATAATTCCTTTAATTCATTTGAAGGTTAATGCCTGGCCATGTGTAGAACAAAGACTTTTATAAAGCAATATCCAAACACTTGCAACAGAGTACACTGTACTGAAGAGCATCAGTTGTTTTGTAATCACATTACTGCCTGGGAGCTGTAGCTCGCTAGCACCGCCCAGCATCACGAGCTAGCCTGGGAAAGGATCAAAATAAAAAATTGATGGACAGTTTCTACTGGACGTGTCATTGAAAATTACGACATTATTTTTATATAAAATATAAGAGATGTTTTGGTCAGAAGCCATACTGATTGTCAGTATTTATGTTATCTTCCTGATTACTTAAATAGACATTGTATATTGTGTCTTTCAGAGTGGAGGAACTGGCCCAGCTCAAGACGAACCTGGAGAAGGCCAACCAGGTGAGCACGGGGCTTTCCATTCTAATACTAATTTTGAGGATCCTGCATTTGTTAAGGTAATCACCTTTTGTAATCAAGCCTCAGGATTAATTAGACGCCCCTGTGGCCTCTCTTCCTCTTACCACCCGCCTTCTACCCTCCGCTTTCTCAGGGCTTCGTGATTAGCCGTCTGCAGGTAGCAGAGGGCCATGAGACAGCACAGAGCGATGGCTGCTGAGAGAGAAGCGTGATATGTCTGTTAGTTACCTCAGCGTACTGATTGCTTTCATTTTTCCTTTTCTCTTCACCATGATTTTCTATTCTCTCTATCTCTTCTTTCGCTTAGCAGCTTTTAGATAAATGTTCAGAAAATTAGCAATTAATTAGCAGGCCGAGTGTGACTGTGTAGGGAAAGAGTTTGGGAAAGAAAGTGCTGCAAGTAAACATCCACCTTAGCAGAATGGATTACAGAGTGAGTAAGAGAGAGAGAAAGGCTGTTTCAGGTCCTCCTTGTGTTCTCTTGACATACTTTTGAGATTTTGTCCACCTCATTAATTTTACTTATCGTATGTGCACTTGATGGAAACACTAGATTCAGAAACTTAGAAGTCTAAGAGCATTGTCGTTTTTTTTATTGTTCATTCAGTACACATGAGATGTTGACAGATCTTTGTAAAGCAGAATTGTGTGTGTTTGATGTCAGAGAGCAGATTTGGCCCAGAGGGAGGTGGAGCGACTGAGGGACCAGCTAACCAGTAGTTGCAGCATTTCTGAAGGGAATGATGGAGGCCCCAGTGAGGTAAAAGTGATTCCTTACTCTCACCAAAACTTTTAAGATTAAAGGGAAAAGACTCACTTCACCACATCATCATCCCAAGGCTCTTGAGTCACACTCATGTAAAGAAAAAAGTCACTTATCCATACTGTTGGTGCCACAAATCAAACCCTTCGTGCTTCTGGCTGCTCATTAACAACACTTTGAAGTAATATGATTATAGGAAAGCAGAGAGGATGGAGGCAGGCATTTTGAAGTTGAAAACGGATTTTCATGTTTTTTTCTTCTCCCTCACTACTTTGCTGCTCTGCTGTGGTGCCCATCTCAGGGGAAAGGAGGGAGGAATGAGAAGGATAAGTGCTCACCATCACAGCTGGAGGCAGTGCTCTTCTCCAAAGACAGAGAGATTCTCCGTCTGCTTGAGAGTGTGCAGAGGTTGCAGTTCACTCTCCAGGAAGTGCAAGACTCTTCAGCAAGTCAGCTGGCAGATCTTGAACACCAGCTGGCCCTTAAGACAGAGGCTATTGAAGTAAGTAGGGCAGAACATTTTCAACATGTACCAGTTTTGCAGCTATAGACCAGGAGGCTCTTTCCTGTTCTCCAGCCATAAGTATTTTTAATGGGTGTTTGACAGCAAGAACATAACACCACATAGTGCAGGGCAGTGACAATGCTGGTGGTGGAAATTAAATTAGGCTGGTTTAATCACCTTTAATCTTCTTTTATCTGCTTGTTGGTCTTAAGGTTAGCCAGAAAGAGTAAAACAGCCATATCCATTACATGATTTTACTACTTGTTACTAAAAAAGAATGCATCCTTGCTATACGCTTGCTGTTGTTTCTTTCTTTCAGAAGTTAGAGATTAAACTGCAGTCTCAGTTGGATTATGAGGAAATCAAAACTGAACTCAGGTTAAAAAGGTCTCTTTTCATTTAAGTGTATGGGTCACTTTAGCCTGTGTCTGTTTGCTAATTAGGACAATGTTACTTTCCTTTTTCCTCATACAGCATTCTTAAAGCAATGAAACTGACAACAGCAAATGGGAGCTCTTCCCAGGTGAGAAAAATAACTCTGTTTTATGATCCTTCGTTGCTAATGGTTAATTCCTCTACAAGTTACACATCGTTTTTTGTCATGTTTACCACCATCTAAAACAGTAGATAAATAAGTCTATTTTTCCATGAAAACCTTTTTGTTTTTCCTTCAATAGTTTGATTTTGTTAATGAGGAAACACTTTCATGAGCAAGTGAATACCACGCTAGTCATCATCTATCATGGTGATGTACTGTACATTCACAAGCATTGACGAATGTGAGTTTAACTGTTTTTGTACTCCGTGTGTGTGTGTGTGTGTGTGTGTGTACAGGACTCTGACAAAGTTGCAGAGGCTTTGTTGCTCGACAAACAGACTTTCCTCCACTCCAACAAATTTCTGCTTGACAAAACCAGAGCAAGCCTACAGCGGCCTGGTAAGATTTGAATCTTTTAAATATATTTTCTGTAGGTTATCACGTTAACTTTGTTAATGTATAACGCAATGCCCCCTTCTGAAGTCACCAGTTCAGAAGGTTCAAATTATTTTGCATCAAGCAAAAAAGACATTGGAATTGGGTTAAGAACCATCCAACACATCATTAAACCGTGGAATTGATAGTGCTGAATTGTCAACTTTGCTAAAGAAATCGTGAACGACCATGATCAGAGATCACTTGGTCAAGCTATGATAGGTGCTTCAAGGTAAGAAGGAAAGCGCATGAAGTGATGCACCTACTATTCATACTATGCACTGTACAAGCCTCTGGAGGCAGTGTTATGACCTGGGGTTGCTTCAGTTTTTCAGGTCTAGGCTCAGCAATGTCATTTGGCATTAAAATTAAGTTAGCTGATGACCTGAATGTACTGAATGACCAGGTTAACATAACAATGAAGTTTTTATTTCCTCATGAAACAGGCATATCCCAGGATTAATTTTTTTTAAAGTGTTGTTCTGGGAGCATGAGCAATAATTTTCATACATGAATTCAATTCAGTTAAATTTTATTTGTAAAGCGCTTTTAACAATTGACATTGTCGCAAAGCAGCTTCACACAAGCAAAAGAATTGGTATGGTATTGGCAAAATATTACTGTGTGTGACTTCTTTTTGTTCAGGCAATGTATTTACAACACACAAGAGACTTTCCAGAATAATTTCTTTAACAGCAAAAAAATGTGTGTGTCCATTTAGATGAAGACCAATTAGATGGTTCCAGCAGGGATTTGGTACGCCCCATCATCTCATACTCCTCCCCGCCTGGAGCCTTACCAATAGACGGCCAGTCCTCCAGTCCAGGACCACCCACACCTGATGGGAACTCCGCGACCCATGACTTTTCACAATCTTTCTCTTCATCACCATTCTCCAGTGAGAAACATGCTACAGGGCCACTTCTGCAGAAACAACTTCTTTCTCCTCACATTAAAAAGGATGGCAGCTCACTCATGGCCTTCCCCACTGCTCTGTTTGCTGCAAAAGCTGCCCTCATGTCAGCCAATCAAGGCTCCTCAGGGACCTCAGTGTTGGAAACTGGGTTAACCAGTGACCAGTCAGAATGTGGGAGCTCAGGAGGTGGGGATGAGGACCAGCTAGACACAGCAGAGATAGCCTATCAAGTGAAAGAGCAGCTTCTGAAACATAACATTGGTCAGCGTGTGTTTGGGCACTATGTCTTGGGCCTTTCCCAAGGCTCCGTTAGTGAGATTTTGGCTCGGCCCAAACCATGGAGGAAGCTGACAGTCAAAGGGAAGGAACCCTTTATCAAGATGAAACAGTTCCTGTCAGATGAACAGAACATCTTGGCATTGCGCACCATCCAAGTTCGCCAGAGAGGTATGTGTTGGTTTATTCCTAGATTTTCTCTTTTTCACTTTACCTACCTGCTTCACTCAAAAGTATCTTTTACCTCAAATAAAAAATAAAAACAAAGTATTCTTTCTATAGTCAGGAATAAAGTATATGGGAAGAATGAAATAATTACCCCATCCTGAATAAAGTACATGGGAAGAATGAATGATTACCCCATCCTATCAATCACAGAATCACATTAATTAGTTTGTTACGCTGAACTGAGATCTTGTGACTTCAAATTCCCCAATAGCAGTCATATTATTGATCACATATTGGTCATTTATTGAATACCTGAAATGGTCTCAATACCAACAGTTTACATTAATTATTTAATTGCAGATTATTTTTTAATAATATCACATTTTGAAATTATGGAATATGCCTGTGCCATCACACAAGAAAAAATTCCTTTTAGGGGATAACCATAATTATTCAGTACATTCACATTGTCAGCTGACTTCATTTTATTGCCACATAATATTGCTCATGATAGACCTGAATAACTGAAGCAACCCCAGATCATAACACTCCCTCCAGAGACTTGTACAGTGGGCACTAGGCATGATGGGTACAGCGCTTCAGGTGCTTTCCTTCTTACCTTAACAACCTATCACTCTGAAATATTTAACTCAGTCTTTAACATAGATGTGATTTCCAGTGATTTCAAGTATTTAAGTCATCACTTAATTCAAGGTTTCTTTCACAAAGTTAACAGTTCAGCAATATCCTTCTAGATTTTGAGAATGTGTTATACAGTTCTTATCCCAATTCCAGGCATTAAAGCAGTGTTCTTAGTTGTTTCCTTTGGTTTTTGCAGGCCAATAATTTGACCCTGAAAAACAGTAACCTCTTTTTCAAGAGCATGGGATACCCACATGATTGTTGAAGAAATAAAAAGCTACTTAGTGCATCAGCTAGAGCAAGAAGAATTGTTGCCAGCTGAAACACATTAATCACTGTAGTAATTATCCAATCAAAGCCTCTTAAGTATTTCCTTATTTAATTCCAAATTGTAACATTAATTAATTCATTTATTTATTTATTGGCCAGGCAGTGTGTGATTGTAATTGTGTGTCTGTTTGTGTGTATATACTGTATATTGTTATTAAAATCTTAAAAGATTAAGCCTCAATATAGTGTACGTTCCCCTTGTGTTACCAAAATGGCTCTGACCTGTCAAGTCATGATTCCAGACCTCTGAAGGGATTTTGTGATAGACATCAAAACAGAAGTGCCAGGTTTCTTAGTATAAATAAAAAAAATATATAGGAAGAAGACTTATGGGACTGACTTGTGAAGAACATTATACTGTATTTTGTATAGAGATTTATGTGTTGCATTGAAATGCAATGACAACATTGTGTGGCATATCATAGTACACTGTATTGCTGTATAATGATGATGCTTATAACACAGTGCAGACATATTGTCAGCCTCACTATTGTGTCATCTAAATGCTTTTGCTAGCTAGTATCTGTTCTCTAAAACCTATAGATGCAGTGTGTTTAAGAAGAAACCTTTGGAGCTCAGAACACCCCACTGCCTCAAAAAATCTTTTTCTCTCTTATGTACAATCTCTCATTCCCATTCTGTCTTACTTTTTTACATTTTGTGCAGGGAGTATCACTCCTCGCATCCGAACTCCAGAAACTGGGTCAGATGACGCCATTAAGAACATTTTGGAACAGGCTAAGAAAGAGATCCAGAGTCAGCGAGGAGGTAGGGAACTGTTCTTGACATGGATTAAGCCCTGATCCTCTTCAAAAAAGTCTAAGTAAAATTTGCAGGCTGATAAATAAGTAGAGCTACATAGACAAAAAATTTTAATTACTTGGAAATATTAATATTACTCCTGCATGTACGTACATATCTCTTTCAAAAGCACTGGAATGGCAATGGAAATTCTCTGCTCTTTCACTATAAACACTTTAGGCTTAGAAGAATATAGGACAATAGATTAGAATTTCAGAATGTATTTCCAAAGGTTTAATCTTATAAAATGACACCATTTTTTGTACCCATCTATTTTTTAAGTAATCAAAAAAATTTAAGACTGACAGATGTTTGTTATTGCCCATGTGTGGCCTAAGCCACTGATAGTTTAAAGAATTAATAGATCTCAATATCTGCTCATAGTTTAACTGGAGTTTGACAAAAAAGGTAAACCAGTATGAAGACTAGAGAACTGTCTTTGCAAGAGTCAAAGCCATTTTGAAGCTGAGAAAATGGGAAAATTGATAATGGACTTGCAAAGGGCATAGCCAGTATGACAATTTGAAATATTCTGTGAAGAAAGAAACCAAGCCAAGGAAAAGAACAGCAGTTCATGACTAAACCGTTGTGAGAGCTGTGAAGAAAACCTCAGAACCCCATTTATAAATCAAGGGAAACTAATTTGGGGATAATATTCGGCTGAATTCATACAGTGTCTGGCTGCCCTAACACATCTAGATATCCATGTATCTGATAATGAAAACATCTAATATTTACTTTTGATCTCAAACCTACCTGTCTTCAGCATATAGCAAAACCAAAGACACAGCATTGCTGTGCGAAAACTGCATTGGAGGATTGAACCAGGAAGGGCATCTTGTGTAAAACCTGTTGTGTGTGAATCAAATTGGCTGATGTGGGACCCCTCGACCAGAGCAGCCGAAAGACTAACCACAACGACATTTATAAATTATGTGAACTTAAAGCCTATATATGTGCTGTGTACATCAGAAGAATTGCTTACAGTCAGATGTGGATAAACTGGGTCTTCCTATAAATGCTTTATCATGGGTCACGCATCTCCAGATTTAGGCACCTTGACCACTGACTTCTTTCATACATCACACTGTGAACTGTCAAAATTGACACCTCAAAGTTAATTTCAGATGGAATGGGAGGACATTTAGACACAAATCTTGTGCTATCTAGATTGTCCCCTGCTATTTAATAATAAATGATTGTCATTCAGAACTCATAGCCTAAGAAAGACAATATATTGACAGGAAATTTTACAGCATTTTACAGTCTGCCAGGTTTAAGGAGAGTAGGGGTGGGCATAATAATGCTGCCAGCTGTGTAGCTGTGCAGTCTGCCAGCAACTACAGTCATGAAAACTCAGCTGGATTGTGGACACACACATACAGTACACATACACATACATACACACATACATACACACACACATACATACATACACACACACATACACACACACATACACATACACACACACACACATACTGTACACATACACACACACATACACATACATACACACACACACACACATACACATACATACACACACACACACACACACACACACACACACACACACACACACACACACACACACACACACA
>JAQMYG010000039.1:18297944-18309222 GCA_030014215.1 Clariallabes teugelsi
AGACTACAGATGCTTTCTAAATAGCTTGTTGTTATATCTCCAAATAGTTTGTATATAACAGCTGATGTTGAAGCAAGATGAAAACAAGAATATCTTAACTATGCAGGTCTAAAATTGTTATTTTTTCACTCTTTCAGCATTCATGAAGTGCTCTTCAGTGGGTCTGCACTATGCATACAAAAATGTGAATACATATAAATGCTGAAATAGTTTCTTGTTTTGCTTGTTATTATTATTAGTGTATTGTTCATATGCATTATTAAATGTTAATTTGTCAACAATACAAACGTGTTAACAGGTGCACCACTTACCTCAATTAATTGTATTACCAAAATATGAATAATAAAATGCGTGCTGGATAAATTAGAGTTGGCCAAAAATGGTAACCATCTCAGTTTCTGTATTTCTTGTATAATGTGTTATGTATCATTCGAAGCAGGTGCAGTTGAATCTCACTCACCCACAATCATGAGCAGCTTGTCTTGCTCTTTGATGATGTAGATTTGAAACACAGAGCCCAAGCCAGGGATGTGAGTCAGCGAGTTCTTTATAACATTCAGTGCATACAGACCTTCCTCTGAACCCACTAAAACAATCTGAGCGCACAGCATAGACAAAAATAAAATGGTCTTAGATTTACGTTTTATTCAATGAGGACAAAATTTTCCAATAAGTTCAGCCTCACTCAATTAAGAAGCTAAATTGTGAAATTTATTTAGATATGAAAGATATGAATATCGATAATAAAGATATGAAGATAGTAAGGCATGATCTGATGGCCACTTTAATAATAGTTTTGCATCATAAACCTGCATCCCAAACAAGATTATATATTTTTTTTCACTCAGCATACCAATGTATGTTATAGTACCTGGTCAGTGAGAGGAAGTGTGCAGTTGATGTCTAGTCTATCATCTCCCTCCAGCTTCAAAAGAGAATTTCCCAGCAGCTTCTGAAAGTATGGAAGAATGGACTAAAAAGAGCATATGTTGCATTTCATTCATTGAGTACAGAACAGATAGTGAAGTCATATTTTCCTCAGATGGTATGCAAGACTTAAAGTACATTATTTTTTATGCCATCCTCATTTATTTGTTTTTTGTTACCACCATATGGAAACTAACATATTTCAATTACAGAGCTTCTCTTCTCTTTCTAAATTTGTCATTACTACTTTTAATACGCACACAAAAAAAATAAATAAAATATTTGTTTAATGAAAACATTAATAGTTATATAAGCTATTTTAAGTTTCTATATAGTAAAGATAGAAATAAAAATGATTGAAGATCATAATGATATGATAAATAATGAACGATTGATAAAGACCACTGCATAAAAGCACCATAAAGGGTTGACCAAATCTTTCTTTCAAACTCACTGCATCTGCCTCTGCTTTCTCACGAGCACCACGGGCACTTGCCACGATGGCCTCCAAAACTGCCACCCACCGCTGCTTCTCTGCAAAACTTGAGCTCAAGAGGTAAAGAGTCTTTGCTGGCCAACAGGATGTGTGGGGGAGCAACTCGAGTTTCAGCACAAATGGCACATCTGAGGACCCAAACATCAACTTAATATCACACTCAAGTAAATAGAAAATTCACTCTTTTGCCCCTAATTACAACTTAATGCATTTTACAATCTCTATAAGTGGAAACATCTAGACTTATTAGCACAATATAATGCAAATTACATTTTTCCTTTTATCTTACCAGACTTTGCAGTGTTAGTGAGCTCTGAGCCACCCACAGCACTATGCACAATCACTTCACCTTCTGATATATATAGATCAAACTCATCCACTGGCTTCACTGACTCTGTAATGCAGCAGGTCAATTAAAAGGGAATGAACACAGTGCAGCCCATTGTGGTTCTCAGTATACCATGGTACCTGTTTATAAGGAGTCTTTTTTTCTTGACAATGCAGTATAGCAGAATAATCAGTTTGTTGTCATGGTTTACACTATGGCACTCTTAGCAATAACTAAATGAATTCTAAAAAGGTTTTATGGACTAATAGCTGACTACTGTGCATTGTTTGCATTTTTAAGTACATAAGTTAAGAAAATAGTTACCTTCTCTGGGCTCAGCCTCATAGGTAAGAATCTTGTTCCCTTCCAGCACGACATACTTCCTCTCCCAGCCCTGTCCCCGCTTTCCATTCCTACAAATAGGAAGTGAACACACACTTTACAGTCCTTATGAATGGATCAAGCTGATCATAGATCACATACTCTCAGGTCAATAAACAATTCCAAAAATTGTATTTTAGCTCTCTGCCACTTTATACTGGAGTTAAAATTTAACAATGAACACAACCGATTTTCAGCTTTAATTTAAAGGTATTTACATCCAATTTATATGAACAGTGTAACAGCAAATATATGATAAACCTTCTTTTGGTATAGATACACCAAACTCCTGGAGGGTGCTCAGATCAGTTAAACTCAAAATATTTCAATATATCAAAATCTTTACCAGGGAAAGGAACTTTCTGTCATCTACCACAAATGATTTCTGTGGTTTTTCTCGTTGTTTGTATTACTTAGCTCAGTACTGTACATTCTCTCATAATGAAAAGCACTAAAACATTGATTTGGCCACAACTACCATATTTCCCATTCTACAGTATGTGATTTTTTTTTTTTTTCAGCCTAATCATGGCTGCTTCACTGGCTCTTTGGAGGTCGTATTGAGCCACAGAGGTCGTATTGGAGGTCGTATTACCACACTTCTCACCTTAGAATTTTGATCTGCTTCTTTAAAATAACAATGGAATAACAATAAAGTAAAATAACAATGGAATAACAATTGTCCAGTTACCTTTGGTCCCAATTAGATCAGGGATTGAGGAGGCACAGATCAAAAATTTAATTTCTATATAACCTACTGTAAGACAAGGTTCTATTTTTAAAAATATTATTTACATATCTAACAATTTTTAGTTAATCATATGAAACATCATGTGTTTAAAACTACTAATACCTATGTCTGGTCCAAGGCTTTCATAATTCTTAACTTTTACCAATGATTAACTTTTGCAAATGCAGTATTGTCCTACTTTACAGTAGTTGATGTCATCACTTATAAATTATATTACATAATACTGAACACAGTGTTCTGACCTGGGTTGTTTCATCCAGCCCTCCAGTCTCATGTGTCCACTGGAGTCTTTGAGCTGTATGCCTGAGTTGTTGCTCTTCTCCCTGCACAAAGCCTCAGACAGGTGGACGGCGTATTCAGTAGGGACTCCACATGTGGCTGGAAGGTAGGGGGAGCATTTTGGGTGGCACAAAGCATGGCATTCTAATGTAGGAAAGAGAAGTGCAGCTTAAACAATAGTATCAAGATAGGGTTACATTGGCACTGGGGCATGGTCAAGCTAAGGCGGTGCGGAGGTAGCAGGTTGACCTGACAGGTAACATACTGTATGATGATTCTCACCTGTTTCTTATCATTATCAGTCTACTTATGCTCTCTCTGCTTTTCCAGAGAGAGAGAGAGAGAGAGAGAGAGAGTTTTGATTTGAAAATCTTTGAGCAGGTCCATGGCATTGTCTAAGGCAGTGGTTCTCAACTTTGGTCCTGAAGCTGGAGCACTAAATGCCCTGAACATTTTAATGTCTTCTTAATGTTTCCATGCCCCTCTCTCTATGGTAACAAGAAAAAGAAATATGCATAAGTGGACTGATTGTGATGAGACACATCACAAGTTACTTTCTGGTTCATCTGCCTCTCTCTATTCACTGCTGATGCTTGACCACACCTCTGCTGCCAATGTATCACTTTTAAGAATTTAAGAATTTTTAGGTAGGCCTTATCATAACTAGAAAGATTATAAAATATGGTAAATCTAAACAAACAGTGTGACTTAATATTTATATCTATCTCACTGTAATGCCTAAAAGCAGTGGGATTTGTCTCACTTATGAATTTTAAAATAATAACAAACACCTTATAAGGAAGAAAAAATGTACATGAGTTTTTATATAGGGCTTAATAAAAACAGTTAATTTGATTGCACCATACTACACACATTTGTGTAAATTGGGAAAGATGTCTTGATCGCATACCAATGCAAGTAGCTGCCTGCCTAGCGAAATGGACAGTGTCTAGGCATACAGTGCACTTGGCTGCCCTCATGTTGAGACCCTGGGTGAAGCGGTGTGGGGTGCTGTGACTACCATGAGTACTGTGGTGAAGCCTCTCCTTTACACGTCGCACATATTCTAAACAGTAAACAGTTCAAAACAACACAAAATGGTCATTTTCTAACCACATTATCCTGTAAACCAAACATACAGACCCCAAACATAAAGATGATAAAAGCTGTCAAATACCCTGAGAATATGTGGTTAAAACAAAGAGACGTGTTTAAATCATAAGATTTCAAGAGTTGCTCATGATTAGCTGGAGTGGTCCTACATGCAGCTTTTCAACTGGAATATAAGATTTATAAAATACCACATGATGGAATAGTTAGCCATGGTCACTGGTTTTTAATGAGAGTCATAACCAGAGAGATTAGATCACTGTCTCAAATATCTTGTGTTTTCTGCAGTGGAAGTGATCTTGAAATATGATTAGAACTATATAAAATATCTATATGGAAGATGAAATATAAAAGTTGAATATGTAAACTAACATACTTATAATTATTGTTATTGTTATTGTAATTGATAGCAAATAGTTGCATGATAATACCATATGATAATACGATAAAGCATTTAGGTTTATACTGATAAAACATGTACTTTTTGCTTTTGTAAACAATGAGCTTATCTTTAAAACAAAAGAAAAAAAATCCTTATCCTAATGCATAAGAACTTACTTTCAGAAGTGGCTCTCCTTATTTCTGCAGGGAAAAAAGCATGGGAGATAAGAATGGCCAATTTTAAAAGCAGTTTTTTAAGGTTCTCACTGAAAGTAGAAAAAACAGTAAAGTAAGCAAAGATCCTATAAATTTCTAATGCCATGTGCACACTGACTCCCTTTATTATTTTAAGTGTAAGGAATAATGACTGGTCAAATGATTGCTGATTGGTGAAATTGACCAAATACTTCTTATATTAAATATGGTCATTACCCAGCTGGGATGCATCAATAGGAAGAATGTCATAAAACATGAGTCTGTGTACTAACCATCAGACGCGGATGTCTCCTTCCTCCGGCTGGAACTGGATTGTGCCAGGCCGGAAGGGTTAGGCTGGTGGTCAGGGGATTTGGTAGACTTAGTTGACATCATGAGCTGCTGCCGGGCCAGACCAGGAGTGGCAGGAGTACCACCATGTTCCAGTGCTTTATTAAACTGCACTGCTAAAACATATAAGGCAAGTAAGAAAATAAATAAATAATAATAAATAAAAAATAATATATAAAACAACCCTTAGCAAAACATACACACTTATCGATTGCAAGTAGCTCCTTTCTTTAAACATTTTTATCAACTGCCCTTTAATGTTTTGTGATCTAAGTGATTTACTGAAATTAATGGTCAGGTCCCTAAGATTTTCATGCCTGTAATTATTTGGAGTAGCAACATGAAAGAATGTAATGATAATCATGATGTAATTATCATCCTAGGTTCATGTATACTACATCACACCCTCTCTAAGTTCCATGCGTGTCTTTTGGAGTGCATCCTCCAGCTCAGAGCAGCGAGCACGTTCTTTATCCAGTGCTGCCTTCATATCACTGTACTGCAAGGGCACCGGGGTCACAACAGGCACAGAGGTTGTCTGGGTCTGACCCTGGGCTGCCAGCGCTGCAAGCAGATCCTCTCGACGCCTGCCACCAAAGATGCCCTGCACACAAACAGAGCCAGAGTGAACCGCCCAGGCCCAATGATCTATTGATATATATGCTAAAAAGAATCCTAACCATACCCTTAAATAGCTAGAATATCCAGGGATTTAGATATGCAATAGAATTTGCTATGTCTATTTGCTTCTAACATACCTATATAGCTCTGATGCTTGGGCAAAGACTTACATGCAGTCTAATTAAATTTGACAATGCACCATGCCTGTGTGTGCAACTTCCAAATTTGAGGACTACAGCTTCCCATGATGCTCAGCCTACAACCACATAACATGATCAAACTGCTTCTCCTACTCAAATAATCACAAATTTAATTTAGCTGTTATTAATCACACTACTCCTTTTAAATAACTTAAATATTCTCTTTAGAGTTATTTTGCAATGTACCATTTCAGCATTTTCACTATGAAGATTCCAAGCCTTTGTCATTTGTTTTGTTTAAGCAATATTGCACAGACCAGTGAAGTCATACAAACAGTGAATCATCACAGTGTAGATTTATTAAATATAAGCACTCTTGACATTCCACCCAATCCAATCAAGTTAGTGGACAGGAACTAAATGTGGTATAATTAAATAAATATAACCAGATAACTTGCAGCTATGACCTTCTGTCTGCTTCATGACACAATGCACCATGGTCATGCAAAACTGGACCACACTTATGTGGTTATGGGGAGAGGTAATAGGGGCTTCAGAGACTTTCAGCAAGCAGTTAGTTGGGGGTAATGAGATAAATGCCCAGCAGACTCTGACCTTTTTCTTCTTAGAGGGATGGTCTACCTTGGCCTGCAGGAAGTCTATGAGCTTGGTCTGCTGAGTGATGGTGCCCTCCATCTTCACCTTCTCATGAGAATATGCTGCCTGAAAATTTTTTTGCAAAATAGTTTTTATTTAATTTATTTAGTTTTCTGTACTGTATTTTATTAAATCTTGATTAATCACACAGTCAGCCATGAATTCATTAATATTTCAAGTGGTATACCTGTATGTTTTCTAGCTGATACTCCAGGTCTGTTCTCTCTGTTTTCAGTAGGTCAGTCTGGTCCAGGGCATCCTGCAGGCCCTGTGTCAGTCTGAAAATATGACTCTTCTGCATGTCCAGCTGCTGCTGTAGCTTTGCTTGCTGCACATATACACACGCAAAACATAACAAGGGAAGATTTCTGCTTTAGTGTATAACTGCTGCATGTTGATGAATAAGATTGGATAACTTTTCAATTAATTCTTTAGATATGACAATGAGTTACTTCACCATGCAACCCCAAGCCATGAATAAATTCCACCATGCTTAGGGTGGAGAACTTGTCTGTTTTGGATCATGAAGAGATCCTTACTTCTCCACACTCTGTCACTCTGGTCTTTCTGTCATGGCGGTAGAGTGTAATCTTGGTTCCAGAACTGTTGTGACTCATCACTGTATTTCTTCATGAATTCTAACAGACCTTCTGATTCCTACAACCTACATTCCTATAGTGGTTCGTCCTATGTAATTTGGTGCTCAAAGTCTTATTTGAGTGGTGGATTGTGATACCTTTAACACTGCACAATAGGGGTTACTGTTTATGTCACTGACTTTTGTTTTTAAACATAGATCTTAAAATTGTTCTGTCATCTACTCTGAAAAATTGGTTTTGTTACATGTTTTGCTAAAAAATTTTTATATGTTTTACATGTTTTTAAATGTTATAAATGTTTAGATGAAAATACACTGCCTAGCCAAAAAGAGTACTTCAGTGGACCGCCTTGTGCATTGATTACTGCACCCATTTGCCGTGGCATGATCTTGATAAACATGTCTCAAGCTCCCTGAATCACTCTTTTACAGTACAATTTGAGTCCGATGAATCCTGGAATTGCCATCTTGGCATATGCCGGTGCCATCAGGGAAGAAAAAAATGTTGATGGAAAAAAATTAAATAATCAGAACATTCTGCCTTAATTCTTGGCCACATAACATTGATGAACCTAGACCTGACCAACAGAAGCAACATCAGATCATAACACTGCCTCCACAGGCTTGTATAGTAGGCACTATGTATGATGGGTGCATTATTTCAACCATCTCTCTCCTATCTCCTATCTTGATTTGCCTATGACCCTCTTATCAGACTCATCAGACCACATGACCTTTTTTCAGTGCTCCACAGTCTATTCTTTATGCTCCCTAGCAAATTGAAGCCTTTTTACAATTAGCATCACTAAGAAGTGGTTTTCTTGGTTCTCTTCCCATTTTTTATGTGGAACTGCTTTTGCTTTCATTATTAAACATAGCAGTGAGTTTTAGCCTTTAAATAATCTCCCATCAGGCTTATTCAAGATGTTTTTCCAACCATATTTCTTCCTCAAAGATGAGGGCTCACCACTATCCTTCCAGATTTTCATAATGTTCTTAATCTTGTTAGTTGTTTTCTTGATGCAGGCCACTAATTTGACCCTTCTGAAACAGAGTAACATGAAACATATGAAACATGAAACATATTAATAACTGCAGTACTTATCTAATGGAAAGCTCTTGGTTAAATCCAGATGGGTTTTTTTTTGGCTGGGCAGTGTTTATCCTCTAACATCACTGTCAAGATTAAGTGAAATTTTATTTATTATAATTTACATGGACTTTCTCATTATTTCATTCATTTATCTACTACATGTACATGTACGTAAACTGCATATTCTATACCCTGGCCAGGGTGCCAATCCATCGCAGGGCATGCAATCAGACACTACACACTCGCACAGTACAGCAGTTTAGAAATTTGGATAAGACTAATCTGCATTATTCTTCGGAATAATCTCGAGTACCTGGAGAAAACCCACCAAGCAAGGGAAGAATATATAACTCTACACACACAGACTCGAGGCAGTGCAGGTGCAAGGCCCTAGTGCTAACAACTACTGTATGCCATGAAGCCACTGTATATGGACTTATTTTTAGTCTTAATTAGAATAAAATCACAGACCTTTTATATTTAAACTTCTAACAAACATCTGTTAACACATATGCTAACTAACTTTGTTACCCAAACATTACTTTTACATAACTAAATAGATCCCAGATTGTACTATTTTGTTGGCTCAACATCGGCAAAATTTTGGTAACCTTTTGTCAGTACTCGGACATCGGGCCAACATCATTTTGTCTGTTGGCCCAGCGTTGGCCCATTGGTGGGGCCAAAGATAGGTTGGCCCAACATTGGATGGACCAACCACTCAGTGGATACCGCCGTTGGCCCAACGTTGGTCCAACAATGTCGCCTATGTTGTTCCTATTCTCCCTAATAGGTGGCGACACTTTTATGCATTCACTCTACTGGCTGGTGTGTGCGCACATATCAGGAAGTATCACGACATTCCATGTGTGAAAAATGTGTACAAGGCCAGACATTGCTTTTTTGGGGGATTGCTAGCTATTTATGAGTAGAATTCGGTTTCCTAAATATTGCCTATAGAAGTATGAATATTTAGTGATCCACGATGACTAAATAATCTGTAAGAAAATGCAATGCATTGAGAGAACGAGATAGAGAAACAACAACTTGCCTATTATCGCTCATGCATGTTGAACACAAACATTTTGTATGCTGCAAAAAGATTTTCAACAATATTACTGGAAGTATATGTCCTATTACCATAAATTATATCTAAATGGATTTCCTATGATATCAGTTAAACAGTGGTGATAATGTGTTGTTATTAATTTCTAGAATTTACTCTGTTGTTATTTATGGCTAAATGACATACAGTAGATGCAGATGTAAAAGGTTAAAAATTTATGTACATACAGTAAAATAATATGCAGTTAAGACAGCTAAAAACAATAGTTATAAAGTTCATTGTGTTCAAGTTCATAGAGTGTAACAGTTAAAATAAGACACTCCAATTTTTTTAATTATTATTTTCTTATGTTTTCTAAATTATAAATGTTAAATTCTTTGTGCTTTGTGCTCAACTGTGAACACAGTCAAAGATGGTGCTTATCGCTAGGGAGGAACCTAAAACCCCACAGAGGCCGGGTGCTGCTGATTAAATCCTGCAGCCAAGCTAAGCACAAGCTAAAGTTTTGTGCGTCTTTGCTCCTAACTACAGGTGAGGTAATATTCCTCCAAATGAGATGTACATACCCTTGAGTAAGAGTGTTGAGAATCTGTGATGGTTACATGAAAGTTTTGCTGTAATGCGGTGAGAAAGATGTTGAGAAAGACTATTATGCTAGGCTAATCGACCTGTTGCCAGTGAACACAGTAGCATACAGAGCCATAGCCAGGTTAGAAACATAGTTGTTTCTATAGCTCTTGCCATAGTAACATTAAAAAACATTAAAAGGCTAATATACAGTACATGTTGTTTTGCTCTAGGGCACTGCATTTTAGTATGTTTATGCAGTTATCGACTTTATGAATATATACTAAGGTAATCGGCATATCATTAAACATACCGTTTGACAATTTTGCTAGGTTATTTATTGTTTGAATTGCTAGGTTATTTACCGTTTGAATTTTATCACCTGGAGAAAAATATGTGTCCTCTAATACTGGAATTGTTGTTGAACTGAGTTGAGCCAAGTGTGGAAAATGTTTGTTTTTCTCATCATTTTGCTGGTTGAAAAGGAATATTTGGAAGAACATATTTTGAAGTACATTTTAACATACAGTGCTCAAATTATTGATGTATTTACACAGACTAAGGTCACAGTTCTCCAAAGATGCTGTAATGTTGATGAGGAAGATGATGATGATAAAGAACAGCTGAGCTACAGTGAACAAGCTGATGGTGAAAGTATTGAGGTGAATGATGATGAGGAAGATGCAGAGCTACCTGATATAAAAGACAGTCTTAAGCAATGGGTGCTTTGTTTGTATGTATTTATTTTTCATCCACTGAGAGAAAAAGTGGTTGTACTAGGTGTTTATTTTAAAGATATAAAATGTGTGAGATAAATGTGAGAAATAATTGTGTTTTTTGTTTAGTAGTAGAGATGATGAAAAGAGTCTAATTATATTTCCAATTTTCAGTTTTCAACCTTGCATTGTGTAATGAACCAATGTTGTGCCAATGTTGTGCCAACCTTGTGATTATCTACCCAACCAATGCTGTGCCAACATTGGGTCAACCTACAGTATCTTTGGCCCCACCAATGGGCCAACCTATTTTTGGCCCCACCAATGGGCCAACGTTGGGCCAATGGGCAAAATGATATAACATTGGGCCAACCTTGCCATTATCTACTTAACCAATGTTGGGCCAACATTGAGACAAACTTGCCATTATCTCTTGAACCAATGTTGGTCCAACCTTGTGATTATCTACTGAACCAATGGGCCAACGTTGGGCCAATGGGCAAAATGATATAACATTGGGCCAACCTTGCCATTATATACTGATCCAATGTTGGGCCAACATTGAGACAAACTTGCCATTATCTCTTGAACCAATGTTGGTCCAACCTTGTGATTATCTAC
>JAQMYG010000039.1:18402415-18416248 GCA_030014215.1 Clariallabes teugelsi
AAGTATAGATACCCAAAATTTCTACTTAAGTAAGGTAACGAAGTATTTGTACTTCGTTACTTGACACCTCTGCTTGTTCTGCATGTGTCGAATAATTGTATTGAATCAAGAACAATATGGAAATTATGGTGAACAACTGAAGAATGTGGGGACAAATTTACTGACAGGTAATAAGAGAAGAATCACATATAATCTTTGAAAAATCAAACCATTTTATGACCGAACATTGTATGAAGACGTGGAAGCGGAGGGAAAGACCCCAAAAAAAGGCTCTGATGCTGGAAAAAATAAGTGATATGTGAATTCTTAGAAGAACAAGAGGGCCCTTCACACACTGACATAATAGGGCTTATTTTATAGTGCTTGGGCCCTAATTGTTCATTTCTTTGTTGCAAACTTACTCATTGTTTTATCCAGTCTAAATAGACTCATTTTAACAATAGATGTTTGTCACAGAATTGAATGAGTTGTACTGGACTGTCTACTGGCGGATGTTATTTACTTAACATCAGTAAATAATCTTCTTTTTTAAAATAATTATCTTGTTCGATGAGGTGGCTCTCAAACACATAGTAATGCTTCTGCACGCCACACACCACGTATTAGTTTATTGGATGAATATATGCACACAGCTGCATACCAAAGAAATACTAATGAAATGTATATGAAAGCACACAACCTTAGGTGATATACAGAGAACATTACAGAAAACTTGACAGCATGCAGCCTTCATAATAGATGCTGTATTGAAGCATATTTAGGAAACATTGATTGAAAGGGGAAAAGTGTGGTGGAAAAGGTGCACAAGTAACAAGGATAACCATAGCCTTAGGAAAAATTTCAAGCGAAGCCAATTCAAAAACTACAGAAGAAGAACATCTGAGCTTCAGAAGGAGTGAAGGGGCCAGTCAGTGCATCAAAAGCCACCATGCATACAGCAGACGTCTTCAGAAAATGGGCCACAACTGTTGAATACCTATTATTAAGCCCCTGCTGAACCAGAGACAACATAACCAAGTGTCTTACCTGGGTTAAGGACAAAAAGAACTGGAGTGTTGCTCCGTTGTCTGTCCTCTTTTCATATTAAATTAAATGTTGTACTGTATTTCATTTTGAAATCAAGGTCCCAGAATTTGGAGAAAGTGTGGAGAAGCACAGAATCTAAGTTCAGAGAGAAGTTTCTACAATTTGTGATAATTTGGGGTGCTACCTTATTTGCAGGTCTCCGTGCCAAAACTGTCACTAACTGATCATGAGATTTTACTGTTGACTGTCCAGCCAACTCACCCGACCTGAACCCCAGAAAGAATCTATGGGGTGTTGTCAAGAGGAAGATGAGAAGCACCTATCCCAACAATACAGTTTAGCTGAAGGCTTATATCAAAGCAACCTGGTCTTCAAAACATGATTTTTGACCATCCGGTGACACAGGCTGATCGCCTTCATGCCGTGTCACATTGATGCAGTAATATACTTTTCAGAAGTTTGCCATTTCTGTATTGTATATGCTTTATTTGTTGATCTTAGGAACATTACTTACTACATTTTATATATAGCTATTCATTACACAGACCTATATATTTATAAGTGTTTATTTCTTTTAATTTTGATTATGGCTTACAGCTAATGAACGCCCAAAATTCTGATTCTCGGGAAATTTTAATATTGTGAAATAGTTCAATATTGGAGACTCATCGTGTAACACTAACCAGTTAATTAACCCAAAATACCTGCAAAGGTTTTCTGTTCCTTTAAATGGTCTCTCAGTCTGTTTCAGTAGGCTACACAAAGATAAGGAAGACTGCTGACTTGACAGCTCTCCAGAAGACAATCACTGACAAAATGTGGTAGAAAAAGGTGCACAAGCACAGGGATAACCGCAGCCTTTAGAGGATTGTGAAATGATGCCCATTCAAGATTTTGGGACAGATTCTGCAAGAGTGGACAGCAGCTGCAGTCAGTGCTTCAAGAGCCACCACACAAACAAGTATCCAGGACATTGGATACAAGTGTTGCATTCCTTGTGTGAAGTCACTTTTGAACCAGAGACAACATCAGAGGCGTCTTACCTGGGCTAGGGACCAAAAAGGATTTGAGTGTTGCTCAGTGGGTCCTCTTTTTTAGATGAAAGTAAATTTTGCATTTCATTTGGAAATCAAGGTGTTGGTCCACTGTGTTTTGTTAGGTCCAAGGTCAGCGCAGCCGTCTACCAAGAAGTTTTAGAGCACTTCATGCCTTCCTCTGCTGACCAACCTTATGTAGATGCTGATTTCATTTTCCAGCAGGACCTGGTACCTACCCACACTGCCAAAAGTACTTATACCTGGTTTAAGGACCATGGTATCCCTGGTCTTGATTGTCCAGCAAACCCGCCCGACCCAAACCCCATAGAGGATCTATGGGGTATTGTGAAGAGAAAGATTCAAGACACCAGACCCAACAACGCAGAAGAGATAAAGGCTGCCATCAGTGCAGCTTCCCTACCACCTGCCCCCTGTCAAGTATGGTAGGTGGAGGATCTGTGATACTATGGGCCTGTTTCTCTTTCAAAGGCCCTGGGAACCTTGTTAGGGTGCATGGCATCATGAACTCTTTGATATTTTAAATCAAAAACCTGACCTGGCCTCTGTCAGAAAGCTGAAGATGGGTCGTCATTGCGTCTCTCAGCAGGATAATGACCCAAAACCTTGTGGCGAAATCTACACAAAAATGGTTCCGCAAACACAAAATCAAGCTTCTCTCATGGCCATCTCAGTCCGCAGACCTCAACCCAATTAAAAACCTGTGGGGTGACTGTATTCTCCAATTTTTGGATATGGTATAGGAGGAGATTAAGTGCTGTCTTGTTGGCAAAAAAGGATTATACGAAGTACAACATCAGGGGTGGCAATAATTGTGGCACACAATGTCATGTAAAAAAACTAAAATAAAATCGTAATGTGGGATTTTTTTCCCACTGAATAATTGTACTGTATCTTGAAGGTTGCCTTATTCCTTTTTGCATTGTGCTTCTATATTGTTCAAATGAATTTATTAGAAGCCTAAGAACACATTATACATACTGTAAATATATCCCAACCCTGTATATAATTCAATTCAATTCAATTTTATTTGTATAGCGCTTTTAGCAATTGTCATTGCCTCAACGCAGCTTTACACAATCAAAAGAATTATTTAAGTTTTTATGGAATGTGAATGTGTATGAATCAAAAATCCCATATAATCCCTTTATATGGGAGATTTACACCACTGCTGTTGACCTGAACACTTTAACAATAGATGTTTGCAGAGGTCTGTTTTGAGTCTACGGTACTAGTATACTAAGCTCCGGCCCTGACTTCAGACGCATGTAGAGTGTTTGCGGTCATGTGAGTCGATGTCATTTCACTACATTGACAGGAATCAGTCTTGGAACTAACATTCCAACTATTAAGTATTGAAGTTATAGTCCCCAGCTGTGCTGTAATTTAAATATTAGTCCTAAAGGACAATCATGATTAATAGTGAATATAATTACAATTTCCTGCAATTCACAGTTACTTTATGCCATCTGGACTTCGAAATGCACCTGCAACCTTCAAGTGACTTGTTAAAATTTTGTCAGATGTTTCAACCTGTTCAGCTTATTTGAAAAAAAAAAACCTTGTTATTTAACCTCAATTGCCCACTCCTTTAGCTGTGCTGGAGATGGGGGCTGTTTAAGGTTGGACAGCTTTTTTCCCTTAATAAATGAAATAATTATTTAAAAACTACATTTTGTATTTATGTAGGTTATATTTGTGCAATATTTAAATGTGTTTGATGATCTGAATCTTATAAATGTGATAAATATGCAACAACAAAAAAAATTAATCGGGAAGGGGCAAATACTCTCATGGCACGGTGTGCTTTTATATACACTATATTGCCAAAAAGTATTCTCTTGCCTGTCTTCACATGCATATGAACATATGAAGTAACATTCAATTCTTAATCCATAGGGTTTACTTGGTAATGTAAGGTTTTTATGTGCACACTCATACACCAATCAGTCATAACATTATTACCACCTGCCTAGTATCGGTCCCCCCTTTTACCACTAAGACAGTGATGTACTGTGTTCTGACACTGTTCTATCACAACCAGCGTTAACCTTTTTCTCACTGTGATCTATACTAGTGCTTCTATTGGATTGCACTACACTGCCCAGCCTTTTCTCCCCATGTGCATCCATAAGCATTGACCACCTATTACCCTGTTACGTTTTCCTTCCTTGGACTTTAGTAGGTCCTGCAGACCAGGAACATCCCACAAGAGCTGCAGTTTTGCAGTTGCTCTTACCCAGTCCTCTACCCATCCTCCAGCTAATTTGGCCCTTGTCAAAGTCACTCAATTCCTTATGCTTTCCCATACTTTCTGCTTCAAACACATCAGTGTCCGGGGAAAAATGTTCACTAATACATCCCAACCACTTCCAGCCATCATTGAACCGAGATATTGAAAATGTAGCTACTGAGAATGGACGAATTGTAATGGCTAGACAACTGGGTTAGAGCAACTACAACTGCTTCCTCCAAGACCAGCCACACCTTTTTTTAATGCCTCTTTATGCTGCATCACAAGAGAAAAGTGTGATCTGCTCTCTTTTGCATAAATGAGTCCGCAGATACCCATAATTAGTAAGTATGGCCTTGTTTGACAAAGACAGCATAACCCTACCCAGACTGCACAACCCATTTTGCTCCCCTAACTCTAAGAGCCATGGATGCTGTGGTATGGTCAGGAGTGAAACTTGCAATCTCCTAGAGATAAATGTTTTATTGTTGTGGCACTCAGGAGCTAGAAACAAGAATGCTTTACTTTTAGAGACTGTTTGTTAGTTGTTGTTTTTTTTTTAGGTATTTATTAATATAACCACTATCAAAGGATACAGTGGTAATTGAAAAAAAGAATCAGTGTCTCACTTTAGGTTGCTCCAATCTCAATGTGTACACTCAGTGAACAACTACAATACTGAAAATACAAGATAAAATGGACACTGGTACTCATCCAGTAAAAATCAAAACTAGGCATCAGAAGTATGTTAACATTTGGCTAGAACAGTCATAAACAAATTATTTTTTTGTTTTGCGAATTCAATAGGTCAAATATTTGAAAGTCCAAAATATTTTTTTTTGGGGGACGTTTTCTCTTCATAACTGATAGTTTCACATGGACATCATATCCTCTAATAACTCAGAACGGCTGATGGACTGTCTTGAAGCACTGATTTGGGCAGATCATGTGAGGATGGTGTCATCGATTTCTTCATTGGAGTCAGGCAGACCTGAGATCTTCTTCAGCGATCGGCGGTAACACTCGGACAACAGCTCATTACTGGCTGAGTCTAAGATTGCACTGACATTCTGAAACAAGCATGCACACAGGAAACATTTATTCATGAGAAATTTTGTGTTATTGAAAACTTGTAATGAAAAATCATGGTCATAAACTACAGTGTACAGTACTATAGTCTTACATGGTATTCTGTAATACTATTTAGAAATTCAGAATGTTCTGTAGTCTTGAAGAGACTGAAATACTCATGTGATACATTGCCACTTGAAAATGACTTTGCATTTGTGTAATTTGCATCCAATTTGTCCTTAAATTAAAAATAGGAATTAAAAATGAGTGTAGTAAAACTATATTTCATGTTTAATTTTGAATGTACCTGCATGACAGAATCTCCTTGACGGAGTCGTAGCAGGTTGACAATGGTGTGTTCGCTCTGAGCACGGACACTAGTGTTCTTGTCTTTGGTGTTGTCCAGCAGAGCTTTGATGATTGGTTTAATCAGACTGGGCTCCAGCACCGGGGTATCCGCTTCCTTCCACACCCACCATAGCACTCGCTCAGTCACCAGACGGATATCACTTGACTGATTTTGTAGACTCTAAAAGAGATCATATTTATGCCACTCTGAATTTATAACATCTTTATAAAGCTCGACAACAGCAACATAAAAAATATCTGATTTTAAGTAATTTATCCCATTTTCATCCCATTTGAAATCCTTCACTTAAACCAGGTAAAACTAACTAAATTTGTTCTCTTGGGACTGAAAACGCTATGGCATCATTAATATTTGATCTCCTTTTGCATTGTCATTAGACACACATGCCACACTGAACATTTATTGAGTCCTTAAAGCCTTAAAATGGCACAACACTTTTTTTTCATATACAAACTATAACAAATAGTATTATTTTCATGTAACAGCACGGACTGGAGTGTCATTCTGCTTATACCGCAATTTTCCACAGGTTGTAATGTTTAATTTATTAATGTATTTCATATCATGCATTTTAAAAGTTTAATTTAATGTGGTGGAAAAGTTTGACAAACTTGTCTGTCGTCACTTTTCTCTCTCTCTCCCTCTATTTCATTCTGATTCAAAAGGCTGCTGTTAAATTTACTATGAAACCAGAAAGCGCAAACTTCTCTGTCCTGAAAACTTTCCCGTGATGATAAACTATGCAACTGTGATTTAGATGATTAAATCACTGTATACCAGAATAACAGCAAAATTCTTAAGAAACATGGTGAATATAACTGAATTATAATGGACTGCTGATAATTTTTAATTACTGTTGTTTTATAATCAATGCAGACTTCAGCACTAACCTTGACCAACTGAGGGATAATACGAGGTGAGACAGCATCTGCTCCAGCTGATCTGAGCTGGTGCCTCATAAGGTAACCCATTGCTCTGATCCCACTGCAAGCTATGGGAATCTACAGTACCATCACACAAATGAAGAAAATTGAGAACAAGAAAGGATGGAACATCAAGTCATAAAAATATATCCCTGTGTGTCTGTAAAATAGAGTAGAATCTAGAAGCCAAGACCCCATTACTCCCAGGCTTATAATATTTTGTTAGTTAAGAGAAACGTATACTATTGTGTTAATTATGCTACAATCATAATTACAAAATTCCAGTAAAATTATTTACTCAAAGTAGTAGCATGGACAAACAATAATAGTCTTAAAAAGATATTTAACATAGTATAAGACTGTATACGACATGGCTAGAAAAATTCATCTGTTTTGAATGTTTTTTAATAAAACATACTCCAGTGTTACTTTAACAAAGCAAGTGGTGTGCATAAATTATATTCTGATACTTTATATTCTTATATTGATATATAAGGGGTTTTTGGATGGCTAAATGTCAAATCACATAATAATTATCCATAAAAATATCCATTTTGAATAAAATAATTTCACAATCACTTGGCCGCATAATCATTTCTATATTTTAGTGAAATGCAACATGAAGAAGGGAATATTTAGCAGGAGGGTATTACTCTGTCTGAAGTGGTGCCAGATAACACAATATCCAGTACGGTGGAGCTGTACTCTGGAGCACACAGCTGTTCGGGGGCAGACTTCACAGCAACAGCAAGAGCCATGCTGCGGCCATGGCGCACCATCCAGTCTACTCCAGACACATCCGCTGTGGGAGATTTCACATCAGTCAGTACAAATGTCTACCATAAAGATAGCCATGAAGTGAATGAAGTAAATTTTGCATTAGCTGAAAAATTTATTCTAACATTCTCATTGAACAATCTTCCTGACTGGAAATTTAATCTGTATGTTTGATTCTTACTTAAACCAAGACCTTATATATACAAATATATGTACTGTATGTGTATCTTATGTACTGTATGTATGTATGTATGTATGTATGTATGTATGTATAATATAGAATGTAAAATATAGAATGATTTTTCATATACACATACATGCACACGTATATAGACGCACACATATGCACATGCCGCACACAACAAAAACGTCCATGTACAAATAGGATGAAATTACTAATGCGAAACAATTATTCAGGTGGCATTACACAAGAATATTTTCTCTGTGTTGTAGCTTACCAAGGACATGCTGTTGTAGAACATTCCTCAGGTCTTCTTCAGACAGGAAAGCACACAACACACCAACACACCCAGCAGAGGCCATTCGTGTGGCATCCTACACACGGACACAGAATGCGCACATGCACATTTGACCACCGCAAAGAGAATGCAATTAATATTAAACACATTTTTACTCCTCATATACTTGAATATTTATCCCTGTATACCAAAGAAACAAAAGTTAGGTAATTTGATAACTAACCATATCAGATCTGTGATGTTTTACACCCCTTCAATAATTTCTTCATCAAAATCAACTTGTATAACAGATCCTCTACCCTACACATTTTGAACATAATGTACGAAATAATTGAAGGTACCCAAATACCCAGTTCTTCTGTTAGCACTGGATATGTAAGCAAATATTTGATAAATTGCAGTTATAAACCCCATAATCAAAACCTGACCTCGCCTACAGTCAGCTGTGCAACTATAGGGCAAACCTCTCCTTTATCTCAAAGATCGTAAAAAAGTTGTAGCATGACTGTTATTTTCATGGCGACATAGGGAGCACATTCATGAAAGTGCCAAGTAAGGTATTAGATCTCATCACAGTACAGAGACAGCACTGCCTGAAGTGGTAAATTACCTACTGACCCTCTGATCAGGGTTGCATCACCTTGCTTGTGTTGCTTGACCTCAGTATATATTTTAAGAGCATTGATCATATTATCCTCTTTGATAAGACAACTGAAGCTTAACTTTCAGATTAACAAAAAAAGGAGTTTGTAAACCACATTAGACACTAAATGCTCAAATTTCTTCTATTAATTGTGACAGAAATGTTGCCAGGATGCCCTCACGTCTCATTTCTTTCTGATTCATCTTTTCATTTATGCTGTTAGTCTTGAAGTGCCTGCTTGCTTTCTGCACAAATATACAGTAGTATTGTCTATGTAGTATGACAGTAAGCCATACCTAATTATATGTTTCTCATTCTCTCAAATATATATACGACAACAAAGCTGGGTGCCTTCATGGCTTAGAAACCATGATGATGGTTTTGGACTGAATTTGCTAAACTGTTTTACTACGAGGGCTTATGACTGCAATTGGTTTAATCGCTTTAGTACTGAAATTATCACGAATTACAACTTTGTACCCAAGTGTCCATCGGTAAATTGATGGTAACCTTTAAGTGGAATTCTTTTAAACTAAAATTAAACTCCTGTTATGTAGTTGCAAATTTGACCATATAGTACACAATTATAGAAGGGATTTATTTATTATTGTCATGCATCACCCAAATGAAGATGGGTTGCCTTGGATCTGGTTACTTTAAACGTTTCTTCCTCATGTTATCTCAAGTAGTTTTTCCTTGCCATCAGCTCCTCTGGTTTGCTTATTAGGGGTAAAATGATAAAGCTATAAAGGTATACATTTTAAAAATGTCATTTATATCTTGAATTTATAAATTTATGTGAATCCAAGGTTAAAAAGACTACGGTACAATGCAGCTTTCATTTTGGGTCCACAAATGTGTATTTTTGTATGCATTCACTCTACACTGTTGTGTATTTGCAATTTATGTGGTCTTGCATATTATCATTTTCACCATGATCATGGAGAAAAATATTTTATTCTAACGTATACAACTAAGGTATGAACCAAAAAGCTGAAAGACTTCAATGTTAGGCACAGGACACCATCTATATAAGGATTTCCCATTTGTCAGGCAAGTTACCAGACATGCTCATCCCGGAAATCTCCACTGTTTAGAGGCACTAAATTTGTCCTGCAGAGACCTATAGACAAAAGCCCTAAGCTGCACTAAGGTGTTATTTCACCAGAAATGGTATTAGAGGGACAAGCACTATTGCTTTACTGACAGAGGAAGAGAGCTGTTTAACACCTCAGTACAAAATCACCATAGGTGTTCGGATTGATATCTGGGAACTAGAAAGTCCAGAGTGCATTATTCATATTATTTCCATGTTCACCAACAGTGGAACCTCAGACATACAAATTAAATCTGTTCTGACTGCGAGTTCTTAAGGTTAAAATTTGTATTGCAAAACACATATTTAATAATTTTATTTTTGCATATAAAAACAACCAAACCATTTAGAAAAGATACGTAAATTAAGTCAAATATGAAACAAATGGATATTAAAACCTCACTTCCGGTGTTCGGTTTGTTCACTCGTATGCCAAAAACGCTTCGCATTCTGAGGCAGATTTCATTATAAAATTTCAGTTTTTAAGGTGGAGCATTCATATGCCGAGGTACCACCGTACTTTAATTTAGAATATTAATATTATTATGCATTACAATTTAACTGCACTGACACTGTACAACCCCAGTCTTATTCAAAACCACATGTTAAAACTAACCTTGTGTTTGGCCTGTACAGTTTTGCTACAACTCAAAACTTGAACATTTCTCAGAATGACGCAATAGCAAATGGACCTTTTTCTAAACAAAATAGATCATACAGGTACCTGGGCTCTGGATTGTAATGTACATCACAAAGGTTAAACAAAAGATTATTTCTTAGCTTATTGTCCTTAAAAGTTTTAAGGTATGAATTTTCACAATATTACCTGAACAGGCAAACTACAGGGTGTGCCACTGTTTTTGGATCCAAAAGTTATTTACAAAATATCTAAATGATTGCTATTTCTTTATAAATACAAATAGAGTCATTCTAAAGAATAGTCTTCCATTCATAATAAACTTCTGGTGTTATGCATGCAGGCATTTGATTGTATTAATTTCCCCTATGTACATAGACTTCTGGGTTACTGCTATTATTCTGGTCACTCATAATTAGGGAAAATTTTGAGGATACTTCCTTGTGATCTAAAGTCATCTAAAAGGAGTAGAATCAGCACTGATACCCAGACTAAAGACTACAGCAGGTTGTCATACCTCATCATGTCCCAGCATGCCTAATAACGTGGTGGTGAAATTCTTCTTGATGGCAGAGTCAACTTTAGCTCCCGCACCTTGAATGACGAACCTCAGGGCTTGCAGCATGGTCTCCCTGTATCACATGCCAGAACGTTGGGAATTTAATAACTTCTAACATACTTTAAACTTTCTCCATAAAACTAGGAGTTCTGAAATTCTGCCAAATTGCATCACTTTGTCAAAAAATGCTACTGTAGTGTGAACCGATATCAGCTGATTTGTGCTACCATATATATAAAAAAATGGTAAATGATAAAGTATTAAAACATGGTCCACTTACTGAACAATTACTATACATTATTATAACATTTATTGTATAATTTCGATATATATATATATATATTCTGATAGACAAATTATCCACATCAAAGGTGGGAAAGTATGGAAATTGTCAACAGTAAACAAATAGGAGTCTATAAAGTCTCTTCTTCTTGCACTGTATCGAAAACCCAACAACTCATTATTTGATGAAATTTTACCAAGTAAATTTAATTGTTTGTTGAGAATATGCACTCATTTGAAATCTGGTGACCGTAACATCTTAAAAAAAAAAGTTAGGACAGGGCCAATTTAATGGCCTAATGGACTAATAAGGTGACAAACTGAAATTACCAGGTAATGAGAAACAAGCGCTGTTAATCATATAACCTAATCATTTTATAGTATGCAAGAAGTTTTAATCCTTCTAGAGCAAGGATGAGGCAAGGCTCATTGATTTGACAACAGATGCAATCGTAAATTATCCAATATTTTCTGGATGACATTCCCCAATGTCTGAATAACATTCCTTGAATTTCTTAATTATATTGTGTAGTATATCATTAAAAATTCAAGGAAACCCGTCAAATCTCAATGCATAAATGGTGATCTCCGATCCCGGAGACATCGCTGTCTTAAAAACGGTCATGCTTCTGTAGCGCATATAATGGATACCGTGTAGAGCCGTCAAAGACTGTAAACTGGAAACATATTTTTGGAAACAGTTGTCATGCTCTCTGGGTCGAAGAGGAAAAGAACCATCCAAGATGTTATCAGCATGAGGTCCAAAAGCCAGTATCAGATATGGTAAATTGCATACAGCCCTGTTCAAAAGTTAGTAAAACTCTTAAAACTCTTTTATCTCTATGCTTTTGTGTAAAACAACCATCATAGCAGACCTCGGTATAACAAAAAAGAAGGCAAAAAGAACCCAGTGTAGACTATACTAAACACCCCTTACTGATTTCACATGATTTTAGAGGGTAAGTTGCAGCATTTATAAAGAAAGATGTTTTGGCAGTTTGCTGGTCTGGAGCATTAATACCTCTATCTCACCTATGCGGTTTGACTCACGGTGAGATGCGGAGTTAGGCACCGTGAGCTGCCGTGATTGCCCGCCGCCATTCCGCTGATGTTCCGCAAAGTTCTGCAAGGTCCGCAAGCTTCCGCGAGGATCGGCAAAAAAATTAAACGTTTAATTTTTCGCACGGAAAGATGGAAACGTACTCAACGCCAAAAACTTGCGGTGAATCATGATGTACCGTACTTACGGCCACCGCGCGAAACCGCATAGGTGAGATAGGGGTATAAGACTAAAGCAGTACTCTTAGAAAAGCAATTGTATTATAAAACCATTTTCAAACAATTTGAAGTTCAACATTCTACAGTGAGAAAGCATTCAACGCAGTTGCCATTTTCCCCCAGGAGTGGACTTCTCAGCACAATTACCCTAAGGGTCAGGTATAGATAATGCCCAAAGAAATAGAAAAAGCCTTAAGAGCTACAATCTCAGACCCTACAGTTTGCTTTAAATGGTGCCAGGAGAAAGCCTGTCTTAAAAGAACATGGAAGCATGACTGAGGCTAGCACAACTGTGTCTGAACAAACCTCAAGACTCTTGGCGCAACATCCTATGGACAAATGAGACCAAAGTGGAGTTGTTTGGTCTTAACGCCCAGCGCCAGGTTTGGTGAAAATTAATTAGCATTTCAGCAGAAACATCTCATACCCACTGTCAGGCATGACAACTGACAGATGATTTGAGCTTGTTTTGCAGCCACAGGACCTGAGCACCTTGCGGTCATTGAGTTTGCTGAACTGCTCATCATGAACTGCTCTGTATATCCGAATAGGCAAATGTGAGCCCATCTCTCTAACAGAAAGCCTGGTTGAAATTGGTTCGTGCAACAAGAAAATAATCCGAAGTACACCAGTAAATCTACATTAAAAAGGCAAAAAAATATAATGGGGCTCTGATTGATCGGCTGGCAATTGAAACCTGCCGATTAATGACTTAATTTTTATAGATCGGTTGTCTCTCAACTGTACCATTAAATAATCCTATAATATTCAGGATTAAAGAGCAAATATGTTTCATTTCTTAATTAGCATCATGGGTCTCTCACAAATGACGAAAAGCTTATCTAAAATGCGACTGTCCTACTATACTCACTTGTTATAACGTGCAGTGGATAACAAACTGAAACTCTGAACCGAGCATTTTTAAATAAACACAGACATCAGTCATTTTGTATTTGGCAAGCCAATCATGGATACTCAATAGTTAGCGGCGAGGACAAGCATTTCTTTATAAATATCACTGGTAGCCTGCATTCAGGTAGCATTAAGGCTACCTAGGCCAGTGCTGGGAACCAGTCTTTATTTCTCCGTCATATTTCATTATTATTTTTCGTGATAATGATTTATTGCGTGAGGGCCGACTTACAAGATTTAGCTGCTGCCTTTGTGGATAACTTTTCAAACTCAAATTATTCAAGCTGCGTTGTTCTTATAAGGTTGGTTGTAGTGATGCTCCGATTGATCGGCCACCGATCATGATCGGCCGATATTGGCTAAAAATTGCTTGATCAAAAAAGCCGATCACTTGACGGAAATTACTCGAGCGACATTTTCACACGTGCATGCATATGGCGTTATATTCCTGCCACAATTCTGAGCGCGTGGTTTGACATTTTGAGAGCAGAC